>JADWQK010002537.1:600000-1155000 GCA_017933935.1 Sesamia nonagrioides
TACAGCCGCCTTTCTGTGCCTTATATTGCACTAATTTGTTCGCATCATTCGTCATATGGGTAGAACAGCCACTATCAACATACCAGGCGTTTTTATTTACGGTATCGGCAGTACCCATGCAAATATTCGCAGTTTTCTTGATGCCATTGCATTCTGATGCTTTGTGTCCAAATTTGTGACACTTGAAACATTTGTATGTCGCTAGTTTCCGAGCAGTGTTGTTGTTGCTCTTCCTGTTTTGAGTGGTAAAAGCTTGCTCACCAGCCCCATTACACACTTCGGCTTGTCTGTTGCCTTCTTGTAGTAATTTGGTCTTTACTTGCTCTAGTGTTACCTCTTTACCACTATTATCGATGGCCATCACGAACGGGTTGTATTCGCTCGTTAAACCAGCCAATAGTATTGAAATAAGCCAATCGTCTGATACTTTTGCGTCTATATCATTAAGCTGCTGTGCCAGGTGTACTATATCGCAGATGTATTTTTCCATACTTGAATAATTTTCCAAACGACACTGCCATAGTTTACGTTGCAGCAAAATTCGCCTGCCCCAGCCTTGATCCTCGTAGGCTCTGCACAAGTTTTGCCATACCCCGCGTGCGGTTTTTGCTTGGTACACGTGCGCAAAACATGTAGGCTCAATAAGCAGACATATAGTTGATCGTGCCTTCCTATCACTGTCTTTTTGTAAATCACTGATATTTTCTGTTTCCACAACATCCCACAAGTTTTTGGATTCGAGGAGGTTTTTCACAACGAATTTCCACGATGTAAAATCATTCGCTCCTTGCAGTTTTTTAATTCCGCAATAGGAACCAGAAACAGAATTTTCATCACACATTTTTTACTTTTTGACAGTATTGTTTTTTCACTGTCAACAACGTGACAATCAGTATTTTATAGGAAATATTTTTTACGATCACTTTTTAATAATATTTACTCAGGTACGGAATGGGAACCATAACCTGTTAAAAATTAACGTATCCAGCATTAGCGCATTCCCCGAGTACTTATATTATTTACTAAATTATAGACCGTATCAGCTTCACACCATTTATTTTATAGTTCTGTCATGACGACAGACAGCGCATCATGTGTTGGTTGCCAAGGTAGGTATACAACCTCCAACACTTCACGCAGTACTCACAGTTCTCGTTACAGTTGTCGCAGTAGGTATTCTCGAAGATCGCTTCTTAACTGTCGCTGTTTTCGTATCGCTAGTCGAGTGTAGACTGACTCTGCGTCGGCATCGCGGCACTTTATATAGGCCAGCTGATCGAACATTCCAGAATCCTCTAGGCGTAATAATAATACTGCATAACTTCGAGGTCACCGGCCAGGTAAGTACCTACGGTAATTCCCGGAAACGGGTTTCTAGAAATTTCGATGTCGACACTTTGTTGACAAAACTGTTGAGACCTGTACCATTCGATAGGCCGTCCTAAGTCTAGCAATGCGTTTTATTATTGTACCTAGGAAATGTCTAGATCTAGCGAGATAGGGCTTAAAAGTGACACACTGCATGTCACGCGATATTGAACCTTATGCCATCGACATAAGGTCCATTCGTAACAGTATATTAAAAGAGGACTTGATATAATTTTCATAGGTCCAGTTGCACGGCGACTATCCACCCTTACGTTGTTGACACCACTACGATCCGGACGAAGCGTTTTGCTTCGTTTTTTGTACCACGTACATCGCGGGACTGGAACAGCGGCGGTGTTTCCGTCTGACTACAATTTAAGTGTCTTCAAGGCTAGAGTGAATAGGCTCTTAATAAACTGGCCAATGCACCAATTTGTATATTAAAAGAGGACTTGATATAATTTTCATAGGTCCAGTTGCACGGCGACTGTCCACCCTTACGTTGTTGACAGTTGACACCACTACGATCCGGACGAAGCGTTTTGCCTCGTCTTTTATACCCCGTATATCGCGGGACTGGAGCAGCGGCGGTGTTTCCGTCTGACTACAATGTAAGTGTCTTCAAGGCTAGAGTGAATAGGCTCTAAATAAACTGGCGTGGTTAACCATCAACGATTGCATCACTGCTTACCATCAGGCGGGATAGCGGTCAAGCACTATTTTATAATTGGTAAAAAAAAGCTATGTATGGTCCTGCTTGATCTTTTCTTTTACTAGGGTTTCGGGAGGTATAGAAAACAACAGTAGTGCGATTTTGTAATCCTCTCACCTGCAAAAAGAAAGTGAAATCAGCTCCCAGACTAGGCAATGCTAGGGATTACCACTATTGACTCACTTTAATTTCACTTTAGTCTCACGCAGTTTTATGTTGCAGTAACTAGTCTGAAAAGTTCGAAGCGAGTTGAGTTTTGGGGAGATCTAAGACCAGACATTGTTACAGCTCAAAAAGCCGTGCGGCTAAGTAATTAAACCGTCACGAATCGATCAAAAGATAAACTACGCTTGCTGAGGTAGATATTAGGATGGATAGCTATCAATTAAATACATATTTCTCTGTGCCTTAATAGAAGCCGTTAGTTGAAAGTCTGACAAATATATTTACCAATTGTATAGAAGGTGACAATACATATATTTAGCAATTGTATAGATAGCCGCGACTGACGTTAGCAGTGACCGGGTTCTGGAGGTCAGACAGGAGGTTGATCCATATAAAATACTGAAATTTAGCTGAAAGTACGAACGTAGACGATGCAGTTATGTAACGGGTAGACAGTTAGAGAAACTGCTTAACGAAGACAGTGTAACCATTATCATCATCTCAGCGTTCAGTCCCGGTTGCATCCGAGGTCTTCGCGAAGGAGCCCGGGTTCCGCTTTCCTGCTCATTCTCCTCCATTTCGCGCGATCTTTGGCATCATGTGGTAAGAGATTGTTGGCACGCATGTCATCTCTTACAACGTCAAGCCAGCATTTCTTTGGTCTTCCCTGCTTGTTCCGGCCCGGCGGAACTCGGAGGCGCCATGGCAAGACATTTTTTACCCACGTAACATGCCGGTTTTCGTAAGAGATGGCCGTACCAGCGTAGGCGACCCTCCTGCAGTTTGTCTGCTATGTCACGGACACGAAGACTGCCACGGATGCGGGAGTTCCTGATGCGGTCTTTCCGCGTAACTCCACACATCCACCGCAGCATATTCATCTCCGTGACATGCAACTCTTGCTTGACTACTGCCCCGTCTACACGCTCCGTCTTACTTGCTCACATGCCTGTGCAAACCAGTTTGCGCAGGTAAGCGCGTGTGTGTGGACGGCAAGACGGCAGCGCGCGCTGTCCCGAATGTTCCGTCTTTTTGTACAGTCATGAGTTCATGACTGCACAGGCCTGGACTGCGCAGGCAAGACGGAGCGTGTAGACGGGACTTTAGACAGTGTAACATTTTTACTAAATAAAGCCTCGTGTAGACTGCGCGTTGTATCGGCGCACAAAACAAGATGACGGCTTTAGAACGCGCAGCCGCGACACCCGCCGGATGGAACGGCGCGACAACGCGACAGAGCGACAACGCAACGTCGCGATAATATCGCACCGTGAATAGTGCGACGCTGCGATAGTTTTGAATGAAAGCTTTTTGTGATTGTTTTGTTTAGTCGCGGTGAATTTTATAATGGCGGCTGTGTTGGGTGCTTTAAAAGATCTCTTCGATTTACCGGACTCGGTAAGATTTTTAATGACGGTTTTTAAGTTGCAACCAAAAGTTTCGTAACCTTTATTTTACCCTGTAATGAAAGTAAATATCAATATCATCAGTAAATAGCAATTGACATATACATATATCATCAACCTTTTTATCGTCCCACTACTGGGCACAGGTCTCCTCTCATACAGAGAAGGATTGAGCGTAATCACCACGCTTGCTCAATGCGGGTTGGCGATTTCAGACTTACAAGTCCAGGTTTCCTCAAGATGTTTTCCTTCACCTTGTAATCGGTCATTGGTGTCCAAGATATATTTAGAAAGTACATATAACTTAGAAAAGTTACATTGGTACTTGCCTGACCTGGAATCGAACCCGCACACTCATACTTGAGAGGCTGGTGTTTTAACCACTAGGCCACCACGACTACACTAGGCCACCACGACTACAACTAGGCCACCACGACTACAGAAAGTAGTAGTACTGTAGTCGTGGTGGACATGTTCATCATTTCTAACATTTAGTTCCACTTTGTGTCAACCTGTAGAGCCTGTGACACACAGGAGCTACATTCTTACTTGTTCTTTTTTTGAGATTGAAAACGTCTGTGTATTCTGCCTTATCATTACTTTTTCTGGCTAATAAACTTTGTCAAACGTTAATTAAAATCTATCTAATCATCTACCTACCATCAAAAATAATATTAATAAACCAAATGATTAAAAATGTGACAAAAAGAAAAATCTATCCGTATTAATATTATAAATGCGAAAGTAACTCTGTTTGTCTGTTACACTTTCCCGCTTAAACCTCTCAACTGATTTTGATGAGATTTGGCACAGAAAATCTTTAGACCCTGAGAAAGGGCATAGGCTACCTTTTATTGAAGAAAAAAAAAAAATATATATATATATTCCCGAGGGAAATCTAAAAAGCGCGATATAACCGAATTCCACGCGGGCGAAGCCGCGAGCGGAAAGCTAGTACTAATATATAAAGCTGAAAAGTTTGTTTGTTAGAACGCGCTAATCTCAGGAACTACTGGTCAGATTTGAAAAATTCTTTTTGCTTTGGATAGCCCATTGATCCAGGAAGATTTAGGCTATATAACATCACGCTGGGACTAATAGGAACGGACCTTATTAAAAAAATATATATATATATCGAAACCTACGCGGGTTAAGCCGCTGGCAGCAGCTAGTAAAATATATAGTCCAAACTTTTACGCAACATAAAGAAAAATTTTAGGTATAAGCTTAGAAGAAAATAATAAAATATCTGCCCAAGAACTTACAGCCGATTTACTATAATAAAGATATTCCTGTCAAAACGCCCCGTCAATGACTCCGAGCTGTCGAAAGTTCTGGAACGTCTGCCTATATTTCCACACCAATCCACAAACTCGTGAGTCTCAATAAATGGGAGTGTAAGAGTGAATACTTACTTCCCATGTCAATTTGTGAATATTGCTTATTATGTGTTCAAGCTCCTGAACATTTCAGCTACGGGCTTTCATATCGAGATTTTCGAAATAAAATATTTATTGCGTCTATGACAAAGGCTTTTGACAATTCACTCTTTAAGGACTATACTCCATTCTGCACCTTAGTTGTGAATCATTTTGAAGTCTATTGCTAATCTATTGCTCCATATACATATGTATTTGAAAAATGTGTCTTCCCAACAACGTAGAAAACGTAATGAATGATGTTGAACTGTCAAAATAGAACTCATTGCTACAGTGTATTCCGTAATTACCCTGCAGAATAGAATTAAACAACTAAATCTTTTCTACAACTGATTTTGACTTCTATTGCGTTGGTAAAAAATAGTATTCAAAGAAAAAAAATTGGTTACAATGCCAACTGTATACTGCAGCTACGATTTGTCATGCCACCAGCGTTAAAGAAATTAAAGCCGGTTGGAGGAATTGTAATTAAGATTTATTTAAATGTTTCATGCACAGGTCTCCTCTCATCAGAGAAGTAATCACCACGCTTACTCAATACGGGTTGGCGATTTCTGACTTGAAAGTCCAGGTTTCCTCAAGATGTTTTCCTTCACCTTGTAATCAGTGATTGATGTCCAAGATATGCTTATTTAAAAAAAAAATATAAACTAGTGCTTGACCGCAATCCCGCCTGATGGCAAGCAGCGATGCAATCGTTGATGATAAAGCGCACCAGTTTATTAAGCCTATTCACTTAACAAACTTAGGAATAGGAAGGAAGACGACAGTTGAGCCAGGTGATAAAATGTTAAACCTAACAACACGACCAATGATGCTGCGCCAGAGGGAGATTGATTTGGAGACTCTCCACGACCAAACTTCCGACACAACAACATTTGGCGCATCGTACCCGGCACACATCGCAACAAAACTGCTCAGACCCGTCCTCCGTATGCTTAGAAAGAACATAAAACTTAGAAAAGTTACATTTATTTAAATGTTTCATCATGGTTACAGAATAGCCCTGCAGTTAACCTTATTCATATCATAAATAATATTATCAGATTTGATTTACAGCGGCTAAAATTACAATTACCAGTAGATTACCTATCAAGGAAATTAAGATTCGGGAAACGAGGGAGCGATTGAATTAAACAATATTAATTGAAATACATAATTAATTAATCTGCTTTTTGGTAAATTATGTTGATTGAATAAATTTAAACTGAATTATGACAATATAAAGGTCACAGTGGATTTAAAACTTACCAAGGTAAATGTAGTAACTGAAACGAATTGCTCAAATTATTGGAATCACCGAAAATGTATGTTATGAATGATGGCTGGTAACAGTCACTCTATCAAAGCGTATAAAGTATCGATGGTTGCAAAATGAAGAAATGCCAAAAAGGCCATGTCACAAATTAAAAAAAGAAATCGATGGTTGTATATATAGACTTATACGAGTTTAGGCGGGAGAGCGAAGATGAGTGCCACGCTCATTTTTCATTGGACTTTTAAATTATTTATAGTGTCGTTTACTAAAAAAAAAAACGCGTGATTTATGTAGTTAAAATTGCATTCAGTGAAAATTCATAAAGAACAGTGAAATATTGTAGTATAGTGGCCACATCATGTCTTTACGCTAAACCCCTCCTAATCGGCCACACGCGGGAAACGAAAGGAGTTAGATTAGTTAGGATAAGTTTAGGATAAGTTACAAAAGAAGAAAATATAATATAATTCAAGACGAGGCTATCATGGTCTGAGATACCTTTGGCTGCACACACACAATATAGACTTATACTAATGGACTTGCCGTACGTGTATAATCCGCAGTATTTTTTTGGTATGAAAAGAGTGAGAGAGACGGCCTATGCTTTTGGTCTAGCACTATCTCTTTCCTCATAGATGATTGATGATATTGAGAGAGATAAAGATAGACGAAACTTCGTTTCCTCTCTTTCTTTCGGAGTGCCACAATTCTCAACTTGAAGGCATGTCCATTACTATACGTCGATGGTTGTATAGTGGTTCTAATGACATTGATGTCAAGTTTTTGGCGGGAATGTCAAGATGAGTGTCACGCTCATTTTTCATTGGACTTTTAAAATTATTTATAGTGTTGTTTACTAAATAAAAGTGCGTGATTTATGTAGTAAAAAGTGCATTTAGTGAATAATTCATTAAGAACAGTGAAATATCGCAGTATAGTGGCCACGTCATGGCTTTTTCCCAAACCTCACTCGTAAGACGGGTCACGCGGCCGTCTTTTTCGCCATGAATACCTAATAATTCATAATTACGTGACATTGGCTAAATGCACAAACCGTGCGAAGCCAAAAAATAAAGAAAGAAATAAAGAAAGACATTGATGTCATATGTCAGCTGTCAACTTCTATATGAACACTAATACAAAGAACACTTCTGGTAAAGGCTACGCTGCGCCGTTATAAATTCCTAACCACGCACACAAAATTAGAACACGGCGAGTATAATCACTACATAGTCATCAGCGTTTTCCAATCGGCTCTCTCGCGCCATTGGGCTGTAAAATTGGCACCCCAGCTCCGCCTCCGCCCCTCATTGGCGCTGCCTTTGGAATTTTTATGTTGGCAACACAATGGAAGAAAAATGTAGGGAAACTCAGTGGGCGTCGAGTTTATATTAAAAAGGTTTTATTTATTTACTCGAGATTGGGCTGTTCTATATTAAGAACTGTAATTACGTAAGTTATACCGGAGATAAAGAAAGGAAACATTGAGACTCGTAGGTACAAGAAGGTTATGAAACTAAACTAAACACAATAAAAAATTCAATAAAAAAGTAAAGCATCACCTCTGTACCTTTTTATAATTCTGTATTTTTTGTCTGTTTATATATGTGTGGACATAAATGGTAAAATAAATAAATAAATATAGTATATAAAAAAGTAATACAAAGAAAAATGAATCAGAAAGTCCTATGCGACGCCAAAAGGCTCCTCGCCAAAAGACTCGTAACAAAGCGCCAAGCACCAATATTTAAAAAATTGGGCCCGCTTATTATTTATTTACATTTATTACTGTAATTGCCCGTGATATTACGGACAATTACAGTACCTAATAAATAAATACTAAAAACATACAATTATGAAGAATCACTCCGTGAGATATTTACATGTAATCGTTCACTTTACCCAATATCCTTATGCAAAGAAAACCTAACAAAATACAATCAAACATCCCACTTTCTTTTACCTTCAGATCAGCGTAACAGATAAGCTTTTATTACCAAATCGAGATACAAAAGAAGCGAGTATCGTCGCCGTATATCTCAACATGTGTTTCGGCAACAATGGCGGACGGCACAGATAATATATTATAATATTTTGTGCGTATACGGAGACAAACGATGTGTGCGTGGTCTAAATATGTAAGTATTGAGTAAATAAAATACGTTTCTGTAGATGCGTTTTTTTTTTTTTTTAGCGAGATAACGGAAAGCACTCTGGGGGCCTTGTTGCTAAGTAGTAGGTACCTACAGCTCAACAGGTCGATCGATCAGGTTAAAGGTCATAGCACACTTAAACGACTCTGCCCAACACTGCTCCCACCCAACACCGCCCTAAACTAAGACGACTGCTCGCAGTCCACGCGGCGACAGCTAGCAGGCACCCAGCAGTCCACGCGGTGACTGCTAGCAGACGCCCAGTTGTCCACCCGTTGACCGCTCTAGCTTTTCGCGATTGACATAGTTCGCGATCGGTTTCTATTGAAGCAACTCGTCTGTTTAGTATGTCCAGATACACAACGCGCGAACTAGCAATTATTGCTATAGTACTTGAGTATGAAGAGAGAAGCGCAAGAAATAATAGACGAAAATTTTGGGTTGACCAGCGGTGCGGAGACTGCGAGCAGTTTGCACATGGATGCCGTGCCGACCGCTCGGCTACAACGAGCGGCCAGCGAGGCGTCAAATACCAAGTAGTCTGACGGCAGTAAGCTCGCTGACAGCGAGCTGTCTGCTAATTTATAATGCCAATGTAAAACATATCTAATGTGCAATATTTAAAGCCCATGTTTGAATTATATTCTTTATGCCAGGTGGGAGCAGTCGTTTAAGTGTGCTTAAGCTATGCTTCCCGCGGTGGGTTCATTCATGGGCGATCATCTAGACAAACAAGATCCCTCCGTGCCTCAGAAAGCATGTTAAGCCGTTGGTTCCATGTCATTCGTGGAACTTTGACAATGGTTACGGGTCATTGTTACCAAATTATTTTGTATTATCCCGTAATTGGGCTGTGGACGTCAGGTTGTCGTCAATTTTGGTATTCAGATGCTTTCGGTTAGACTGGTAGCGAATCCAAACATAGGTGGGAAAAAGCTAGGCAGATGAACGGAAAACGCTCTGCAGACGTTACTTAAGTTAAGCGTCAGGATAGCCCATGAAATTCAAACTCTCTTGCGTTTTTTGCAATACACAACCTGGCACTGGGCTGCGTAAGAAATTTTTAATTTTGGGGGCTACCCTGGCACTTTCCTCTTAACGGTTAATTAAAGGACGTGCCTGGATATTAATCGCTTTCAAATACATTTCTACAACGACTGTCAACAGATTATTGACATTAGATTTAGAACAGGGAGTTGATCAGACTCAAAAGTCCAACAATTGATCTAACTGCAATGCTTCGATATCACTTTCGGGTTGTGGAGATCAGACGACAGTCGCTTCACGGAAAATATCGAAGTTTAGCCAAAATCGGCAGTTAGACTGGTACAGCGGACCCCAGACTCCAAAGCTGGAAAAGCTGCGGTTGTGACTGGGATTAACGCTGAGATGATGATGATGATGATGAGTTGATCAGACTCTGTCCGTTTTTTAACACTGTGCGACCTTAAACATTTCACCCGGAGAAGAAACCTTGCTGATCTGTTCTTTAAAGGCATGTGCGGTGAATTATAGAGAAGGAAAATATTGTGCGGAAACCTGCATGTCCTAGACCAGATATTTTTTTTTATTAATTATAAACTAGTGCTTGATTGCAATCCCATCTGATGGTAAGCAGTGATGCATTCGTTGATGGTAAAGCGCGCTAGTTTAATAAGCCCATTCACTCAAAATACTGAGTGAATACGAAGGAAGACGGCACAACAACATTTGTCGCATCGCACCCGGCACACATTGCAACACAGCTGCTCAGGCCGAGGTCATGTGATATCTACCAGACAGCACTGGACGCGAGTGGATACAACTCACTGAGAGAAGGCCCATATCCCAACAGTGAGATTACACGAAGATAAAAATACCCAATAAAGAGCAAATCTGAAAAGCCGAAAGAGAACTTTCCAGAACAAATGAGAAAATTTAAAGATCTTGTTACCCACTCAAGCGTCCGGGCCAATAAAGTTGCCTCACATTTTTTGCGTTAAGCCTTCAGGCAACCATGGTGACCTCACCAACATGTACACTTTAAACGAGTTTTTATTTGTGATAGCGGCCGCCAGCGACTTCGTTCGCGTAGAGCTAGTTATGCTCCGCTCCTATTCGTCGCAGCGTTATGTTATATAGCCTAAAGCCTTCCTGGATTAATAGGCTATCCAACGCAAAAAGAATTTTCCAAATCGGACCAGTCGTTCCTGAGATTAGCGCGCACAAACAAACAACCTCTTCAGCTTTATATATTTAAGTATAGATATGTATCAAAGAGCTTCATGAACTTCTCACTAGATGGTTCAGTATTAAACAACGATTCTCGGATGGATAAAACAGTGCCTCACCTGACAGATAACATCGAAAAAATTGTTTATAAACGGTGAGTGCAGTTTAGTACAGTGGCAGTGAGTTCTGCGATTAAAATGAAAGTAATAAATTATTTTTTAATATCGGACTCTTATTAGTGTTACATATTAAAATAATTATCGAGATTTATTCTTCCTGAATAGGTATGTATAAATACTTTGTATCCAAAGTCTAATGGTCTGTCTTTACGACTTTTAAAGTGGACGATGAAATGATTGCTCATTGCTCACTGTGTGCCGGATTTTCGTTAAGACCAGTGGCCGGCTATAAATTAGTGATAATTCGTGTTGACTTTTTAAAATCTCCATCCTCTTTTATATTACGTATATCGAGGGACTGGAACAATTTACCAGCGGCGGTGTATCCGTCGGACTACAATTCGAGTGAAAAATTTCAAGGCTAGAGTGAATACGCTCTTAATAAACTAGTGCGCTTTACCATCATCGATTGCGTCACTGCTTACCATCAGGCAGGATTACGGTCAAGCGCTTGTTTATAATTCATAAAAAAATGATCATCAATTTAGCCGAAAGACATCGACTGCTGGACATAGGCCTCCCCAAGGATCTCCACGACGACCGGTCCTGCGCCTTCCACATCTAGCGGTTTCCTGCGACCTTCGCCAGGTCGGTGGTCCACCTTGTCGGGGGCCTAACCCCGCTGCGTCTTCCAGTGCATGGTCGCCACTTGAGTACCCGTCGGCCCCATCGGGTATTGGTCCTACGGGCAATGTGCCCAGCCCACAGCCACTTAAGTGTTGCAATTCTTAGGGCTATGTCGGTTATCCTCATTCCTCTGGGGATCTCCTCATTTCTGATTTGATCACGCAGTGAAACCACAAGCATATCAAATCAAATCAAATCATTTATTTCAAATAAATCAGTTACAGGCACTTTTGAATTGTCAGAAGGTCGGTCAGTCGATAAGATGAAGCTAGTCGCCCATTCCAAAGAGTAGGTACCTATGGAGAAGAAGGGGCAAGAAAATAGCCCTCTCCATTGCTCTTTGAGTGACCTTGAGCTTTCTTATAAGGCTCATTGTTAGCGACCACTTCTCAGTTCCATGTGTTATCACTGGCAACACACACTGGTCGAGGACTTTTGTCTTGAGACACAGCAGTATTTAAAACTATAAGGTAAATTGTACTTTATATTTATCTTATTAATCTTAATAAGACCGTGACCAACAAATTATTTTACTGAGCGAAAAGGCGTAACGAAACTGACAAAAGAACTTTATAAATAATAACACTGGCCAGCAGCCAACCAGCCTGACAATACGAGTGCGATAATAAACACCTAATTATATTAGCTATGTGGTGAATATATCGCTAGAAGGAAGAACGGTGAAAATAAAAAAAAAATGGAGTCTATTTAGAATTAAACACTCCCTTATTCATAAGCGCTGCTTGAAGTTAACTAGCGATTCTTTAACCATACATTTTTGACCTTTTAACGTCTCTTAACTTTAATCGTCCTATATGAATAAACACCACTGATTTTAAGGGGTTTATTCATAAACGATGATTAAAATAAAGCGACGTTAAAACGTCAAAATTGTATAGTTAAACAGTCACTTATCAAATAGTTAACTTTAAGCAGCGTTTATGAATAAGGGGGTTTGTGTGTTACTGTTTTGTTTTTCTATACAGAAAACTCATATGTGGTTTAGTTACTTTTGCCGGTTAAATTTTTCTCACTGCTGGGCAGTTGCTAAACATTCCTGTCCCGCGCCACTTCAAACACTGGTTTGAAGTGCCGCTAGGTACTGACCTATTCAAGGTACGCATCTAGGTTATCTTGCCACCAGGGTTGCGGGTTGGTTACAAAAGAAACCGTGGCCCTGGCGTACAGGCAAGTGAAGGAACACAGGTGGGTTTTACGCAGTAAAAGTCTGACACGCCCTTCCGCTGCGCCCAGAGCGGGCGATGTCATGTGATGATTGCCACTATTGACAGCTAGACTCTAAGCTCATTTCCCCCAAGTTTTTACTCTGAGATTTTTACAGAATTGTTCAACTGTTATAAAAAAAAAAGGTTATCTCGCCACCTTTTTCTAGACCAGCTTCATCAGCGTCCATGTTCATGTAGCCATTGTGTGGAAACTTACCCAGCGCATTCGCGTTATCCAAACGAAAAGATCTATCCCGATACGGTTGCTCACGTCTGTATCATCAAACCACAAAGAATTCTGGCGAACTCGTTATGACGCGATAAATTTAAATCTGGCTGACAAAACCACAAAAAAAAAAAAACAAATGATCGCGGTGAAATTATGCTAAAGAAAAATGTCAGTGTTCCTATTTTAATTTAGCAAAGCCACTTCAAATGTGCAGTCGTGGGCGTTGCTATGATGGTTTTAGATAAATTGTGTCGTAAAATTATTTTTTAACACCCTTGCTCGTAAAGCTGATGTAATCCCACCGGTTTTAAATATGTAAAGCGGGCCATAACAAACGCGTGTGTTATCAAAGCAAATAGTTAAGTTATAGTCCATACAAATTCCATAACAGCATTATTTGTCATTTCAAATAATTATGGAACTGATCGCCGCCGCGTGGCTCTAGCCAGTGAGCAGCGCGCTGTTCCATATTTGAAATGGCAAATAATAATACTAATGGCGGGAAAGCAACAGTGAGCATTCACAGATTGAGTTTATTTAAAATAACTGATGTCCTATTTGAAATAAACAAATTTGTATTTGTTTGTATTTAAATGAGTATTTGTAAAAAAAAAACAATTTATTCGGTAATTTAAAAACTTGACTGCATGCTCTAGCATCTTTGCCAACATTTTCACGCAGCTACGGCAGAAAATAAACCTCGCGCCATTTTTCTCAAATTTTCTTTTCTTTGTACTTGTATTCTGAATATCTTTTTTTTCTGTTTCCTCGCAAGTGTGTTAAAAAATGTCGTACGATATACGTGCGTATTGGTTATAACATGCTCGGCTCAATTACACCCTCGCCTTCGGCTCGGGCTGAAATTCCGCCTCGCATGTTATAACCATCATTACGCACTAATATCGTAATGTACTATTTTAACACCCTTGCTCGTAAAGCTGATGTAATTCCACCGGTTTTAAATATGTAAAGCAGGCCACAACAAACGCGTGTTTTATCAAAGCAAATAGTTAAGTTATAGTCCATAACAGCATTATTTTCCATAACAGCATTATTTTCCATAACAGCATTATTTTCCATTTCAAGTAATTATGGAACTGATCGCCGCCGCACGGCTCGCGCTGCGCGCTGTTCCATATTTGAAATGGCAAATAATAATACTAATGGAGGGAAAGCAACAGTGTGCATTCACAGATTGAGTTTATTTAAAATGAACAAAATATAAAATACTTCTTTTTCTGTTTCCTCGCAAGTGTGTTAAAAAACGTCGTACGATATACGTGCGTATTGGTTATAACATGCTCGGCTCAATTACACCCTCGCCTTCGGCTCGGGCTGAAATTCCGCCTCGCATGTTATAACCATCATTACGCACTAATATCGTAATGTACTATAAAGCTTTATTTCATAATACTTTTTTTATTTATAAATATTATGTAAGGCGAGCCGATGGCGTCAATCATCATAAAAGAGGTTATTTCCTTTTGGGCGAGCATTTGCCGCATGCTTTCTTGATAAAAAATAAATAAGTCGTTTCTTGTCGAAGATGCTTGAGCGAGATATAAGTTATTAAATAAAAACTTATGCATTTCATTTATAAATTATATCTATGCGACAACTTACGTAAAGATGTCTCTTAGCGGTAACTATACATAACGGTATATTTATGTCTGTAATGTGTACAATATAATATTTTCTCGGTGGTAGGCAACAACATTAACCGCCGGCATAAGTTACCACCTACCAGACAAAGTCTTGCCGCCAAGCGATTCGTCGTGTTCCGGCATGATGTCTGGTGAAGCCGTACGGAGAACGGGTCTGAGCAGTTGTGTTGCGATGTGTACCGGGTACGATGTGCCTAATGTTGTTGTGTCGGAGTTTGGTCGTGGAGGGTCTCCAGATCATCCTCTGGCGCAGCATCGTTGGTCGTGTTGTTGGGTTAAACATTGCATCACCTCGCTCAACTGCCGTCTGTCTTCCTATTCACTCAGTTTTTTTGAGTGAATAGGCTTAATAAGCTAGTGCGTTTCACCATCAACGATTGCATCACTGCTTACTATCAGGCGGGATTGCAGTCAAGCATTAGTTTATAAGTAATAAAAAAAAAAAAAAACCCCGTCCGACCTATAAGGGTAATATACAATATGTAAAGAAAACCCTGTCCGATCCGTGAAGGTATTGTTAGGTATCGATAACTGATTCTACTAATGACAACAAAACCGGGCTAAACTTAAAAATAAATCCCCCTAAAAAAATAAATATTATTTCGCAAAAAGAGGTAACTTAAAACATGTGCGGTAGGCCATCCAGGCGCGGGCGAAGGGGGCAGGGTACGCGGCACGCGGTCGCATCGCTATTCGCTCAGAATTATACCGTTAAAAATAATGTTGTCACTTTTTAAAAAGTACCAAATTTTGGGGAAGTTGGAATTAATTCGCGGGAAAAAAAGATTATTTCAAAATTCACTAGTATTGTTACTATGATGATTATGTAAAATTTCATATGTTATTTGTTCATGTGTTTACCTAACCTTTACTATCCTTACGGGTCAGACAGGGTTTTCTTAACATATTGTATAAAGGTTATGTAAACACATGACCAAATAAAATATGTAATTTTACATAATCATCATAGTAACAATACTAATGAATTTTGAAATAATCTGTTTTTTTCCGTGACTTAATACCAACTTCCCCAAAATTTGATAATTTTTCAAAAAGTGGCAACAGCATTTTCGACGGTACTATTATGCGCGATGGGACTGCGTTCCGCGTGCCCTGCCCCGCTTCGCCCGCGTATGTGTGTTTTTTTTTTGCGCTTGACCGCAATCCCGCCTGGTGGTAAGCAGTGATGCCATCATTGATGGTAAAGCGCGCTAGTTTATTAAGAGCCTATTCACTCTAGCCTTGAAGACACTCAAATTGTAATGTGACGGAAACACCAGAATGCATCCTATAGAAGACCGAAAGGCTGGCTACTCTACGCCTGTGCTCCAGGCTTTGGAGACCGTTTCGAGTTAAGTCTGGGTCGCTAATCAGCCTCTTCGCATGCCTCTCCACTGAATCCAAAGTAGCCAGGTGACATTTCGCAGCACCAGCCCAAATGTGGCTGCAGTACTCCACACACGAGCGGACCTGTGCTTTGTACAATATTAGAAGCTGCCCCGGTGTGAAGTACCGCCGGTCGTTTGCGATAATGCCAAGTTTTCTGGCAGCCACCTTGGCCTTGGACTCAATGAACCGCCCAAAGTTAAGGTTCAAGGAAATCTGTACTCCCAAAAGCTGAAGGCGGTTGGTGCACTCCAAGGATACATTCTGAAAAGTAGGAGCCAAAGTGAACGGGCTAGTAGAATCAGTTATCGATACTTAACAATACCTTCACGAATCGGACAGGGTTTTCTTTACATACTGTATAGTGTATGTACTGAAGAATAATCTTCGGACACCAAAACAAGGAGACTTGTGAGTCGGTTTATATAAATAACACAGCTATGAGATAATTTAAAAAAATATGATTTTATAGTGCCATAACATCATCAAGTTTGTCGTCAACTACGAAATCTTGATACGAACCAGGTGAGCGGATGTGCAAACCAAAGAAAAATAATAACTCTAAATTGTCTAGACTGACCTATGTGTATTATAAAGATACTAGCTGCGCCTAGCGGATTCAACCGCATAGGTTTGGACATGTTTTATTTTATATGCTCCGCTCCTATTGGCCACAGCCTATATAAAGCCTTCCTGGATTAATGGGCTATCCAACGCAAGTTTTTTTTTTAATCGGACCAATACTTCTTGAGATTAGCGCGTTCGATTCCAGGTCAGGCATGTACCAATGTAACTTTTCTAAGTTATATGTACTTTCTAAGTAGATCTTGGACACCAATGACTGATTAAAAGATGAAGGAAAATATCTTGAGGAAACCTGGACTTTAAGTCTGAAATCCCGCATTGAGCAAGCGTGGTGAATACGCTCAATCCTTCTTTGTATGAGACGAGACATATGCCTAGCAGTGGGACGATAAAAAGGCTGATGATGGTGATGATGAAACTAGCGCGCTTTACCATCAACGATTGCATTACTGCTCACCATCAGGCGGGATCGCGGTTTAGACTAGTTTATAATGTTAAAAAGATACTTTTATGTTTTTCTAGGGATATTTAAACGACATGTCGCGGCGATCTATCGCATGAACAGATGGATGCTAAAACATGTTTACAAAGAAATGAATACTTGTGTGAGTGGTATATGACACGAGATAAAGCTGAGATATAGATAATCCTTGGTGGACCGCTACCGCTGGGGTAACATTTCAGTGAGCGAATATTTTGTCACTTTTCTAGCCAGTAACAACTCGTGAAAGATCAAAAATAAGATAGACGACATTTACACGGTTTTATGTGACTCTTGAATCTTATTGGCCGATCACTCATTCATTTTTTTTTTTAGTTTTTGGCATGGCTCGTTGGCCTTTGTGCCATTATTACTCATTCATTCTCATTTCAAAAAAGTTTCAGCTAGCCAGCTCTATGGTACCTCTAACGTTCCGTTTCTTGCTTTATAAACATACGATATAAATGGCCCTTCGGGAGAGTCGCACATGTAAGGCGAGAAAACATGACTTTAATGTTAAATAAATAAAATAAATATTTACAGACAAATCACACAGATTAAGCTAACCCCAAAGTAAGTTCGAGACTTGTGTTATGGGTATAGTAGTAGTATATGTATAGATCCAACACCCAGGTCAATCAGGAATAGATCTTTCTCCATCATGGCCTGGCTGGGGATCGAACTCGGGGCCTCCACGTCGCAGGCAGGCGTGTTGACCGCTGCACCACGGAGGACGGGACGATGTTACACGATTACCGTACGTACTGTGGTCAGAGAAACGCGCGAAGACGCGAGACGTACCGGCGTGATATAATTATGACCGTTTTGAATCAATTTGGAATGCGCTGTAGACTACATATTTTCGAGTGTGAAGTCTGATCGCAGCCGATATATATATATTATTTTATATTGGGCAGTGTATTGATTAGTCAAATGAGATTGTAGTTTCAGCGAATCAATTGTTTATACAATTTGTTGATATCATTTCAGTTAGTATGCTGTAGACTGAAATGATACCCTCTTTCCCTTTTTAACCGACTTCAAAAAGGAGGAGGTTACTCAATTCGACCGTATATATGCTTTTTTTTTTATGTTTGTTCGCGCATAACTTCGTCGTTTATGAACCGATTTTGATTATTCTTTTTCTCTTGGAAAGAAGACGTTCCCAAGGTGGTCCCATGATAAGGATATCAGGGTTTGATGGTGGAAGACCAGAGAAAACAAGGGGAACTTTCAAAAATTGCAGGGGCGACTAGTGCATTTCTTAGCATTTTCATTAAGTATGTATTTTAAAGCACTACAATTTAATAAAGGTCTGGAGTAGTTCTGATGATGGAGCCGGGAGACAGTCGAAGGAACTCCTCAACAATTCACAGCAGCTACCTTGTGTTTGTGCTTGAATAATTTGTATTGACAAGAACCTTATACCTAGATGGGTGGTGACTGTCATTAGGGAGCTGATGATGATGACAGAGGTCAGTTCAGGGAACTCCTAAACGATTTACAGTAGCTACCTTGTATTTGGACTCAATTCATTTATATTGATGAGACCTTTGCACCCATTAGGTTAAAATAATGGTCTGCAGTAAATTTGATGATGAAGACCATAGGCAGTTGAGGGAATACTTACGGGTAAAAATTAAAGTAAACAAAATTACGTCGTTTCCCAACTATATTTGGGTCAGCTTCCAGTCTGACCGGATGCAGCTGAATACATAGTACTTTTAACAACTAAAAAGTGTAAAATAAAAACTTTTTTACAAAAAAACAACCGACTTCCAAAAACCACTACAAAGTAAAAAATAACTAATTTCGGAAGTCGGTGTCAAAACGAATATACAAAACCAAAGACACCGACTTCCGAAATTAGTTATTTTTTACTTTGTAGTGGTTTTTGGAAGTCGGTTGTTTTTTTGTAAAAAAGTTTTTTTCTTCGCTTCAATGTTCATTGAAACTCAACGGACTAAGAAGAATTTAGAATCTTTTAAGAATTATTAATACTTTTCATTTAAACTATAGATAACAGAAAATTACTCAACTTTGATATTAAATCTTAAATGACAGCTGTGATCGACCTTTCTTGTTCATCTTGACATTACTGGTTATGACTGGCCAGCTGCCATTTTAGTTAAGCAAATTAAAAATCAGAGTGTTGTAATTTTTTCGAGATGACGACTAGAGAAGTTATTATTTGTTAGAGTTATTATTTATTTATTTACTCAAAACAAAGAATTGTAGGACACGTCAAAAATTCAGTTATATAAAATAAGCAAACGTTACAATAAATAAAACTGAAATATTACGCTGACCCCATATCATTTGGGATAATGATGGAGGTGAATGATGAGTATAGGAATAGTTCTATTACCGCAAGAAACAAAGAACACTATAATAACTGCCTGTACTTAAATCTACCAGGATAAATCTCTCTGTTTAATAAAAAAAAGGGAGAGGGAAAATGCCACTACGACGGGACAGCACGTAGGCACGCGTACGCCACTGACAAATAGTCGGAAACTGTTAAAACTAAGGGCCACTAGCTGTAATATACTACAGCTACGAGCGACGCTCCATAGTTTTTACTACGCTCAAAAAAATCCTATAGTACCGCTACCTACGGTTCTCGAACAATTTCTCGATTGAAATACCGAAATTTTTAAACTCATTTTGGGATATTCGTCCTCTGTATATTCACCGGAAAATGGGTGTCGATCGGTTTATGTTTTGATTCGATTATCATTGGATATTGTTTTGTTGGTTTGATTAAAGATTAGCTATTGTATGTCTTCAAGGCTAGAGTGAATAGGCTCATAATAAACTCCCACCTATCTTAAAGAACGTTTGAAGTTCCTTCATGAAACACATACTACAGGGTTCGGCACTCGAATTGTTACTAATTTTACGTTGCTATAGCAACTAAACTGTTTACAATATGGCGCCCATTTTTTCACATTCCTTAGTGTATGGTATTGTTAATAAACTAACAAAAGCCAACTATTTTTCGTCGTTTTTAAAAAAAGTTTTGCAGATGGAAGTCAAACGAAACAGTGTCATTGCTTTGTATTTGGCTGAAAAATCGCAGGCAGCCATCGTTAATGAGCTAGGAAATTTACATTTGAACAAAATGTTTGTGTATCGGACCATCACGCGTTACAATGATACGGGTAGCATCAAAAAACGCCATGGAGGTGGACATCCAACAACAGCAACATCATCAGCAATGGTTCGAAAGGTAAAGGCTAGAATTGAACGAAATCCACGACAAAGCGCAGTTAAATTGGCAAAAGTCTTAATGTATCTGCCCGGAGCATAGGGCGCATATTAAAAAATAAATTTCAACTGAAGCCCTACAAATTACAAATACAAAAGTGCAAGATCTGACACTTGCACAAAAGACAGTTCGTCTAGAAAGAGCTAAGAACTTAAAGCACTTGCACGTTGATAGCTTGCTTGAAAATTTGGTATTTTCTGATGAAAAAATCAAGCAAAATGATCGCGTATGGTTAAAGTGTAAATCAAATGACAATTTAATCCAACGAATTGCCTTGCGAAAGCAAGCACCAGCATCTGTGATGGTTTGGGCGGCGGTAACTGCCATGGGACGCTCACCTCTCGTTTTCATTGACCAGGTAAAGAAAGGAGGGAAGAAGAAGATAGAAGAGAGCAGATCTACCGTAAAAAGATTTTAAACGATGCTTCATTGGAGTTTTCAACAAGACTCGGCACCATCTCACAAAGCTCGTGAAACCCAAATTTTTTTACAAGAAAATGTTCCGAGCTTCATTTCTTCGCAACAATGGCCACCATATTCCCCGGACTTAAACCCAATGGATTTTTCCATATGGACAATTCTAGAAGCCAAAGTGTCAACAAAAAAATATGAGACGGTCGACTCCTTAAAGATTGCGCTTCGCCGAGAATGGAACAAAATACCAGCAGACCACATTCGTGCAGCTTGTGAAGCCTTCTCGGTCAGACTCGATGCTGTTATCCGCGCTAAAGGTGGCCATATCGAACAATAGCTTCTTTTTTTATTTATTGTATATGTCTTTTTTCGATACTGAAGTTTTTAAATAAATATGCTCATGTTTAACAGAATTACAGCATTTTGAATTGGTAACACTTCGAGTGCCGACCCCTGTAAATATCTGGGGTTATCCAAACACCTGATATTAGAGATGCTGATGCATTCCATTAGTTCCTGTGATAACTCCTGTACTGTACAAGTGGTTCGGCTATGGAATAGAATAGAATTTGTTTATTTCAGGTTTCCCCATATTTTGTTAGTAACATTGTGACTTAAAACAACTATGTTACTATCTACACATAAAAAAACAAATAATACAAATTATGAAAGACAAAAAAAATTACTTGCCCGTATACGTAAGGCGTGCTCAAACTCGGTTCACTTTTAAAACTATGATAAAAAAGATCTCTTTAAACATATCATTATATTTTATTTGCTCTTGTATGATTTCTATTAATTAGATGTATATATTTATTTAAACTAGTATGATACACTTTACTTATATATTTATTTAACCTACGTAAATAGTACACTGTAGACTACCTACATTATTTCTCTCTCCTTCCCCTTGGTATTCCATCAAAAGATCGCTCTTAGCGATAAGACTGCCCATTGTGTCACCGTTTGTAAAATCTTTATATTTATGTTCTGTAATCTATATGGTGTATACAACGTGTAACATAAAGGGTATATACACAACAAAGGCATGGCATCTTTACATGATATCAAACGGTATTTGGAACGGTTTTTTAATCCTATCTCTTTATGTTAGGAAGTTATGAGGAAAAACACCGCCTGTGATAGGCTACTATCATACTAGTCGCACAGAGATATTGAAGACATTTATCGGATTTTGGCAAGTAACGTGACGGGCAACGAGTAGTTATTAACGTATGTAGTGTGCTGCCACGTTTGTTATGATTTAATTTTAAGAAACACACGAAACCGAATATTTGGTACCAATTTTTTGAGAATTTTATTTTGAGTTGAAACCCTTCCGATATCGTTTGATATCATCTAAAGATGCCATGCCCTTGGTATGTATATACCCTTTTTGTTACACGTTGTACAATAAAGATTATTCTATTCTAGTACGTTTTAGTATCGACATCAGACGTAGGCAACTACTAGTTTAGGACAATAAAAATAGTGTTTGTGGTTCTGACAAGCTAGTTTCCGTAAAAACTTTATGCTCCGAAGATGATAACAAAGTCTTGATCAAACGTCAAACGCAGTTATCTGTGGAGCAAAAACATAGTGACATCCCCTTCGGCGCGGAACGTTTAGTTATAACGTATAAGTTTCCTTAAACTACATATTGGCGCCGATTTTTTTGTACACAAACTAAATTAATTTTTAGTTATGTGCATCCTTTTCTTTCCATTTCGTTAAGAAAAGGATAGAACATAACATTTTAATTGAATCTTGTCAAATTAAGATACTCCATAGACAGTTTAGACGCGATTATAAACATGGCGACTAATAATACGTCAGGAGCGCACTAATTTGACAAGTCTAAACTGTCATTTTATCTTCTGTCCTTTTCTTATATAAATAGAAAGAAAAAGATACACTTAACTTAAAATTAGTTTGTTTGTGAACAACAGAATCTGCGCCATTGTTATTCTATAGGAGACATTTTGGAAAGTGTGCACTGTTCACGGTAATTGCATGACTTAATTCCGCCATCTCCGTTCTATCATCGGACAACCCGTCGTCGTACGGCGAGTTTCCACCCTTCTGTTGTTAACACCACTACGATCCGGACGAAGCGTTTCGCCTCCTCCTACCGCGTACATCGAGGGACTGGAACAATTTTTTTAAATATTTAGTAAACGACACTATAAATAATATAAAAGTTCAATGAAAAATGAGCGTGGCACTCATCTTGGCTTTCCCGCCAAAACTCTTGATAAATCTACTAAAATCCCTTACACCTATTTGATGAAATAGTCCATTAGTGTCAGAAGATTAAGCATAAACTATGCGCAAAGTTAATTTATTATTCCTCTAATACCTTTTTGATCTTTATAACTCATTATTCTTCAAACCCGCAGTGTTGTTACAAAAATATGATTTACACTTAATATGTGCATAATAATAATGATTTATTTGACACATTCGTGTCGCCTATAATAGGTAACTGGCATGTTTCCAAATGAACTCTTAATACGCCACAGATAACATAAATATTTTATGGAGGTGTAACGGAGTTTTTTTACTCTTTGCTTCGTGCATCTATGTGTAATTTTCCTCATCCTCAAAGCTCTTTGGAGCTTTGATGCATTTTATCATTATGTCAATGATAAAAAATTTAATGATTTTTGTGTAATCCTCTATGTACATATCAAATTAATAATATAACTACCCATATGTTTATTAGTTTCCTACGCTACGAATGCGTATGGCCACCTCAACAAGTTTGACGTTAAATGCAGTGTTATCAAGGAGTTATTATTTAGAATATTTGTTTTCTTTTTTCTCTTTTGCTTTCGTACCTTTTCTCAGATCACATCTGGCATTGACAGATTTGTCGACATCAGCACCAATGCCATAGAGAAGATAGAATAAAATGGTGTTATGAAAATATATATATTTTTTTGTTTTTAATGGCTATGCCCGATGTCTTTAGCCAATGATCAAATATGAATATTTTAATTCAGAAATTGTGTTATATTTATTGCGTTTTGATGAATTGAGCTTGTGAATATAAGTTTGATTTTCACATAAATTTAATTATTCACAATAATTTATTAGATTCACATATCGTAATAGCGTATTACTCAGTTATTATATTGCGGAGGTTAGCAGGCAGTCGATTCAAGTAGAACACTGGTATTCAGTTATATCTGGTTAGCCCGGAAGCCAACCAAGTGATTCTGCCCATTAAATCTACACGGGGAACGCTGTGTTGGATTATAATAGGCCCTTAATAAACTAGCGCACTTTACCATCAACGGTTGCCACTATAAGGCGGGATTGCGGTCAAGCAATGATTATAATTTATTTAAAAAAAAAATTGGTTTATGTAGCTTTTCAGGTTTAATTGTTACTTGCTGTCCCTTTCCGTATTCGTCAGTTTCCTTATTTCTTGTAAAATCAACATGATTCCGTGGACAATGGGGTGTTATGTATTTCTTTAGAATAATACCTTAGCTGACTATTAATTAATTAACTGCTTTTTGTCCCAAACAAATAAAATAAAATAAAATCCCTAACACAGTTGAAACATGCCAAAAAAAAAACAGATGAATTCAAAACATAACTCAAATGTTCTCTTAATTCATACATTTTTTTTTTACACACTATAAACCAGCGCTTGACCGCAATCCTGCCTGATGGTAAGCAGTGACGCAATCGTTGATGGTAAAGCGCACTAGTTTATTAGAGCCTATTCACTCTAGCCTTGAAGACACTCAAATTGTAGTCCGACGGAAACACCGCCGCTGGCAAATTGTTCCAGTCCCTCGATGTACGCGGTATAAAGGAGGAGGCGAAACGCTTCGTCCGGATCGTAGTGGTGCTAACAACGTAAGGGTGGAAACCAGCCGTACGACAGGTCGTCCGCTGGTGGAACGGAGATGGGGGAATTAAATCATGCAATTCCCTCGCACACTCCCCGAAATGCATCCTATAGAACACCGAAGGCTGGCTACTCTACGCCTGTGCTCTAGGCTTTGGAGACCAACTCGAGTTAGATCAGGGTCACCAATCAGCCTCTTTGCACGTCTCTCCACTGAATCCAAAGTGGCCAGGTGACACTTGGCAGCACCAACCCAAATGTGGCTGCAGTACTCCACACACGAACGGACCTGTGCTTTGTATAACATTAGAAGCTGCTCAGGTGTGAAGTACTGCCGGACCTTTGCGATAACGCCAAGTTTCCTGGCAGCCACCTTGGCCTTGGACTCAATGATCCGCCCAAAGTTAAGGTTCGAGGAAATCTCAACTCCCAAAAGCTGAAGGCGGTCGGAACACTCCAAGGACACATTCCGAAAAGTAGGGGCCAAGGTGAACGGGCTCCTATTGGCGGTGAAAAGACACGCCTGTGTTTGGCGGCATTGAATGCTACAAGATTGGCATTGCCCCATTCGGAGACTGCCTGCAGTGCAACACTCGTTCGCTCAACCATGGCCTCTCTTTCGGACCGGATTGATTCCCCACTAGCCCGAGCATCCGGCAGGTATCTCTCTACAACTGTGCTGTCATCTGCATACCCATAGATACCGGGCATCAGCAGATCGTTAATATGCAGCAGGAACAGAGTTGCAGAAAGAACAGACCCCTGAGGAACACCGGCATTAGTTGACATGGGCTCAGAAGAGCATCCGTCGACAACAACTCGGAGGGACCGTTCAGTCAGGAAGTCTTTTACCCAGCCAGTCAGGCTAGAGGAAATGCCGTACGCTGGAAGCTTACTCAAAAGGCCAGCGTGCCATACCCGGTCGAAGGCCTTCGAGACATCAAGGGAGACAGCAATCGCTTCCCCATTCTTCTCGAGGGCCTCGCCCCACAAGTGAGTGGCATACACTAGTAGGTCCCCAGTTGACCGATTGCGGCGAAACCCGTACTGTCGGTCACTGAGGAGATCGCTACCTTCCAGGTATGCCAAGAGGCGCGAATTCAATCCACGCTCCATAATTTTGCAAAGTATGGAGGTGATCGAAATCGGCCGATAGTTGGCAGGATCGGCACGACTACCCTTCTTGGGCACGGGCTGCACGTTAGCAAGCTTCCAGGACTTGGGCACTATACCAGTCCTAAATGAGAGGCGATACAAGCGCGTCAATACGGGAGACAACTCGGGCGCACATGCTTTAAGAACAATCGCTGGTATACCATCCGGACCACTAGCCTTATTCACATCCAGACGACACAGTACTCTCAGAACCTCCTTGTTTCTAATGCGAACCTCAGGCATTGAAGCTCCGCAGTGAGGTAAATTAGGTGGAGTAGCACTGCCAGTATCAAGACGCGAATTATGGGCAAAGAGAGAAGCAAAGAGACCTGCTTTCTCTCTCGCCGTATGAGCCAGATACATGAAAAAATATAAACATGAAAATACAATACAAAACTAAAATTAATGAATAACATTATCTAATACACGCGACCTGCTACGAATATCATTTTGAACAAAAAACAAATTCGTAAATATTGCATCTTTCATATTTTCATCTCATTTAATATTTTCGTTCACAGTGCAAGAACAAAATTTATGATATTTGTGAAGTATATACACCCAGCTTTTGCTCGCATTTGTTGACCGTTTATTATGTTTCATTTAATAAGGAAAATATAAGACTATACTTGTTTTGCCAGTAAAGCGACTGCGTAAACTATGATCATTTTAATTTCCAAGTCTTTCTATTTCTAAGTCTAGTAGCCAGAAGACAAACACAATCAACAGAGTAGGCAAAGACAACATTGAACTACAGCCTACGGTGGCCGTAGGCGCGGGTTCTCGCGCGGCGAGCAGTGGGCAGCTCATCGCCCGGTAAGGACCAAGTCCGGGTCGACGGCGTTGTGTTTCAATCGCGCCTCAAAGAGATATCAGCACATCGTGACGGGGTCCACGAAGACCTATGCCTAGATCAGGGTTGCGAGTTCGTCACAAAAGAAACCGTGGCCCTGCCGCACAAGCAAGCGAAGGAGCACGAGTGGGTTTTAGTCAGTAAAAGTCTGACACGCCCTTCCGCGCCGCCCAGAGTGAGATAGATCTTTTCATGATTTCCCATCCACAACAAGAAAAGGACCTAATGTAAAGACCTATATGATCTTAAAGTAAAAATAATAATAATAATATTACCAACAAAGTAGGTATATTTTCCTGGCATACCTACTTGACATTCTGTATTTGTACGGACGACAGCAGGCCAATGTACTCGAAACTGTGCTTTGATAAAATTTTTATATGTTTTTATTTTTACTGTACTACCGTCTCGATGCCACTTTTAATTGTTTGTGTGTTTTTATTTTTTGTTGTACTTTTATGTTTTTATTGTTACTGTACTACCGTCTCGATGCCACTTTTAATTGTTTGTTGCACCGGGTGACGTCTTTACGTCGGCGCCGGTTGTCGCTGAAAACCAGCGCTGGGCTCTGTTTTGCATAGAGTCCCAGCATAATGCTGAGCGACAGCCGTTTTGCGTGGATGTGACGCATGTTTCCCTCAATTATGTCTTATTTTTAGTGTTTTTGTAAACTTTTGCGTCATGTTTACTGCAAATAAACGCTTTTTCTTTCTTTCTTTCTTTAGAGACAAAGATGAATATCTAATGAAGAAATCTGATAGATTATAGTAGCTTGAAGTGCTGTCATCTGTACAAAACTTATCGTGGGCGGATTATTTAAAATATTTTCATGTCGACAGGTTAGTCCGCTGTGATGTCGGCGCGCCATTAATTATTCCTCTTTATGTTGTTTTGTTTTCAATACCATCAACATCAATACCATCTTTGTTTTACAGAAGAGGGCTGTTCGAGCCATTTATAACCTTGGTCCTAGAGAATCTCTTAGAGAAAAGTTCAAAGAGGTGAACATTCTGACTGTAGCTTCACAATATATATTTGAAAATCTTATGTACGTTCATAAAAATATCTCGAATTTTAAGAAGATAAGCGATATTCATAATGTAAATACCAGGAACAAACACAATCTTGCTTTACATCACACTCGTCTCCACAGAGTAGGCAACTAGTTCATGGGTCAATGTATACACTTTTACAACAAGCTTCCCATGGACGTTCGAAACTTACCCATTAAACGATTTAAGAACCATATAAAGGCCAAACTTTGCAAAAGGGGGTATTATAAAATCACAGATTATTTAGAAGACAAAAAGCTTGGGATTGAGCTGCTCGCTCTGTTAAGCATTGTTAATTTTTATTAAGCAATATGCGTAATTATAAGGTAAATTATTGTAAACATTTTCATTTTTAATGTCTGGACTTGAAAAAAGACGATGATCCCTGAGTTTGTTTCAGCCATTTCTTCTCAGAGGTAGTCAGTTAGGAAATGCCGGCTTCATCTAGTTAAAAAAATAAAATAAAAAATAAACATGACGTGTAAAAGTGATCAGTGATCCTACTTGCTTAATAAACGATTTCATTTCATTTCATTTCATTTCATTTCAAAGGAAAACAAAGAGAAATAATTAAATTGGTAAGTAGTAGAGGGTGTTATTAATATGTAAATATAAATATTGTGCGGCGTTAGTAACTTTTGGGAAATAATACAACTCATAAAGGTCGTAACCACTTGAATGTCCCGATATGAGAGCTGGGAATGCGTTATACGTCCGAGCGCGCCGAGCGCTCATAAAATGCTCGTTATTTTCTTCCTATTTTTTAGCAGAAGTCTATTTAATTACTAAATATGAACTTTTTTTCCTGCAGTGATTATTTTGGACAGGCTCTTCCCAAATCGCACACCATTGAATTAAATTCCCAACGACTCTTAAACATACAACACCAGCCAATCTACAAACATAAATCAAATAAATAGAACATGCAAACACAGCTAACAATCATTCCACCATTTTTCTTTTTCTGGCCACAATTGTCGGTCAACATGTCGCATGCGTTAGCTCATAAATTATTCTGTGAGCGGAGAGCACTCACCGAGACCAAAGCTAACGGGAAACGGTCAAGTGCGAAACGACCGCCATAAACATTCGGCCAGCCATAATTGAGATAAGTGTAGAGGTGTGAATGTCACGCCTTCACTCCAGATTAGTTTTAGGGAAAAGGGAAACATGAAATAATCAAGTACTCATCAAACCCCCGACATTTATTGCTTTTAGCACTCTTACTGAGCTTTATTCTTTATCTAAACGTTATATACATATTTCTTCATTCCAACGTTAAAGTGATTAAAGCAACGAACACAAAAGGCTTTTCATTTAAACTGACTATTGTTCGTGAAATAAATGAGTTTTAAAATCGTACAACGCAACACTGGCAAACATAATAATCGAAACGATTCATAACTTGAGCAAAACACTGACCGCAATCTCTGTAAAAAAGTAAAATAAAAAAATAAACGTAAAAAGTCGTTGAAACCGCCTCGGTTCTCCAGATTCAAAAGTGGAACGTTGCGGGGGATGTTGCGTGCCAGTTCCACTCGACAATAGCCGTCGAAAGCACCATCGATATAGTATATGAGTTCTTTTTACTCGATTCAAATTATGAACTCCCTACAATCGACTTTTAAATTAAACTCGAGAGAGGAGTGTCTTTGTGTTCGAATAGGCTATTTGACAGATTTATAATTTTTATCTTGAATTACTTGGTTGCGGTTAAGAAGTTCACCGAAAGTATTTATTTTAATTTTAAATACGTATTTCGTAAGAAATATGCAAATAAAAATTCAAAATTCAAATAAGTCGCGAAAACGATATATATATATAGCAATATGGCGTCGTGCTTTAGTAACGTCACAAGCAGTTTTCGGTTCTCAGTGGTGTTTGTTTTTATTTATTATTTGTTGTTGTTATCTAATAAAATGGTTTACAAGTGGTGTGCTGTACTGGGTTGTACAAAGAAATCGATTAAAACCCCCCGAAAAACAGTTTATAAGTTTGCCGAAAATAAGCGTTGATGCGCGTATGACGTCATAGCGACATTAGCCAATCCGGATCGTTTCACAATGTGTGGCGCGATATACAAAAAGCTAATCATATTTTTGTGTTTTGGATATATTAATTGTTATTATTTTTTATTAAAACTCATGTAAATGACATAAAGAACCCTCATTTTATGCAATTAAAGCAAAAAATCTCAAAAAATTGAATACTGTCAAATAGCCTATTGTGTACCGAAATGAAAATGCATGGAGTAATATTGAGTTACTGAATCGCTTTTGACAACAACCTGTGGGAACTTTACTTCTGAAAAGAATTGGCTGGCTACTTTGGATTCGGTGGAGAGGCGTGCGCAGAGGCTGATTGAGGACCCAGATTTAACTCAAAACGGTCTCCAAAGCCTGGAGCACAGGCGTAGAGTAACCAGCCTTTCGGTCTTCTATAGGATGCATTCTGGTGGATGTGCAAAGGAATTGCATGATTTAATTCCCCCATCTCCGTTCCACCATCGGACGACTCGTCGTAGGGCGACTTTCCACCCTCACGTGTTTAACACCACTACGATCCGGACGAAGCGTTTTGCTTCCTCTTTTATTCCGCGTACATCGAGGCACTGGAACAATTTGCCAGCGGCGGTGTTTCCGTGGGACTACAATCTGAGTGTCTTCAAGGCTAGAGTGAATAGGCTCTTAATAAACTAGCGCGCTTTACCATCAACGATCACGTCACTGGTTACCATCAGGCGGGATTGCGGTCAAGCGCTAGTTTATAACTTATAAAGAAAAATAAACGTGGTTTTATTTGGGCCTTAAAAATTTTTGTTACGAAAACAGCTAATTGTACTAAAACAAACTGAGGGCCCTAAAAACGATTACAAACATAAATAAACCACGAATAAAAGCCATTAAAAGTCTAAATTCGTCACAGAACTAACGAATACGATATTTACCATCCCTGTGTACATAATACCGACTCAAAGGCGAAACGACTCGCTCGATTTATTTTTCATCAAGCGATGTTTATTTTCTGTTGATACAAGAATAATAGTCGGGGCAACACGAGCGTTTTGCGAAATGAATATTTTCATAAAGTTAATTGCAGTTGAAAGTGGTAGACTAATTAACATTTACATAATAGTAGCTATTTTAGTAATTGAAGCTGTTACACGAATGAGCTTGCGCTCACGAGGTTGTTAAAGTAATGTTAAATTTGTAGGTGTTGGCCTGAAATAATGGATTTTGGACTGGTTTGGTAATAATTTGATTTTTCTGCTGACTTTTCAAACTTTAGAAGTGAGAAAATTCAGAATATTATGTATACACTGAATTAGGTCAGATTGGCTTGGCCAAGGCTTTCATTGCTTGAGGCGGAGCGCGTGAGGGAGCGGGAGTAACCACCCCCTCACGCCTCAAGCCGCCGCAGGAGACGCCCTGGTCGGGAGACAACATCTAACTCTCCGCCACCGTAGGTGCGTGCTTGCGGGCGGCGAGCGACGGGCTGCTCGCCGCCTAGTAAGGACCAAGTCCAGGTCGACGGCGCGTTGTGTTTCACACGCGCCTCAAAAAGATGTCAGCACACCGTGACGGGGTCCACGAGGACCGATGTCGCCTGGGCCAGGGTAGCGAGTTGGTTAAAAAAGAAACCGTTGCCCTGGCGCACAGGCAAGTGAAGGAACACCCGTGGGTTTTAGTCAGTAAAAGTCTGACACGCCCTACCGCGTCTGCCCAGAGCGGGAGAGGTCATTTGACGATTTCCCAACCAAATCCTTTGCCCCGAGTTTGCCATATCCTCCCTTGGGTGTCATAAGAGGCGACTAAAAGAAGTCACCAGGGAAGAGGCACCAGAGCTTCTCCTGTGGAATAACAAATTACTACGTCAACCCGCCTGCCAAGCGTGGGGATTACGACAATGCCCCCAATGGGATGGAAGCCTTACTGCTGGACAAAAGCCTCCCCGGCTTTTGTCCAGCATTAGACCTCTATAGGCTGCGAAGAAGAAGATGTGTACTTATTTAGTTACCATTTAAGTACACATGGTAAAGCAATCAATAAAGATATTGAACATGGAGTGTATTATGATACTGCTTCGTGAGGCTTAAGGTCTACTGGTGGTACTACTAAGTATGAGGTCCTCAGTTAGTAAAGTAGTTATTTTGTAAAAATCCCCGAGTGAAAAGTTAATCAATTCATTCATCTATTTATTATAAGATTATAATATTAAGTAAGCTGTCAGTAAGTCTGACTAGATTATGTATGTAGATAGGATTGATATTCTTAGCATCAGCTCCCAATAGTCGAACTGAACTCTGTCATCAGGACCATGGAAGGTCAGTGGAGTTTCTGGCCCGTTCAATTCAATTCAATTATATTTATTTGCACAGAAAGTAGGTATACAAAATAATGATGTTTACATAATGTCAGACCCTTATACTATCTACCTTAAAAAAGGCATGCAAATTTTTAATAGTTACATTAAATGAATCATTAAATTATTACATTATTACATTGTCTATTATTATTATTTTTAACATTTTATATTTATTTGGGAAGAGAGGAGTCATTTAAAAAATCATTTACAGAGTAATAACATTTTTCTAATAAAAGAGCTGTAAGCTTCTTTTTAAATTTTATCATTGGGTAATGTTTAAATTCATTGGGAATCTTATTAAAAACAATTGGAGCCATGCCAAAAATACTTTTTTTAAACAATGCAGTATTACAACCGTCAGTTCTTAACAAATTCTTATATTGGCTTCTTATAGGTCCTTTTCTAGTTTCTGACACTGTTACAAACTCATGCTTGTTCAGTTTTACAAAAACAGCTAATTCCAAAATATATAGTGATGGAAAAGTTAAAATTTTCAGAGACTTAAACCTAGGCACACAACTGTCTGTCATTTTAAGACTACACATAGCTCTTATGCAGCGTTTCTGAGCCTTAAATACCTGTTCTCTCATACAACAATTACCCCAGAATATAACTACAAATCGTAAGATTGATGCTACTATACCATGATATGCCATAACTGTTGTTTTCATATTCACTTTTTTGGATATGTTGACTAAAATATATGCAGATGTACTTAACTTTTTACACACCTCTTCTGCATGAGGTTTCCATGTCAATTGGCTATCTATTAATATTCCTAAAAATTTTGCAACCGTTACTTGTTCCAGTTTTTGTCTATTATATTCCGTTCTTCTCCAGATACTCTACTCTGTCTCTCTTTCTTCTTACGTCTATTGCAAGGACTATTCTTGCTTGCAGTGCATTATAACAATGACCTAAAAAGTACCGTCTTTTGTTTTAGTTCCAGATGCAGCTGTGGTCATCACATGTGGTATGATCATCATGTGGTAATGCGGACGCCAGATTCCAAAGCTGAAAAAGATGGAATGTCTAAAACTTCGGATGCGACTGGAATTAACGCTGAGATGATGATAATGATGATGCAGCTGTGGTCATCACGCGTATGGGATTTTTTTTTTCAAAATGGTCGAACATATGTAGGTTTTGGCAACAGTACGTCTACAAGAAACGGTTTGGAATAAGTAAGTAGCTTTCATCTAACTGACTTATACCTTGAAAATTCAAAAGTGCCTATAGTTGGTTTATATGAAGTAAATGCTTTCAATTGAGTTGAATTAATTTGAAGTTGTCGGCATAATAAATTGTATTTCGCGTCGTCCCGTATTGAAATCAATACAAGTTTGATTGGCCTGTCAAACTTTCACAAGTCTATTCATTCTAAGTTTGCAACGGACAGCTGATTAGGATAGGAATACACTTTGCGGGCAAGAAACCCCATCTTTCATCTTTCAGCTTTTATTTGAGATATTTTTTTTTAGTATTTACATTTCTCTTTGTAGAATATTTTATCTTAATTTCAATTAGTTTTTATAAGTTAGTAATTATATTTTTTTAAATAATTAATATACCTTTAACATAACTGCATTAAAATACATCTTATTAATTACTTAATTGCTTAACTCAAAACAAATTAACAACGTCCGTTGTGGTTCGCTGTGGTCGTCCGTTTGGGTCGTCGAGTAGATGAATTTTTCACTCATGAAGAACAATGGATTAGGATTTTCGTTCAAAATTCCTGGTATTAAGAATAAAAACTTTTTTACAAAAATAAATAACCGACTTCCAAAAAACAATAATAATAATAAATAATAATAATATTTATTTCATCAAGAAAGGATCAGATTTCACATAGTTAATACAAAATGAAAAATAACTAATTTCGGAAGTCGGTGGCAAAAACGAATATACAAAAACCAAAGACACCATAACCATGACCATATGTAAATTCATTTTACTGTAGTGGTTGTCCCACATTAAACTTACAAATGCATTATGTCGCCACTACAATTTTGAAAGTTCCCCTTAATTTTTCTGATCTTCCAACATCAAACCCTGATGTCCTAATCATGTGATTACCTTAGAAATAAGTATCTACATTTCCAACAAAAAAAAAAGACTGATTAAAATCGGTTTATAAACGACGAAGTTATTCGCGAACAAACATAAAAAGCATGTATGTACGGTCGAATTGAGAAACCTCCTCCTTTTTGAAGTCGGTTAAAAATGTGTTACGCAATTGAGGTGCAGGTGTGCTACTGCTTTATATTATACTGTATATTTATTTTACATAATTATCATAAATGCCCAGTAAATAACAGACATTAAACTCCCAACCACTTAATGAACAGAATGGCAGAATTGGCACAATGAAGGCAATATTATGTTAGATAGTGTACAAGTGTCTTTCCACCGCCAAAAGGAGCCCGTTCACCTTGGCTCCTACTTTTCGAAATGTGTCCTTGGAGTGTTCCGACCGCCTTCAGTTTTTGGGAGTTGAGATTTCCTCGAACCTTGACTTTGGGCGGTTCATAGAGTCCAAGGCCAAGGTGGCTGCCAGGAAACTGGGCGTTATCGCAAAGGCCCGGCAGTACTTCACACCTGGGCAGCTTCTAATCTTATACAAAGCACAGGTCCGTTCGTGTGTGGAGTACTGCAGCCACATTTGGGCTGGTGCTGCCAAGTGTCACCTGGCCACTTTGGATTCAGTGGAGAGACGTGCAAAGAGGCTGATTAGTGACCCTGATCTAACTCGAGTTGGTCTCCAAAGCCTAGAGCACAGGCGTAGAGTAGCCAGCCTTTCGGTGTTCTATAGGATGCATTTCGGGGAATGTGCGAGGGAATTGCATGATTTAATTCCCCCATCTCCGTTCCACCAGCGGACGACCCGTCGTACGGCTGGATTCCACCCTTACGTTGTTAGCACCACTACGATCCGGACGAAGCGTTTCGCCTCCTCCTTTATACCGCGTACATCGCGGGACTGGAACAATTTGCCAGCGGCGGTGTTTCCGTCGGACTACAATTTGAGTGTCTTCTAGGCTAGAGTGAATAGGCTCTTAATAAACTAGTGCGCTTTACCATCAACGATTGCGTCACTGCTTACCATCAGGCAGGATTGCGGTCAAGCGCTAGTTTATAATATATATATATATATATATATAAAAAGGTTACATCCGGAGTCGTTTATTATACGGACCTTGTAGAAACTAGAACTAATTTCCGTGCGTTCAGGCACTTTTGCCATACCTATTATTGGAATCAATTGTAACAGCACATACCTACTTAGGACCTTAATCAATTTTTTTTTCCGTGGTGCTTGGCAATCTGGGCTTCTCCCAGTTGCAATAATGTCCCTTTGTGCCGATTGGCCTAGTTCTGTTCTGTCTCCTGCTTGTTATGGAGGGAAGTGGAAAAAATATCTTTTTTCTTACTCCTCCGCTATCTTTTCTGATTAATTTCGTTGCGGGACCCAAGACAGTTGAATCGTTTCTCCGGGACTCGTCGAGCTTCATTGCTCGGCGTTTTTCTGGCGGTCTTCAGTGTTGATTCTGGCTTTCAGGAGTTGCAGTGGGTGGGAAAAGTGTGGCGGGTTTTGTCCCAACCACTTACAAATTACGCATAAATGCGTGAACTCTTTAAAAATATGACCATGAACTTTTTAATTTACAAAATGAAAGTAAGCAACAGCTGACATGTATAATGTATATAATCTTTACTTTTCGCACGCAGCCCCATTATTTCGCACACAATTTTATGACGTAAGCAGATGTCGTTGTTTGCGTTTCATTTCCGCATAAACATAACGGAAAATACATATTACTGTTTAAGGGAAGCTGTGACATACATTCGTTTAAAATAGGGTTTATGAATAGACAGCAAAAAAGTCAACACTTCAATTTTCAAAATCTTAACTACTAAGTGTAATATGTTAGAAATCGAATAAAAATAGCTGGACGCTCTGATTAACTCAAGCCAATGTTTGTGTTCTTTCTCCGGAATTAGCTTACTGACACGTTATATGAGTTTTTAACACCCTTGCTCGTAAAGCTGATGTAATTCCACCGGTTTTAAATATGTAAAGCGGGCCATAACAAACGCGTGTGTTATCAAAGCAAATAGTTAAGTTATAGTCCATACAAATTCCATAACAGCATTATTTTCCATTTCAAGTAAATATGGAACTGGTCGCCGCCGCACGACTCGCGCTGCGCGCTGTTCCATATTTGAAATGGCAAATAATAATACTAATGGCGGGAAAGCAACAGTGTGCATTCACAGATTGAGTTTATTTAAAATGAACAAAATATAAAATACTTTTTTTCTGTTTCCTCACAAGTGTGTTAAAAAACGTCGTACGATATACGTGCGTATTGGTTATAACATGCTCGGCTCAATTACACCCTCGCCTTCGGCTCGGGCTGAAATTCCGCCTCGCATGTTATAACCATCATTACGCACTAATATCGTAATGTACTATTATATAATTTACTTTTTAACAACGGATAAATATGTGAGCTGTCACGCCCTTTATACCTGGGGCTTTTATTTAGCTAATAAGTTTTTACTTATTTATATTTCCATTTTAATGATATTTTATTTTTTCGCTTTGCTTTGCTGGTATTTTGGCGTGGCTAGCTGGTATATGCTAAATAATTTCATTGTTGTTGTATTTTCTTGTGTTCATTAATATACCTACATAGCAGTGGCGAAGAGTCCATACAAGCCGATTCCCACCGGGTTACCTTTCAAAAATCAGTTCCATATTCATACAAAAGTATTTACATTCTATTTCATTAACAAAGTATTATTAATCAAATGCCTGCGCGATTTACAATAGCAATAGTAATTCTTAGCAATACCCTCAGTATCACATTTCATTTTATAGTCGTAAATTAATCAGCGCTTCAATTTTTCGTACCTACATTACATTGAAGGCAACTCGACGAATTACAGCTTATCTCGGCCAACGTTTTACTATGAGGCGAAAAGAGACAGAGCGTGTCAGACCATCTCTTTCTAATGCTCGCTAACCGTCCGTAAAACTTAAGAAAAGATAGGCTAATGCCAACCGGCTTGCAGTTCTCTCCTCTCCTCTATTAGAAAGAGACAAAGAAACCACTCGAACACGGAACTCGGCACGGGAGAAAGAAAACACGACAAAATTAAAAAGAATTAGCGTTATAATGAAATCCTTCGCAAGTCATATTCTTTTTATTTTGGCATATTTTCGTGTTCCATTTCGTAAGGTTGAAAATAAATTATTGTTAGTATGTGACATGTTGCTATACCACTGGTGCGTGATAATTTCGTTTGTTATATTTTAATATTTGTGTTATTTAAACTGTGACTGATTCTCTAAGGTAATTTAATCGCAGATTTGGTTAAATACTGTGGATTTTGTTTGTTATTATGGCTTATATTATTCTACCGGCAATATTATTCAAGATATCCTGCAGTAGGTAAGTGTTTAAGTGTCTATTTTTTTGGACCGGCTTCCCTTTGTCAAAATTTCACCCTTCGCCACTGATAAGTACACACATCGTGAGGAAACAATACGATGACAATGTTATATTATTTCATTCATTCAACATCAACCTTTTATAGTCCCACTGCTGGGCACAGGTCTCCTCTCATACAGAGATGGATTGAGCGTAATCACCACGCTTGCTCAATGCGGGTTGGCGATTTCAGAGTTATAAAGTCCAGGTTTCCTCAAGATGTTTTCCTTCACCTTCAGTCATTGGTGTCCAAGATATACTTAGAAAGTACATATAACTTTAGAAAAGTTACATTGGTACTTGCCTGACCTGGAATCGAACCCGTGCACTCATACTTGAGAGGCTGGTGTTTTAACCACTAGGCCACCACGACTTTTTTTGTTTGGGCTTGATTAATTTGTATTGATAAGAACTTTACACCTAGATGGGTTGTGACTGTCATTAGAGCTCTGATGATGAAGACAAAGGCCAGTTCCGGGAACTCCTCAATGGTTTGCAGTACCTACTTTGTGTTTGGTTTTAATTCGTTTATATTGATGAGAACTTTGCGCCCATTGGGTTAAAATAATGTTCTGCAGTACCTAAATCTGATGATTAAGACCATAGGCAGTCGAGAGAATTCTTCAAAATTACGGGTAAAAATTAAAGTAAACAAAATTACGTCATTTCCCAACTATATTTGCGTCAGCTTCCAGTCTGACCGGATGTAACTGACATAGTACTTACCTACTTTTCACAACAAAAAAGTGTAAAATAGAAACTTTTTTACAAAAAAACAACCGACTTCTAAAAACCACTACAAAGTGAAAAATAACTAATTTCGGAAGTCGGTGTCAAAAACTAATACCTATACAAAAACCAAAGACACCGACTTCCGAAATTAGTTATTTTTCACTTTGTAGTGGTTTTTAGAAGTCGGTTGTTTTTTTGTAAAAAAGTTTTTTAAACATTTTCACACGTCATTATATGATAAATATACATGGATGACAGGCAGTTGCAAACTGAACAAAATGTTTTGTTATCCGTGTTTGTTATTTTCTGATTCGAAATCTGTTTGGAGCAGTACGGGTTTTACGGATATTAATAATTTGTCTAACTCAGCCAAAAAACACATTTCATTCTTATCTGAATACCTCCTCCAGAAGTACCTGGGACTCGTCCTCGACAGCCGGTGGAACTTCGAGGAGCACTTTCGACGTTTGGCACCCAGACTGGAACGGGCCGGGGCTGCCCTAAGGCGGCTCCTCCCCAATCTAGGGGGACCAAACGCCTCCTGCCGGAGGCTCTATGCGGGGGCCGTGCGGTCCATGGCCATTTACGGGGCACCGGTGTGGGCGCGGTCGTTAAGGAAGCGACCAGCCCGGTGCCTGACCGCGTCCCAGAGGGTCATGGCCGTTCGGCTGATACGGGGATACCGTACGGTCTCCGCTGAGGCGGCGAGCCTTCTTGCCGGATTGGCGCCATGGGATCTGGAGGCCAAAGTCCTCGCCCACATGTGGGAGTGGCGAGAGGAGGCAAAACGCCGGGGCATAACTCCGCTGCCGCGAGATATTGCGGTACGGCGGAAAGAGCTCCGGCGGGATCTCATGGCAACATGGAGAGTGCGATTGTCGCAACCCAGTGCTGGGCACGCCACAATAGCGGCGGTAAGTCCCCTCTTTGAGGAGTGGCTAGAGAGGCGCCACGGCGCCCTCACCTTCCGCCTGGCGCAGGTCCTCACCGGACACGTTGTTTCGGGAGGTTCCTGTTCCGTATAAGGCGGGAGGAAACGCCAGGGTGTCACCATTGTGTGGATCGCCCTGAGGACACGGTGGAGCATACGGTGGAGGTCTGCCCGGCTTGGGTAGAGCACCGCCGTGTCCTCGTAGCGGCGATCGGCGGTGATCTCTCGCGTCCGACCCTGGTCCAGGCCATGGTCCGGAGCGAGAGTGCATGGCAGGCCGTCACCTCCTTCTGCGAAGCAGTAATGCTGGCAAAGGAGGAGGCGGAGCGCGTGAGGCAACGGGAATCCCAGCGCCCTCACGCCACTAGCCACCGCAGGAGACGCCGTGGTCGGGAGATGACACCAAACTCCCAGCCACCGTAGGCGCAGGCCTGCGGGCGGTGAGCAATGGGCAGCTCGCCGCCCGGTAAGGACCAGGCCCGAGTCGACGGCGCGTCGTGTTTCACGCGCGCCTCAAAGAGATGTCAGCACATCGTGACGGGGTCCACGAAGACCGATGCCTCCTGGGTCAGGGTTGCGGGTTGGTTAAACAAGAAACCGTGGCCCTGGCCGTCCCACAGGCAAGTGAAGAAACACGGGTGGGTTTTAGTCAGTAAAAGTCTGACACGCCCTTCCGCTCCGCCCAGAGCGGAAGAAGTCATTTGATGATTTCCCATCCTAAGAAAAAAAAAAAAGACCTCCTCCAAAATATCCTGCAGTAGGTAAATGTTTAAGTGTTTATTTTTTTGGACCGGCTTCCCTTTGTCAAAATTTCACCCTTCGCCACTGCTACATAGTATTGTATAAAGTCTTGTTTTTTTTTTTTAATAAACAGATAGCTGTGCTGTTGAATAAATGACTTTGATCGTAACTTTTATCATCATAATTTCAGCCGAAAGATGTCCACTGCTGGATAGGCCTCCCCAAGGATCTCCACGACGACCGGCCCTGCGCCTCCGCATCCAGCGGTTTCCCGCGACCTTCACCAGGTCGTCGGTCCACCTTTTCGGGGGCTGATCACGCTGCGTCTTCCGGCGTCCTACGGGTAATGTGCCCCACTGCAATAAGTGTTGCAATTCTTCGGGCAATGTCGGTTACTTTCGTTCAGAAGAACGAGTAACCGGATCCAGAATCTCTCTCATTTTACCTCGTAACTTTAGTCACATTGAATTAAAGAATAGCGCTATTATTCTCTCTTTGTTCTTTCGCTCTTTAGCTTCTATTATAAAATGCCAAATAGTATTATCGAATAATTTCGTGTTAAGCGGTTTTTTGTCGACCATACCATCAACATCTGCCTAGCCTTATCCAAACTACGTTGGGGTCAGCTTCTAGTCCTAACCAAATTTAGTTGAATGCCAATATTTTATATGGAGCCATTGCCTATCTGTCCTCAATAACTCATTTTGGGGTAAAACGATACCTCTTGGAAAGATTGTTTGTCAGACTTTGCACTTCTGTCTACATATCTTACACTAAAAATACTTATGTATAATATTTTAATTTTAACTTTGCGAAAAGATGTGTATAAATATTATGCTTTTTAGCATAATAGTTATACACGTTTTTAATTTCTCGAAACCAGTGTGGTGAAGCCGTACGGAGGACGGTACGAGCAGTTGTGTTGCGAGTTGTTGTGTCGGGAGTTTGGTCGTGGAGGCATCAGATCAACCTCCTCTGGCGCAGCATAGTTGGTCGTGTTGTTGGAGTTAAACATTGCATCACCTCACTCAACTCACCATCTTCCTACCTATTCACTCAGTTTTTATTTTGAGCGAATAAATAAAGCGCGCTTTACCATCAACGATTGCATCACTGCCATCATCAGGCGGGACTGCGGTCATGCACTAGTTTATAATTATTAAAAAAACATAAATATAAGCATAGGTAGGACCTATAGCTTATACAGGATAAAATTTTATCCAGTGCGCAAACTTTGTCAACTTATACCTAAATAAGTTTTAAAGATAAAAATATTATTACTTTGATATGTTTTAGGACAAAAATAGTTATTGATAACGAAAGATGTTTATTATGAAATCGATGTTATGGTCACCGCACGCGGTCCCATTCATGTTCGGCGGAGTGGGGACGGCAGGAACATCACAGGACCTGGCGCCGCGCCGCCCGCATGTTCACTACGCGGCCAGCTAATACTACGATATTGATATGAATAATTGGTGTCTCTCATTTGCTGATTTTAAGTGCGGACAAAAACATGATTTTTTATTTTAAACTAATAATGCAGATTTGTTCTGTTATTGATTCTGAGCCACCCATTTTTTTTGCCTCGGAAAAAGTTTCCCTGTATTTATGTTTTTATATTTATGCTTATATTTACGTTTTAGTAGGTACTAAGTATTTTAAATATATAATGCTTAACAGACAAGAGTCACGAACAAAACTTGAGGAGGGTCTCGCTGGGCAGCTGGATATACAATATTTTAAAACTGACACGACCTTAAAACAAAAGTACATGTTTTTATTTTCCTATCCCGACTTCAAATACATTTTTTAATATACTTTTAATTATTCTAAATTTCTGAGGAAAATAATTAAAAACAACAAAACATGTGATGACGTCATTTATACGGTAGAATATAGTAGTTCGCCTAAGTATTTAAAAGTTTTAGATGAAAATCAAGTGGCAAATGTCACTTGTGTCAATGAATGTAACAGACATTGACATAAGTGACATCGGCTACTAGAAATCCTTCGAAACTTTCATGGTGATTTAATGATAATGTGGATAATAACACTGGTAAATAACAAAGGAGATGTTTCAGAAATATATGGAGCCTAGGCCAGCACATTGTACATTTAATGCTAGGCCTATACAGTTAACTATACGCTATAGTTAACTGTTTTAATTTAATTTCCTATATTTTGGCTTAGTTTTTATACAGATTCAATTTAACTCAGCCAAGGAGTGCAACCACAACTACTAATAAATATGGTGGTCAGCATTAAGCAAAATAAGATTTTGACAATGACATTTGATTGACGTGTCATGTATCTAGGCTATCGTATCTTTATTATCTACCATACAAGGAACTTATACCCATACTAGAATGTGCACTATCGATCAAAACGCGGTCCAGGGAGATAGCTTCACAGTAGCCGCACCTTTTTTACATATATTACCTGAGTCTTTTTATGAATATTTTAATTTTATTATTTAAAAAATGGATGAATAAATTGATAATTTACGGACTACATCAGGTCAATCTACCCGAAACTATCAAATATTCCCAATTAATTTTGAACCTTAATAATTTAGAAATGAAGTTGAAAATGTAATAAGAAAATCTGACAGATTGTAGTAGCTTGATATGCTGTCGTCTGTACCTGTAAATAAATAAATATCTATATCTATAAGAAAGCATAATTTAATGTCATTGTAAATACCCAATAAAAGCCACTTAATTATTATGTACACAAAGACTAAGTGCACATTTATTAATTATTCAGAAAATTATGTTCACCCTACATACAAACAAAATATCTTGTATGTGATTACCGCTAAAAAAATACTTAAAGAATGATATTCCGCATCCAGGTTATTACTCATTATTGCAGCCATTAATGGCCCCCTTTCTCACCATCTTTTTCTAATCGAAACTGTTGGTTTCAAACAAAATTACGAAAAATAAATACGGGTAACACTAAGAAAGGGACAGAGGGCTACTGGACGCTTTCTCCCTCGGACCGCGTTTTGATCGATAGTTCACATTCCAGTTTAGATAGAAATTCCTTGCAATCAACTCAAATCAACACTTGACACGAACACCACAGGAAAATAGAACTGTCAAAGTTGCCAATCAAACGTCATAAAATGTGTCATGGCTACCATAATAAAGGGTTATCTCACTTAAATAATTAATTATATATATTTGTATACGTTTCAAATAATTAATAACATATACTTGTATTTTTATTCAAATTAATTTAGTAGTATTTTTATGAAAATCTCCTATATTTTTCCTTTTTATCTATACAGCGTACATAGTGGTGGCCCAAAATGAAACATCTCCTTTACGAATGTAAGTGACAACAAACATAAGTTTGTGCCAATGAGTTTATCAAGCTGACAACGACAGTGCAATTGACCGCCATAAAGTAATCTCCGCCGAAAGTTTGGCGCTCACGTCTTTTTAGAATACACCGAATTTACAAAGTTAAAATAATGATATATTTTTTTTAAAAGTTGCAGTCGTAATTCCACAAGACGCAAGTGTAAGGTATTTTGGCCCGTGACTTATGGATGCTCATAAAGGCTAGGTGTCCAGTAAAAAAACTGAAAACGGCTGTAAGGAGAAACTGTTTTTTTTTTTTAGTTTTCTCCACACCAGCAATTACTCTTGAAGTGCGGTTCTGTAACCATCTCACATTAAGGCGCTCTACACACCACAGCCGGCGGCATATGTCGACAACATTTTGCCGGCGGGCTAGGTTGGCGGCTTCAGTCATTGCAAATCGTAAAACTGCCGGCGGCATGTCGGCGGCTCGACATCAGGAACTCATTTGGCAGTTAAAATACTAGCACGTCGCTACAGCTGAAATGTCGCCGGGCAACTGAGCGCTTGCATACGCTAACCGCCGACAAGTCGCCGACATGTCGGCGGGAACACGCGTGGGCCAAGAGTGCCGACATGCTTCTTTCAACAAAAGCCGCCGGGTTGTGTCGGTGGCTTTGGTGTGTAGAGCGCTTTATGTTTATTCCGTGAACCCGCGACACGCAGCGCAGCAGTCGATCTGTCAACCACTGCGCCAACCGTAACTAGTACTCATCATCTCAGCGTTAATCCCAGTCGCATCCGTAGCTTTTCAGCTTTGGAGTCTGGGGTCCGCTTTACCAGTCTAACTGCTGATTTTGGCTAAACTTCGATATTTTCCGTGAAGCGACTGCCGTCTGACCTCCACAACCCGCAGGCGATATCTAAGCATTGCAGTTAGACCAATTGTTAGACTTTTGAGGGTTCCAACAACCCATAACGACTGCCACTAGATGTTCATATGGCAACCGGGACCAACGGCTTAACGTGCTTTCCGAGGCACGACCAGACCAGTGCAAATACTCATATTCATGCATACAAATATCTGCACTGTGCGGGGATCGAACCCGCGCCTCCTGGCGCAACGGCCGCGTTCGCTACCGCTACGCCACAGAGGCTGGCCAACCGTAACTAGTACTATCCGTCAAAAATCGATTTACTTAATGGACAGATTATAATAACGTTTCCAGCCTGCGCACACTTTTGTTTTTGTGCAAGCTTCACTACTATTCAATTGATTTTAAAAGTTAAGATTAATTTGACAATTTCAAAAGGCTTCTACGCTTCAGTAAGTATTGCCAGCTTTTCGTTTATCGTCATATTGTCTTCTCCTTTTTGTATATAATAATCGAGCCTTCCATTATAAATGGATGGGTCGATTATTGTACAAAAATGGATGCCACCCTTCTCAACACCCTTGGTTGACTGGTAGAGAATGCCTGAGGCATTAAGTCCTCCTTTGTACCTTTGTGCGAAAAGTTTAATTAAATGCCTTCATCTGTGCATAAAATGTAGGTGCAGATGTACAAATAAATATGATTTTCGCTATCAACCAAACTAAGGCGGTATGGTTCTTTACTTTCAAATCAAATCATCTTTATTGTGAACTATAGGTATACAACATAAATACAGGTCTTAAGAGGGAACTCTAGTGGTGCTTTCTCTATACAAACGTGTTCCGCTGTTTTCTTCGTGGATAATGCTTATAGAGCAATTTTTTTTCTACAATTTTACACCGTGATTATACGTGCCCCTATCATTAGATTTTTTTCGAAACTTAATGAACAAAATAAATAAGATACTTCAAAATTGCGAAAAATAACCCATTTTTACCGTGATGTTCAGATGACTATTAGACAAGCGTGATAGGTTTTTAACAAAAAAGAAAATAATAGGCGCATAGGGGTACTTTTCCTCTAAATTTTGATATAAAAATAATTGAGATATATCGTGTTTTCAAAAGAAAACAGCGGAATAAGAAACGTTTTTTGGTCAACGTTTTTGTAGGTAAAATCAGCCTGAGCTGCAACTGTCCTTTTCGCACTTTACCGGGAGAGGTTGGAAGCAGCGCGACGGCAATAGAATAGAATACTTTTTATTATGTACACCATATAGATTACAGAACATAAATAAAAATATTTTACAAAGGGTGACACAATGGGCGGTCTTATCGCTAACAGCGATCTTTTACAGACAACCTTTGGACGGAATTCTAAGGCAATAGTTTCTTCAAATACCTGACAGCCTCTGTGGCGTAACGGTAGCGACCGCGGCCAATGCGCAAGGAGGCGCGGGTTCGATCCCCGCACAATGCAAATATTTGCATGCACGAATAAGAATATTTGCACTGGTCTGGTCGTGCCTCGAAAAGCACGTTAAGCCGTTGGTCCCGGTTGTCATACGAACATCTAGTGGCAGTCGTTACGGGTTGTTGGAGCCCTCAAAAGTCTAACAATTGGTCTAACTGCAATGCTTAGATATCGCTTTCGGGTTGTGGAGGTCAGACGGCAGTCGCTTCACGGAAAATATCGAAGTTTAGCCAAAATCAGCAGTTAGACTGGTAAAGCGGACCCCAGACTCCAAAAGCTGAAAAATCTACGGATGCGACTGGGATTAACGCTGAGATGATGATGCTGATGAGTTTCTTCAAATACCTATTTTCCAAATTCCTCGGCACTAGAGACCCCTTTTAAATAATTAAAATAAGATCGGCTATGTCCTGCCGTTGAGACCTACAATAATAAAATACAAATTAGAAGTCAAAAAACAATTAGTCATATTAGTCTCGATACATTATTAAAATATTGCAAATTATAAATACCTAACGATATAATTCCAAGTCATAATTCATATTGTAAATTATATTCTTACATACATATTAGAAGAGAAAAGATACAAGCAACTAAATGGTATTCAAATATAATTCACAAAATTATCATACATATGTGGGAGAAAAATATACTTATTTTTCCTTTCTTATCATTGAATATAATATTTTTGTCATAAAAGTAATCGCTGACATCATAACATTTGACTATTAATAATGAATGTAGTTTCTTTTTAAACTGGATGATTGGTAATTGTTTGATGTCATCAGGGAATTTATTATAGATTAGTGATGTCATGAATAAAGTACTTTTATTTAATAGTGTCGTTTTACCTTATGGTATTTGTACCACCTTTATTATCCGTTAATTTTCGATAAAAGCTGATTTCTTAATAGACATGTAAACAATACAAAGAAACACTTAAGTTATAACATACGGTTTATGTGGACTTTAGAGCATAGACAATAAGCTCTGAGACACTAAAACATTTACATAGATACTAGTTGCTGGCCCCGACTTCGTCCGCGATCCAGGATAAAAAGTAGCCTTATTATGTCCCTAGCCGAATCAAGATCTGTGTGTATAACAGTAAATTGAATTTAGAATATCGTGTGCATTAAGTTCTGAATTTTAAACATCATTAAACTTATTGACTCCTACTTCCATGGTGTCCAATATATGATACAAGTTTTTTTTTGCGTTTTCAGTCATTTCTTAGCTGTGGGATGAAAAGTTACGTGTTGCACTCAAGACCAAAGATTTTTAATGGCGTGCTCAATTTTATTGACCGAGCAAGCGAATGAATCTAAAAATAAATTAAAGCCTGAGCTTTAGTGCATTCTTGGATAACAAATAGCTATTATGCTTATAATGTGTATTGGTACGGTTCGTGCATAAAATATGTAAGTTTTGACAGAAATATGGGAGTAGCAACGTGTAAGAAATAAATGTCAATGCTCCATAAATGTAAAGGAGAAATATTAGTAGAAGGTAAGAAGTTAAAAATGTCAAAGAAGGTTCGCGATTGCTACAAAGCGTAGCAACGCCTACGTAGCCGTTGCGTAGGCTTGCTGCGTAGGCCCGTAGCGTAGCGTGGGCTTGTAGCGTAGCGGCGTGGGTTTGTAGCGTAGGTAGTGTATGTGACGTAGCAGTATTTTCTGGTTTACAATGCTACGCTTTAAGAACCAAAGACAAATATAGTTTGTACCCTTTGTGAATACAATTAGGGAGACGATGACCTGCAAGTTGTCTGGAAGAGATCCCAGAAAACCATAAGGCCGGATTAACTACTGATTAGCGAATGTTTAACTTAACCATGTGTATATTTTTAACGTTTGTACGTTACTTAACCTTAATTATCGTTTATAAATAAACACCACAGTGTTTAAGGGGTTTATTCATAAACGTTGCTTAAAGTTAACTAGTGATTAGCGATTCTTTCAATTATATGTGTTATTCCTTTCAAGTATATTCTTTCGATTATATGTGTAGTAGTATGTATTTTCAAGTGAACAGTAGAGTATAAATAAAATACACATCTATTTATTTAAACAAGATGAGTTCCTCTAAGCTCGAATTACCTATTGATGAATTTGTTTTCTTTTATATTGTTACTAGCTTTCCGCCCGCGGCTTCGCCCGCGTGGAGTTCGGTTATATCTGGCTTTTTAGATTTCCCTCGGGAACATCATATTTTTTCGGGATAAAAGGTATGGCCTATGTTCTTTCTCAGGGTCTAAAGATTGTCTGTGCCAAATTTCATCAAAATCGGTTGAGAGGTTAAAGCGGGAAAGCGTAACAGACAGACAGACAGACAGACACAGACAGACAGACAGAGTTACTTTCACATTTATAATATTAGTATGGATTGTTGGAATCCCAACACTAAGTTTTAGGCGCGTCACTCGACGGTTGACTTTGCCGAGTGTTTAATCCATACTAATATTATAAATGCGAAAGTAACTCTGTCTGTCTGTCTGTCTGTCTGTTACGCTTTCCCGCTTAAACCTCTCAACCGATTTTGATGAAATTTGGCACAGACAATCTTTAGACCCTGAGAAAGAACATAGGCTACCTTTTATCCCGGAAAAAATTGATGTTCCCGAGGGAAATCTAAAAAGCGCGATATAACCGAACTCCACGCGGGCGAAGCCGCGGGCGGAAAGCTAGTAGTTCTATATACTTCTATGCATGAATATCAGTGGATTCATTTATTATGGCATCGTCATCTCCACAGTTATCTTGGTAGAGCTAATAGACTACATTTTCGTTTATCAAGGCATGAATATCTTTAACAAAAAGCAAGTAAATCGAGTAAAAGTTGAAAGTGTCACCAGATTATCTTGTGCACGGGGCGTTCGAAGCGTTAATTAATGCAGTTAGGTCCTTTTAGCGCTTACTTATTTCTTTCGCGTCAACACCGTCCTCAATTAATTTTTAAATGCTTTTATAAATTCCTTTGTGATAACTTTTCTAAGCTTTTAAGACAAAATAAATATTTTTTTAATTGTTATAAACTAGCGCTTGACCGCAATCCCGCCTGATGGTAAGCAGAGATGCAATCGTTGATGGTAAAGCGCGCTAGTTCATTAAACCCATTCCGTAAAAAAAAAACTGAGTGAAAGGTAGGAAGACGGCAGTTGAGCGAGGTGATGCGATGTTAAACCCAACAACACGACCAACGATGCTGCGCCAGAGGGAGATTAATCTCGAGACCCTCCAAGACGAAACTCACGACACAACAATATTTGGCGCATCGTGCCAGACACACAACTGCTCAGACCTGTCCTCCGTACAGCTTCATCAGACATCATGTCGGAACACGACGAATCGCTTGGCGGGAAGACTTTGTCTGGTGGGTGGTAACTTCTGCCGGCAGCCGATGTTATGGTCTACCACCGCACATATTTTTGATAAACATGTCGCGATTGCAGATAATGTAATGTATGTATAATCCATCAAAAGGCTTAGTCCAGACGTCAAGGCTTAGGTATACATCGCAAGGTGTGAAGCCGCCTTTAGGTATTGGATGCAATCCCTTGTCTTGGATTCCGGCCGTGGTTAGCCAATAATGCGAGTGCGGGCCGCAGCATAACCACTGTGTAATTGGCCCGTATGCAAGGCGGCGAGGATAGCAATCAGTTGTGTACGTTGCGGATATGTATGACGAAATTGGTATTGTTTGGGTATGTTCGGGCGACTGCGACAGTTATAAGCAAATTACCGACTGATGGAGAAGCTAGCGTATTACAAATCAGAATCGGGAAATTCATGATATACTATTTGGCGGAGATATCTACATAGAACCTGTGTGTAACCATGGATTTACTACATGAATAAAACACATTGACATCAAAACAGCACATTTTTTTTTTAAATAACCAAAAAAAAACGTCTTCGGTCTTTTTTTCAAATACCATTTTTCTTTATTATTATTATTATTTCTTATTTACTAACATAGACCCAATGTATGTTTTTGTGTTGAATGTATTTTGTTCAATGTTTGATTGGTGTAGAATAAAGAATACATAAATAAATAAGGTCATACTAATAAATGGATCTATTGGTCTGAAACAAAAGTTTAATTTGAATTTATTTCAATGTGAATGAAGTTCATTTAAGAATGGCCAGTATTATTGAATAAGCATAACATTTTTGATGTTGTAACATAAACTGCACTTTCGTGCGTAGGAATTAAAACTATATTTCCATAATTTCATATTTGTATTAATTTTCGGCAAATATTTCATAACAAGCTTTTCGCCCGCGGCTTCGCCCGAGTGGTAATCGGTTATATCGCGCTTTTTAGATTTCCCTCGGGAATGTCAAATTTTTCCGGGATAAAAAGTACCCTATTATTTAATCCGGACTACTAAATTTACGACTGCAAAATTTCAAAGTAATCGGTTCAGTAGTTACGGCGTGAAAGGGAATAAACCAACAAACTCACTTTCCGATTTATAATATTAGTAAGATGTTAAGATAGCATCATGTGCTAAAAACATGTCCCCGCCACCCTGTATAAATATTCGTTGCAATATTTTATATTCGTAATTTCTTTTCCAATTAACATAAAACACAATTTTCTATAGAATACTACAGCCTTAAAACCACGAATTACCTTCATTAAGGGCTGTTCAGCACCCTAATGAAGTCCGAAAACACACAGAAAGTGCGGAATGAGCAGCTAGCCCCAAGGCGGCCGGGGATTCGCACAATTACACTAATTTACAACAAATTGCGAGTTCCGAATATTAAAGAAAATTCGAAGATTCCCGAAACTTGTCGAAGCCACCCGAAAGGCCCATCTACGTCCGAAGCAAATACTTAAACAAATACACTTTACGATTTCCTTCCAAACTTTGGATTGGCAGAGAATTTTAATATATTAACAGCGGCAGATGGATTGATAAATATTTAGTAGATGTTAAGAGGCTGCGACGCTTTTAGGACCTTGTTTCTTTTTAAATAATGCGGAAGGTTAGGGGAAGCTTCGTGGATCGGAGAATGTGAATGTGTTCATTAGTTAAAGACTTTTCTGTAAATACGGCGAACCGTTAGTGTAGGTGTGGTGTGTTTTCTATTTAACATAACTAGCTGTTGCCCACGACTCCGCCCGCGTTGACTTCAGTTTACAGCGCGCTGTGGTTCCCTTAAATTAAAAAGATCTTAGTTTATATACAATAAGCGCGTGTTGAAATAATGGTAGCAATATGTAGTAAGTACGTCCGCATTAGCTCCCGTTTTTGCAACATTTTTTGTTACTGCTCTGCTGTTAGCGGGATGTTTGTGATTTCATTACAATCGGTTCAGTAGTTTTGGCGTGAAAGCCGGACAGACAGACAGACAGATATACTTTCGCATTTATAATATTAATAGCAATAGGATTAACTCAATGAATATGGAGGCATTGTTAAAATGTATGGCATTGGACATGTTACCATCTCGAGTATGCTCGCATAATGTTGATACAATATTAAGGAAATTGGTACATGAAAATAAAGGCCAAGGCTAAGCCCAGTAGTGGGTAAAGTGGGGCGGCAGATGACGATGAGGGTTTTTTTTAAATTTTATATTTTCTTCTGTTCAACCTGAAGACCCTAAACAAATCAGCTATCAGACTAATATCGATGATGGCATTCTGGTAGAAGCATTGTAAGTATGATGAGAAACTTCTCTGCTATTTTGATAGTGAACTACCCTCAAACAGCCTCGAATAGGCCGTCAAAATCTTCTTGGCTCATAGTAAACACCGTCTAAGCTAGTTTCAACATTATGAAATTAATAAGTTAACCAATTTAAACAAACGAAATTGATAATCGATAAGCAATTTCTCGCCGAATATAATGAAGAGAGATAGATTGTTATTGGGAGATTACTTTTGATTATCTTTAATGTTTAAAGAAGTCTATGGCAAAGATCGTAACTCACTGGAGGCCAGATAAAGATAACTTTATTTGTCAAACATGTGCATGCATACAATTAATTAAGCATGCAGGATGTCACAATATAATTTTCCCAGAGGGAGGTTATTGCCATCGCGGTAGACCACGGTGAAGGTGGAGTGACGATCTGGTAACGTTCGGAATGGCCTACTTTGCCACAGCTAGCACAATACGGGGAAAAAAAAAGGGAGGCCGTTGTCTAGCAGTGGGATACCAAGTACCTACTCTACAAAACGCGACAATTGGGAGTTTTAAAAACCGGTCAAGTGCGAGTCGGACTCGCGCACGAAGGGTTCCGTACCATTATCTTTAACTAGCTGCGCCCGGGTTCACCCGCGTAGGTTACGATATGTTTTTTTTTATATGCTCCGCTCCTATTAGTCGCAGCGTGATGTTATATAGCCTAAGCCTAACGCCTAACCTAAAGCCTTCCTGGATTAATAGGCTATCCAACGCAAAAATAATTTTTCAATACGAACCAGTAGTTCCTGAGATTAGCGCGTTCAAACAAACAAACAAACTCTTCCGCTTTATATTAGTATTTAGTATAGATCATCATCTCAGCGTTAATCCCAGTCGCATCCGCAGCTTTTTTCAGCTTTGGATTCTGGGGTCCGCTTTACCAGTTTAACTGCTGAGTTTGGCTAAACTTCGATATTTTCCGTGAAGCGACTGCCGTCTGACCTCCACAACCCGAAGGCAGTAAGGCAGTATCTAAGCATTGCAGTTAGACCAATTGTTAGACTTTTGAGGGTTCCAACAACCCGTAACGACTGCCACTAGATGTTCGTATGGCAAAAGTATATAGTATAGATATGGAGCAAAAACGGCAAAAAATCACGTTTGTTGTATGAAAGCCTTCCTTAAATATTTTATTTTTAGTATTTGTTGTTATAACAGAAATAGACAACTGAAGCGGCAACAGAAATACACAACTGAAAATTTCAACTGTCTACAAAAGGGGCACCGTCGTGTCCGATGCTTGTTTTTTTTTTTCTATAATTAATTTGTGATCTTTATTTAATTTGTGACTTTTACACAACTGCGTATGCCAGTCCCATCGATTGTTGTTAGAGCAATAGAAATGCATCCATTATCCGAGAACATTTCAATTGTCTATGGTTAATTCTTGGGACCCCAAAATAGGAATAGCAGTGGTTTACAAAAAGAAGCGCAATCATTATATTAGAGTTTTCAATAATATTTTAGGATCGCAGAATGTAAATTAGGTATATGAGTATTGGTTAAATTCATGTCATAAAAAAGCTACAAAGCAGAAACAATACAGATACCATCCTGAATGGAAATGAAGATTCGAATAATAAAATGGCAAAATTGAACCGAATATATTTCAAGCGAAACCGTCTACATAATATCGAGAAGGCTCATTTTTATGCAAAACCGAGTCAAACATATTTGATCTTCCATAGTATGATAGATTTTCCACGTGTAAGGAATACAGGAAAAGCTTTTCAGAATAAAGCTCCTTACAAATCTTACGAAAGCTCTCCACTCTAACCAGGTGTTTTAAAACGTTATAAAGCATTATTCTCTTCATCATCAACCATTTTATTGTCCCACTGTTGGACACATCTCATATAGAGAAGGATTGAACGTAATCACCACGCTTGCTCAATGCGGGTTGGCGATTTCAGACTTAAAGTCCAGGTTTCCTCAAGATGTTTTCCTTCACCTTGTAATCAGATGTCCAAGATATACTAAGAAAGTACATATAACTTGAGAAAAGTTACATTTACTTGTCTGATCTGGAATCGAACCCGCACACTTATATTTGAGAGCCTGGTTTTTAACCACTAGGCCACCACGTTTTTTCTCTTTAATTCAAATCATTTTTTAGTTAACAGAGATAAATAGGTACAGATCTTATATTTATCTACAACAACACGCTGTGTTATGTCAGTAGGCGTAAAAAATATAGTGTTCATCCAGCTCGAGATAACAAATTTTAATTTCTAAAAGTATATTTTAAAATCATACGTAATTATAAATGAGGAATTATTTTACTAGCTTTCCGCCCGCGGCTTCGCACGCGTGGAATTCTGTTATATCGCGCTTTTTAGATTTCCCTCGGGAATATTTTTTTTTTTCAATAAAAGGTAGCCCTATGTCCTTTCTCAGGGTCTAAAGATTGTCTGTGCCAAATTTCATCAAAATTGGTTGAGAGGTTTAAGCGGGAAAGCGTAACAGACAGACAGACAGATTTACTTTCGCATTTATAATATTAGTATGGATAAATTAAATGTCAAAAATGGAAGTAAATACCTAAGCTAAAATAATAAAAATCTCCAGAAATCCAAATTTTAAAAAGATTCATAAAATGTAAAAAAAAAAAAAAAAATTAACTATTATAATCTATTATTTATTTATTTATGGTGGAGCGGTGGAGGCCAAGTGATAACAACAGCCGTGGTTTAAAGTACGGGGGCCCTTTTTGAGTTCTACAGTGTTGATTGTGAATCAAAAGTTATAGATGCAGCTATAGATGAAACAGGGCATGCAGTAGTGCAGCAGCAGTGGTAACAGCGCTTTATTTTTTCGTATAATTTATATAATTACCACTTATCTCAGAACGATGTAGAATAAGATGGCGAGGAAAGCGGCTTGTTCTAGAACCAAAAACGTGAAAACCTGTGACATCACACTGGGCTAGCGTGGTAGCGTAGTCGCATCCGAAGCTTTTTTAGCTTCGGTGTCTGGGGTCCGCTTCACCAGTCTAACTGCTGATTTTGACTAAACTTCGATATTTTCCGTGAAGCGACTGCCGTCTGACCTCCACAACCCGAAGGCGATATCAAAGCATTGCAGTTAGACAAATTGTTGGACGTTTGAGGGCTCCAACAACCCGTAACGGCTTAAAGTGCTTTCCGAGGCACGACCAGACCAGTACAAATATTCATATTCATGCATACAAATATTTGCACTGTGCGGGGATCGATCCCGCGCCTCCTCGCGCAGCGGCCGCGATCGCTACCGCTACACCACGGAGGCTGTCAAACCGCCATTAATTCGTCAGTAAAAATTATCAGACACATTAAAAATGACAGCCTACTACAGAGTAAAAGTAACAACAACGAAGTTGTTAAAACTTTAATTAAAAAATGTGGGTCTTAAAGAAATACGGACTCCCCCTTAGACATTAGGCGGGCCCGAAAAGTGAATTATATTTTAATGAGCAATTAATTTTTTGTTACTGCTGCTTACAATTTGATATTGGATATTCTTTCTACACATTTAATACCGTAGACAGGATTTTATTAGAGTAATTAGGTATTGCTATTGTTCTTGGTGGATTGTTCTTGGAGCTATGCTCGGAGTTTCTCTGCATGATCGAATCAGAAATGAGGAGATCCGCAGAAGAACCAAAGTCACCGACATAGCTCTGCGAGTCGCTAAACTTAAGTGGCAGTGGGCAGAGCACATTGCTCGTAGAATCGATGACCGATGGGGCAGTAAGGTTCTGGAGTGGCGGCCATGTACTGAAAGACGCAGCGTAGGGAGGCCCCCAACAAGATGGACCGATGACCTGGTGAAGGTCGCGGGAAGCCGATGGATGTGGGCAGCATAAGACCGGTCAACGTGGAAAGCCTTGGGGGAGGCCTTTGTCCAGCAGTGGACATCAGCTATAGGCTGAAGAAGATTGTTCTTGATAATAATTGGTTCAAGAAGGACTTTTGCACCCTTTACGTGAAATAAAAGAATCATTTGGCGCGTGACCGAAATCAGAACTAATATCGCCATTTTGCTTTTTTAGGTTCCGTACTTCAAAGGAAAAAAACTGAGACTTTATAAGATTACTTTCGTTGACCGTCAGTTGAAAATAATACCAATGTTCAAGGCTGCAGTCAGTTAAACTATGTAGTAATAAAATCAAACTACTAATTTAATGAAATCAAAAGATATGGGAAACCGCTGGATGCGGGAGGCGCAGGACCGGTCGTCGTGGAGAACCTTGGGGGAGGCCTATGTCCAGCAGTGGACGTCCTTCGGCTGAAATGATGATGATGAAAAGATACGGGTGTTAATATTATGGAATCATTTTTATTTTATTTTAAAAGAAACGTTGCCTCTCACTAGAAATTTCTCCTGTATTGTGGGTGCGTTTACAAACATATAAAGACTCGGAACAACTAATTGTAGGCCATACAAATATTTGTGCCATGCGGAATAGAACCCGCGCCACGCAGCGCAACAGTCAATAGCTTAACCACTGCGCTAATCGTCAGTCAAGACAAGACAAGTCAGGTAATCGTTCAGTCAAGATCTTGACCAAGAATCATGAAATTTGGCAAAAGGCATTTGTTCAAATTAGGCTGAGAATCATCAACTCTTAAACGTCAATCTAGTATACTAATATATGAAGCTGAAGAGTTTGTTTGTTTGTTTGAACGTGCTAATATCAGGAACTACTGGTCCGATTTGCAAAATTCTTTTTGCGTTGGATAGCCCATTAATCCAGGAAGGCTTTAGGCTATATAACTTCACGCTGCGACCAATCGGAGCGGAGCATAACTAACTCCAAGCAAACGAAGTCGCTGGCGGCCGCTAGTATTACATAAGACGGTCCCCCAAAACGCCCGTCCTTCGCCACTTCCTAGTGCTACAAAGGAGATGTTTCATTTTGGGCCACCACTATGTACGCTATATAGATAAAAAGGAAAAAAATAAAAGATTTTCATAAAAATACTACTAAATTAATTTGAATAAAAAAACTTTTTTACAAAAAAATAACCGACTTCCAAAAACCACTACAAAGTGAAAAATAACTAATTTCGGAAGTCGGTGACTTTGGTTTTGTATATTCCTTTTTTGACACCGACTTCCGAAATTAGTTATTTTTCACTTTGTAGTGGTTTTTGGAAGTCGGTTATTTTTTTGTAAAAAAGTTTTTATTTTACACTTTTTAGTTGTTAAAAATGCTATGTATTCAGTTGCATCCGTCAGACTGGAAGCTGGCGCCAATATAGTTGGGAAATGACGTAATTTTGTTTACTTTAATTTTTACCCGTAAGTATTCCCTCAACTGCCTATGGTCTTCATCATCAAATTTACTGCAGACCATTATTTTAACCCAATGGGTGCAAAGGTCTCATCAATATAAACGAATGAAGTCCAACCACAAAGTAGCTACTGTAAACCGTTGAGGAGTTCCCGGAACTGGCCTTTGTCTTCATTATCAGAGCTCTTATGACAGTCACAACTCATCTAGGTGTAAAGTTCTTATCAATACAAATTAATCAAGCCCAAACACAAGGTAGCTGCTGTGAATTGTTGAGGAGTTCCTTCGACTGTCTCCCGGCTCCATCATCAGATCTACTCCAGACCTATATTAAATTGTAGTGCTTTAAAATACTTAATGAAATGCTAAGAAATGCACTTGTCGCCCCTGCAATTTTTTAAAGTTCCCCTTGTTTTCTCTGGTCTTCCACCATCAAACCCTGATATCCTTATCATGGGACCACCTTGGGATCATCTTCTTTCCGACAGAAAAAGAATTATCAAAATCGGTTCATAAACGACGAAGTTATGCGCGAACAAACATTAAAAAAAAAGCATATATACGGTCGAATTGAGTAACCTCCTCCTTTTTGAAGTCGGTTAAAAATACAAGTATATAAAATTAATTATTTGAAACGTTTTTTTAGTGAGATAACCCTTTCTTAAGGTAGCCATGACAGTGGTTATGACGTTTTATTGGCGACTTTGACAGTTCTATTTTCCTGTTGTGTTCGTGTCGAGTATTGATTTGAGTTGATTGTGTTTATTTAATGGGCCGTATGTTCGGAATTCATGTTTTGATTTTTCGCAGTCATATGGTAGACAATATAGATACGATAGCCTTAGATACATGACACGTCAATCAAATGTCACTGTCAAAATCTTATTTCGCTTATTGCTGACCACCATATTTATTAATAGTTGTGTTGCACTCCTTGGCCGAGTTAAATTGAATCTGTATAAAAACTAAGCTAAAATATAGGAAATTAACATTAAAAACAGTTAACTATAGCGTAACTATACCTAGCATTAAGTGTACAATGTGCCGGCCCAGGCTCCATACAGATTTCTGAAACATCTCCCTTTATATACTATCCAGGATACGCGGAGGCCCACACGCACTCGACCGTTTTTTTATGCAATATTTTAATTCTAGCAATTTTTTAAAAGACAACGACTCCGGACGAAGCGTTTCGCTTCTTTTATACCGCACATCAAGGGACTGGAACAATTTGCCAGCGACGGTGTTTCCGTCACATTACAAATTTGAGTGTCTTCAAGGCTAGAGTGAATAGGCTCTGATGAACTAGCGTGCTTTACCATCAATGATCGCATCACTGCTTACCATCAGGCGGATTGCGGTCAAGCGTTGGTTAATAACTTATATAAAAAAAAAAAAACAGATACATGTCGGGAGAGGATGCTTGAGGAGTAGGCAGTTATTTTATTAGTGTTGAGATCCGAATACCTTCAAGTAAGGTATCTGTATGACCAGAAAGCTGTAAGTCCAACTCTTCGGCTATTATTTGGCTGTGTTTGCTCGCGGTTTCCTCCTCGTATTTCAGTTTCAATATACCTAACGTGCGCCTATTTCACATTCTATAGGTACATATATCGAGGGAATATAAACCAAAAACACTCAATATGAATATGAGTAGGTAATGTTTTATTTTGCTCAAGAGCTGTCGACGATAGCAAATAATTACTTACCATCAGGCGGTATTACAGGTCAAGCTTTCAGCAGCACTAGTTTATAATTATAAAAAACTAGGCCGCGCGCGACTTCGTCTCGCGTTTTTTTATATGCTCCGCTCCCATTACTGCAGCGTGATATTATATAACCCAAAGCCTTCCTGGATCATGGGCTATCTAACGCATAAAGAACTTTTCAAATCGGACCAGTAGTTCCTGGAGATTAAAAGTTCAAACAAACAAACTCTCCAGTTTTTATATTAGTATAGGTTTATCATCATCATTTTAGCCGAAAGATATCCACTGATGAACATAGTTCCCACCCAAGCACCTTCCACCACTTCCTTCACCCAACAAGGTCGCCGGTCCGCCTAGTGTCAGCCATTCGAACACTACGTCATGCATACTGCAGTGAAATTTGCCATAATGCCTTTGCTTTTTACGTGCATTGTACCCGTACACGCACGCTGGCTGGCGAGCCTGACCTTCCGGAAGAGCATCACCTATAAGTGATCACGACTCTATGTCCTTTTAAGACTTCTCGACTCACCTCTGCCTTTTGTTAACGGCCGCGTCTTACGAGTTGAAGGTCGGAGGTTAGAACCAGAGTGGTGCTTTATTTATGAATACTGTATGGTACACCAAAAAAGTCATTACGTAAAATACATTCAACACTACAATACACTTAACATGAACGGCCATATTGCTAATGTTCGTGTATATGTGTTATTTTATGTAAATTATTTTGTCACCACTGCTCCCAATTTAGATTTACATATTATTTATTTATTTTACACTTTCGCACGAAGTAATGTACAGAGGCGTACTTATCACCTTAGGCATTCTCTACCAGTCAACCACGGGTGGTGAAGAGATAAGAGATCGCTGGTGCTTTAGTGTAGTGACACATCTGCGGAACGTTTGGCACCGAAAGCTCAGCGGCTGAAGTGTCAGTCACAATATTCAGTTGTTATGACAAACCAAACGGTCAAAACGCGCGTCTTGTTCAGTGAGCTACGCGAACGAAAGCTTACGTGGCGTCATCGTCAGTCTGTGTCGACACTTTATGGTGTGCGGTTTTTGTGACGTACCTGAATTGCCCAGAAAAATGGATTTAATTAGAATATTAGCTATTATAGAGGGCTTAGAAGACCTTGCCGCTCTTACCGCCACGCGCGCGATGCATCAACACGCTGAACGTTCAGCTACACCCGCCGAACTTTCGGTCGCGCAACGCATCGCGGATGTGTCGCTTGCAAAATACATTTGCGTTTTAGCTGAAAAACCGCCCGAAGCGAAGTTGTTAGGCCCTACGCCGAACGCGGCGTAATTGCGGGCTGATGTGTCATAGAGTACTTGAAATACTACTAATACGAGCGTATTTAGCCGAACTTTACGGCGCCGTACATTCTCGCAGATGTGTCGCGACACTTAGTTGAAAAGCATGACAAGGTATAAAGAACTTAACACTATTTAAACAATTACTTAAACAAGCAATATACTCATACACACTCATTACTAAAATATATATACTTTATAATAAACTAAAAACTTGTGAGGGAGGTGTTGAGATGACCCTTACCCCAATTGTTTAGAAAATAACTCTGCAATTTCCGCTTAAATGCAAACCGACTGGTGGCCATCCTGATATCAAGAGGAAGCGCATTTCACAGAAGAGTGGACTGAATATGAAATGAAAAATGAACAAGTAGGAGCAGAGTAAGAGAAGATTGTTAAAAGGACGCAGATTCTGGTGAGTGAAGAACACATATTTAATTAACATTGGTTTCGCGATAATGTCTACGTGTTTTTCGGAGGTATTTATACTCACTACTTGACGCCATCAGGTTGACTTGCCTCAATTCTATGTTTCCTGTAAAATACTGACTTACCTGAAAAGAAAAGAAGAGTTTGTGAAAATCATGTAAAGTATCAAAATGATTCAAAAGAGTGTCTGTTCTATATGACAATCCTGACTATGAACTATCTCGTGTACTAAATTTCTTAAAAATAGGTTCAGATTTTGAACGAAGTAGTAATGAACATACATACACACGCTCAAACATCGTCATTTTAATATTAGTATGATAGACTAGTGGCCGCTAGCGACTTCGTTCGCGTGAAGTTAGTTATGCTCCGCTCCTATTGGTCGCAAAGGTGATGTTATATAGCCTAAAAGCCTTCCTGGATTAACAATGGGCTATCCAACGCAAACAGAATTTTTCAAATCGGACCAGTGGTTCCTGAGGATTAGCGTATTCAAACAAACAAACTCTTCATCTTTATATATTAGTATAGATGATGATGATAGATGTAGAAATGGCGTGGAAAAAAGTCGTGGTGGCCTCGTGGTAAAAACATCAGCCTCTTAAGTATGAGTGCGCGGGTTCGATTCCAGGTCCGGCAAGTACCAATGTAACTTTTCTAAGTAATATGTACTTTCTAATTATATCTTGGACACCAATGACTTATTACAAAGTGAAGGAACACATCTTGAGGAAACCTGGACTTTAAGTCTGAAATCGCCAACCCGTATTGAGCAAGCGTGGTGATTACGCTCAATCCTTCTCTGTATGAGAGGAGACATGTGTTCAACAGTGAGACGATAAAAAGGTTGATGATGAGATGTAGGAAAATTATAATAACGTTAGTTTTCTACAAATTTCGATGAAAACAAGAACCCTTTGTGAATATAACACGATGAAGAGATAACAGAGTATTTGTAGATGTTTATTAAGAAAGTCTTAACTATTCTCTAAGACTTGCTCAAAAGCTTTGATCAAAAGTTCTGTAGTGCGCCCACAGGGCTAATCAGGATAAGCAACAGGTAGATTTTAAACTGTACCTTTCGTCGAGAGGGGCTCTTGATTAAATAATAAAAGACTCACTGGTCGAGTGTAGGTTAAGGTACGTTTGTCGCGGTGAGTTTGCGGATGGGTGGCATCTAGAGGCACAGAGGATCTCAATATATAATATTCAATATATAATATTGAGATCCTCTGTGCCTCGGAAAGAATGTTAAGCAGTTTTTCTCGGCTGTCATTTGTCCGATCTTTGACAGGCGTTAAGAGCGTTTAGTACGCACAGCTGGCAACGTCGCATTTTAGTGTCATATTTCGTGGTTTTTAATTATTATTATTAAATTAGAGCAACATTTTGGTGGATAAGTGAAAAGTGGATAAAAAGTAAGTAATGTTTACACTTATTTTCCTATGAAATTAATGTCTTGGAAGTTTCCAATGCATTATTTGCATATGAATAGAACTATAAACGCATTGATTTCTTACCTTTTACAGATTTTTTATCTAATTCTAAATAGTGACACACATTTTTAAAATAAAACCCGGATCAAAATAATAAAAATTGATAACCACGAAATATGACACTAAAATGCGACGTTGCCAGCTGTGTGCAGTAAACGCTCTTAAGCCAAAAAATATGATAAACAGACTTAGCAATACTAGTATTCAGCGGTTAGACTTGAAGCTGATCCTGTCATAGTTGTGAAGACGCTGGGCATATTGACAAGACAACGTTTGTGTTCTTTCTCCAGAATTAGCTTACTGACACGTTATATGAGTTCATATAACTGTCTTTTTTTTACAATGCATAAAAATGTGAGCTGTCACGCCCTTTATGCCTGAGGCTTTTATTTCGGTAATAAGTTTTGGCTTATTTTCATTTCCATTTATAATGATTATTTAATTAATTTTTTGCTTCGCTGGTATTTTGGCGTGGCTAATTAGCATATGGTGGATAGTCTCATTTAATGTTCTGTGTTAGTATTGTATAAAGTCATGTGTTTTTTTAAATGAACAGACAGCTGTGCGCTCTCTCTAAACTCACCAGAGTTTGTTTCGCCACTTCTTCTTCCCAGCGAAAGCACTAGGAAGTGGCGAAGGACTGGCGTTTTGGGGGACTGTCTTATGTAATATTAACGTTCGACAACAACAAGTTGCGTTCTATAATTTTTTAAGCATTTACATATATTTTTCTACAAGCATCGTATCGTATCTTTTGCTTCTTTAAGGTCAAATAGTTCGCGTAATTTTAATAACGTCTCAATTTGCTAGCTATACTTTCTTCAATATGTTGGCAGGGTTTTGATATTTGTTTATCGCTGAGATGAGACTGTGGTTAGATTTTAAACGCTTTAAGTTATGAGGAAAGCCCTTCTGGTCAAACACATATGGCCTAGCAAGTATTAACTATGGACAAACAAAAAGAAAAAAGAAAATAATATAAAAAATAAAAAGTAAAGAACAATAGATATTAAAGTTTGAAGTACTTATATAATGAGCTGTATGTTCAATTTTATCCTTTCTCAGAAAATGTCAATAGGTTATTTTCCAACATGTTGAACTTCAAGGTACGTTTTATTTTCCGTAAAGGTAAAGAAGCAACAAACCCAATTAATAAGTAATGGCCAAACAGTAGCTTCCGAAGAACAGTACAACAAAAAGATGAAATTCGTAGACTAATAAAAAAAGGAAATCTCCAACAAAATACCGGGACGTTTCCTTAGGCCGCTGAGCCGTCAAAAGAATAAATTACTTGATTACATTCCATTAGGTTGTCGACCTTTTTACGGCTTGTTTAGCCTATCATGTTTTATCGCCGTTTGTTTTAGCATCACGTTATAACATCGCTGATAGGCTAATTTAAAAGGTTTAACGAAATAGTAACAAATGGTTGTTTTTAAGCATCCAATATTATGCTTCTATTTCTATCCAACATAGTGCTACGGTTTTTACCTATAAAATACAGTGTAGTGACTGATGTAGCGGTCACTATAGTTCTACGCCAGTAAGTAATGTGCTACGCCAGTCCCCACAGTGCTAGGCTAGTCCATACAGTACTACGCCAGACCATTCGTGCTACGCTATTCCTGACAGTACTGCGCCAATCACTACGGTGTTATGCAATTCCCTATAGTGATATTTCAGGTCCTAGAGTGCTTCATCAGTCTATGAAGGGTTACACCAGTCCCTAAAGGGCTACGCAAGTCTCTACAGAGCTAAGCAAGTTTTCTCAAAGCTACGTCAGACCCAAAGAGCTACGCCAGTCCCTGCAGTATTATGCCTATGCCAGTCATTATCGTGTTACAACTGGTCCTTGCTGCGCTACGCCAGTCACTAAAGGTCTACGCAAGCATTTATATAATACTACGCTTATCCCTAATATGCTACGCCAGTCACTAAAGTACTACACCAGTCCATATTGTGCTACGCCAGTCACTACAGTGCAACGCAAGTCACTATCCCTACTAATATTATAAATGCGAAAGTAACTCTGTCTGTCTGTCTGTTACGCTTTCACGTCAAAACCACTAAATTGATTTCATTGAAATTTGGTACAAAGTTAGAGTTGACATTGAGAAATAACATAATAGTTTTGATTCCGGACTTTTGAAGAGTTCTCTTGGAAACGCAATATAACTGAATTCCACGCGGGCGAAGCCGCGTGCGGAAAGCTAGTACTGCTATATTTGCACAAAGATAGTAACAATGTAGTCAGTGCAAAGCCCATAACTAAATGATTGCACAAAACCTACCAATCGAATACACCGGGGTCCGGAGGAAATTCTCCGTTCGGATTTTATTCCCATGTGGCGTGGGTAACAAATTCAATCCCGACTATGAATTCCGAGTATCCGAATATCCGAGAATCGGAGTATACTTTATGAATGAACGAATTGTATTATTGGATAAGCGCCTTTATGGTGCGCCTATTTCTTCCACAAACGATATATGGAATGTTAATTCAGGAAGATTGGGGTGGATTTCTATTGTCAGTTAATTAAAAGTGTACTTATCTTTCCAGACACTTACGATGTATAGTGAATATGTTAAATTTATACTAGTATTAGATTATACTCCATGGTCTACTGCATAACGATCAAAGGCCCATTATCCATGCTCGCCTTGTAGTAGAATCTAAACCTGATTAATGTGACCTATGGGCCCTGCTAGACTGGTCAGATATAGCAATATAACTATGAAAACCAAAAAGTAACGATATATAAGTAAGGTAGATATGAAACGTGGTATACTTGCGTCCACCCGCGGCTTCCATAGCCGTTAAAAGTACGACTATGTCATATCTCAGGGTTCAATGTATCCTGATTCTAAATTTCATAAAAATCTGTTTTCGAGGACTAGCCGGAACAAACAGGTCGGTTAATAGCCATTCTGGTATTTTAACACTACAAACAGATACACAAATCATATTTATTTGTTACCCTCGCTAACTGGCTAATCTTTACACGACATGAGCTGAGGCCGAAAAAAAAAAGAAAAACATGACGGTAACAAAGCGTCGCATTCAGGCAAAAATAAACGTACAAAGGCAGACCTTTTCGCCATACAAAAGCGTGATTTCCTGCAATCACTGAGCCACTATTGGACAGCTATCGGTGTGACATGCCAAGTGTTTTAGGAGGGACTGACCCAAATACTACACTAACGGGAATTATACTGACGTACATATTGGACGTTCTATTAGAGGGTCATATGGGAGGGAGAATCTGGCGCCAGTAGTACAATCATATGTAGTTATGGCTCAATTTGGGATGAACATTGGATTGTGTTATGCTGAAATAAATCGGCAATCACAATGTCCTAATCCCTTGCTACAAATGTTCGAAAATTGCGTCTACTAACAACGTATATAACGCAATGAATGTTGTTGAACTGTGAACATGAAAGCCTTTTGTACTGATAGCGTGTTACGTAATTGACGTCATTACGTCAATTTAGATTTAGGTAATTTTGAGTACGACTATAATATGAACCCGAAGGAGATTGCTTTCGTTTTTGTTGAAGAACGAACGTTTATATCTTTAAGCCTAGCAAAGCCGCTCCATCCAGAGCATACATTATTATGAAGAATTCATGTGATGTACCATATTTCAGGGAACAGAAGGAAAATTTTTGTTATATTCGGAATAAGATTAAACATTTGCGCAAACCTTTTTGAGAGTACTGTCGATTTTGACTTCTATTCCGACACACATAATTATGACTTAAGGATGACATTAAAAGCAAAAAGTGGTTAAAATATACCAACTATTTACTGCAGTTTGTCATGCCAGCAATACAATACAAGCGAATATCGGTTGAACAGACTGTACAAAAGGTTTATTTAAATATTTAATCTTCTTCCGAATAAAGTTTAAATACATACAACAATTTAAACAGAGACATACAGAAATAACTGAAAATTTAAAAATTAAGATTAGATCTTTCAAGCCCAGGCACTATGGCCAAGTCGAAGGACTAAGTGCGGAAACCAAATCCGTAACGTAAAACATAGATCTGTCAGGTACAAAGGCAAAACAGAATTAACTTATAATGTTGGGAACATTATAAGTTGTGAGAGACTGTTGGAACACAGTCCTGTCTCGATGAGAGTTGAAGATCTACGCAAGCCTCCCAAAGTGCTACGCTTGTCCATAAAGTGCCATGCCAGTTGTTAAAGCTCTACGCAAACTTCTATAGTGCTACGCTTGTCCTTAAAGTGCTACGACTGTCACTAAAGCTCTACGCATGCCTCTATAGGGCTACACTTGTCCCTAAAGTACTACGCCAGTCACTATAGTGTTACGAAAGCCTCTATATTACTACGCTTGTCCCTAAAGTGCTACACGAGTTATTAAAGCTCTACGCAAGCCTCTATAGCGCCAGGCTTGTCCTTAAAATGCTACGCAAGTCACTAAAGTTCTACACAAGCCTCTATAGTGCTACGCTTGTCCGTAACTACTACACCGACACTAAAGCTCTAAGCAAGCCTCTATATTGCTATGCTTGTCCCTAAAGTGCTACGCCAGTCACTAAAGCTCTACGCAAGCCTCTTTAGTGCTACGCTTGTCCCTAATTGGTTACGGTAGACAATAAAGCTCTACGCAAGCCTTTATATTGCAACGCTTGTCCCTAACGTGCTATGCCAGTTACTAAAGCTCTACGCAAGCCTTTATAGTGCTACGCTTGTCCCTAAAGTGCTATGCCAGTAACTAAAGCTCTACGCAAGCCTCTATAATGCTACGCTTGTCCCTAAAGTGCTACGCCAGTCATTAACGCTCTACGTAAGCCTCTATAGTGCTACGCTTGTCCTTATAATGATATGCAAGTCACTAAAGCTCTACGCAAGCCTCTATAGTGCTACGCTTGTCCCCAATGTGCTTCGCCAGTCAATAAAGCTCTACGCAAGCCAACTAGTGCTACGTTTGTCCCTAAACTGCTACGCCAGTCACTAAAGCTCTACGCAAGCTTCTATAGTGCTACGCTTGTCCCTAATGTGCTACGCCAAATAATAAAGCTCTACGCAATCCTCTATAGTGCTACGCTTGTCCCAAAAGTGCTGCGCTAATCACTAAAGTGCTACGCCAGTTGCCAGTGGTATTTAATCCATACGGGCCCAGTGCGGTTTTTGAAGGTCTTGTCTTCGAATTTTAAATTCTAGGACGTGTCAGTTTCCTCATAATGTTTTCCTTAACCGCTTTGAGAGCAGTGATGTTGAAATAATTTACACAAAGTGAAGCCTACGGGAAATATACATACAAAAATAAATTTAAACATTTCAGTTAAATTGTTCAGGCACAAAGCCAACATGTATTTGATCAATTTGGGAAACTAGTTTGGTGTTTAGGAGAGAAATTTACTTCACTGCAAACTTCAATTCATTGCTAAGATTTCCTATTCAGCTCCCCATTTTAAATTGTCTTGGGACCAGTATATCGACAATTTCCAACGGTCGGCAGAGACAGAGGCGCTTTTCGCTTAGTTTTCTTGCTATTTTCAGACATTTATCGAACTGCTTGGACACGGCCAGGCATTTTTGGACAGAGGGAGTTTCAAAGCCTAGAAATAGCTGTTGGTTTTAATTTTTATTTTATACTAGCTTTCCGCCTGCGACTTCGTCCGCGTGGAATTCGGTTATATCGCGTTTTTTAGATTTCCCTCGGAAATATCAATTTTTTTTTAAATAAAGGTAGCCTACCTATGTCCTTTCTCAGCGTCTAAAGATTGTCTGTGCCAAATTTCATCAAAATTGGTTGAGAGGTTTAAGCGGGAAAGCGTAACAGACAGACGCATTTATAATATTAGTAATTTATAATATTAGTATGGATTTAATTTATTATTTTATTTTATACAGTATGTTAACTAACAGAGGGCGTTCCCGTTAACCCGAAATAGTATAGCATACATACATGCTAAAAAAAATATTTCCATTCGAAAACAAAATGTTTTAAAATTTTTTCCATTAAGAAAATATTCAATAAAAATTTTAAATTGACATGTAAAAGAAACACGATGTACACGCGAACATGAAAGACGGCAACGTCGCAATTTATTTATACATGATGACTACTATTTTGATTTAAAACAGGAGGTTTCAAATTTATTTCCAATTAGAATTTTTTTTTATTCGAATTTTTTTATGCTTATTTTTCTATGCTGATATTTTTATTTTATTCTATTAATGATATATATTAACGAGTTTAAGGGAACGCCCTCTGTTATTTAACATACTGTATAATACAATTGTTTGCTGCACTTGCAGTATACATCAAAGCGCACAGCAAACCAACAACCTAACATTTAACGAGAAAAAATCATTTTGTATGAAGTTTTTTAGTTAAATGTTTAACATAGATTTACTGTTGTATATAAATACAACTTCACACACCTGAGTAATTAGAGCGTTTAGCATATTGATCGACTGGGTTATGGGACCATAACGGGCAGTATGGGTACGCACTGACAGCGTCGCGAACACACACCGAGAGCCACATGCGCATCCGCAGATGCTTTATGCTACGTTTGTTATTGATGGAAGTTCAAAAAAATTTTTATTCTTTAAATGGTTTAGATTCATTCACTGTTAATAGTATTACAAATAAAACCTGAATAAAAGAACATATTTCTATTAAACCGAAACAAATAGTACAGGCAGTTCTGAAGTGTCATAAACTCAATCAGTTCGCCAGAAAGTTGAAGCTGACAGTTGAATTGCATTTGAAGCATCATGATCATCATCTCAGCGTCATTCCCAGTCTTTTTCAGCTTTGGAGTCTGTGGTCCGCTTTACCAGTCCAACTGCTGATTTTGGCTAAACTGCGATATTTTCCGTGAAACGACTGCCGTCTGACCTTCACAACCCGAAGGCGATATCGAAGCATTGCAGTTAGACCAATTATTGGACTTTTGAGGGCTCCAACAACCCGTAACGACTGCCATTAGATGTTCGTATGGCAACCGGGACCAACGGCTTAACGTGATTTTCGAGGGACGACCAGACCAGTGCAAATATTCATATTCATGCATACAAATTGGCTTTGTGAAAATTATATAAATCTGAATATCCATTACTCCAAACATTGTTATTATCATGTTTTATAAGCGGCAGGCATTGTAAATTTTTGAAGCATGTTGCTAATAAATTTATTGCTCTGTATGTTCGAAAATGTATCTGCTCAACAAAGTGAATAACACAATAAATTTTGTTGAACGGTCTAAATTAAACCCATTGATAGTGTATTCCCATTATCAAATCACGGCGGAGTGATAGGCATTATTCTATGAAGTGATTCCGGGGTGAAATCACAATCCACATCCATAACCAAAACCAAAGACTGAACAACGACGCCATGTCCATTATAAATCTTCATTTATAATGGACATGGCGTCGTTGTTCAGTTGAAAGTCTTCACTTTCATTTTTGAAAACCCTTCACGTATATTAAACATTCCTTTTTCAAATACCAAGTTCAACTCCCAAATCCTCGGAATCTCTTCCCATTATCAAATCACAAGCGCAGTGAACGGCACAATTCTGTCAAGTGTTTCTATACTAGCGCCGACCCACATTTGCAGGGTTAACCGTCGGGCACAATGCAGCGCGGTCGATGTGCGCGCGCCGCAACAGGTGAACGGGATCCGGGAGTCCAACATGCTAATTAGGTGATGTTTTGTGAATCGTTTCGTCTTGTTCGGGGGTTTGAGCAGGGAAAGGGTTTTAGTGTAGGGTTAGAGATGTTGGTTGAATTGGAGATCGATTTTGCGTCTAATAGTAATTACATGTAGTTGTAAGAATATAAAAAAATAAAATTGGATTTAATTTTCATAGAAAAAGTCTGGTTATGCAGTTACAAGTCTTTTCCATCCAATTTTTGTATAAGATTGTTGTATTCTTTCATCTGATGTGTTCATAAGATATCAAAGCACTTTTTTTTTTATCACATTTTTGCTAAAATTCAATATTAAATGTTGATATTTCATTACTTCAGTACACTAACCCCGTTGAGCTCACTAGTAGCTCGTCAAAGAGCTCGTAGTTCATAATCTATCAAAGGACGGTCCTTTGATAGATTATGAACTACGACCACATTGATGGATCTGTTTTAAGATAAGAGCAATTCTTGAGGTATTTTAGTTACAAAAAAAGCCGAATGACATCAATGACCACAGAGAAATAACGAAGAGCGATCGATGAGGTATTGCCAAATTAAAAATCGAACTCGTTAAAAACGTCACAGGCCGTAAACCACAAATAAAGTATAATAAATGACATTATTTCAAAATTGGAATATGGTCCCGAATATAAAGGTGGGAATATCATTTTGAATACCGAAGGCAATAAAATGGCAGAATGGTCGCGTGGTTTGAGGTCTGCCAACAAAGACTGTAGCCAAAAATAATTGCATACCTGTTGCTTACCGAATCCCAATGTGCTTGCTTTCTACGGTTTTGTTTTTATGAGGCTGTGTTTGAATCAGCTACAGGCTTTTGTGTGGCGGGTCGGCTATCGATTGGCACTTTTTATAAAGCACGTTCTCACGTTTATGGTACCTACTCACTATCCACTATATCAAAATTAGGTTATAAAAAGTCACTTTGACTTCTTATAACTTTAATATGTGGTTTTGAAATCAAGAGCAAAACAGACTAAGAATATTTATTATTATTTTGTTCATATATATTAATATTTTGTTCAGGCCCCTCGTTTATAGAATGCATTGCCAATTGAAATAAAACGTGCGCAGTCGTTGCTGGAATTCAAGAGACTTGTGAAGGAACACTACTTGTCGTTATGATCTTCGTTCAACAAACACTTTTTCGCTAATTTATTTGTTAACTTGTTCTGTTCAATATCTATGTATTTATTTATGTATATGTATGTATTTGTGTATCTACCTTAGTATATTGCAGTAATAATATTTGCACCAACGACAGTCCCATTTGTGGTTCGGAAGATTCTGTCCATTCTTTGGTTGCCTGGAAGAGATCGCATTAGCGATAAGCCCGCCCATTGTAGGTTTTTTTTTGTGTTGAATGTTTTTGTTCGATATTTGATTGGTGTACAATAAAGAATATATAAATATTTAGTAAAAAACGATCATAAGGCGTTACGCATATATGTACGTCATCTAGGCACACAAATTACTAAATAAGCACACCATCCTTTATTAAGAATAACGTTAATCAAAACAAAAGCTTATTGTATTGTACATAAGGTACAAATAACTCTAATTTACCACACATTCTATGAGAAACCCAATGATTCAGAAGGTGTACACATGTCCGTATAGATGTCCCAACTTGAAATGGATTGAAATTAAATCGCTTGGCAAACTTTAAATAGGTTTGAGTCCCATTGAGCACGGTAATTTGTAGGTTCATTGGCCTATCATAATTTGGATAGATCTGAGAAATGTATTCTTAAGCTGTTCGTCCACCGTAGCCGTCACCAGGATTATTTGAAGTGAACGTAATGTCCCGGTCAAACGGATCAAACTCATCATATACAGGGTTATAGGTTAAGTCGACCTAAATCCTTTAAGAGGTGGTAGTTTCCATCATTTCTGACTGATTTGACTATGGAACACCATACCCCAAACTTAACCGTTCTCAAGTTATAGGACTTTGAAGATTTTTTATAAAAAATCCAGATTTTTTGGCTATTGTCCCCATTTTTTGTGTTTTGTACCTCTAATGTTTTTGTTTTTGTATTTTTTGTGTAGCAGAATAGTTACTTCATTATCTTAAATACAAAAACTGCAAGTAGCTCTACCAACTGAGTCGTATTAGACGACTGATTGTTAAAAAAAGAAATAAATTTGTGAAAAGTTTTTTAATCTTTGTAAGATATTGTAAAAAAAGTCTATGAAAGTTGTGCTGCAGATGTGCTTAAAAATATCTACGGTTCTTCAGCTTTCCGATAATGTGTAACACAATAGGGTATTATTGGAATTTTTTTACAAAAACATTGATGATATGCTACCAGGTAGTAGTAAAAAATAACGATGCATAAGCGTCAAATTTAACTTTAGTCAGAAAACAAAATAAAACAATCCAAATAAGTAACAAATGAGGTTTATTAATCCTTTTACAATACATGTTCTACTGTCCGCCCCTATTTCGCACACATACTCGTACACGCATTCTGTGTCTTAAGCCACTTTTCACTACCCCAGTTGTTAGTCCTCTCCTTATTTCGTTAGCAGCATCAATAATTTTCTGCCTCAAAACATTAACAGATGTTATTGGGTTAAGTTCATTGTAAACCAAACTTTTCATGTGCCCCCACACATAAAAATCCTTAGGTGTCAAGTCTGGACTTCTAGCTGGCCACGGTGTAGGCCCACCTCTCCCGATCCACTTATTTGGATAATTAGTGTCTAGCAACTCTCTGACACTTCTTCTAAAGTACGCGGGGCACCCGTCGTGCTGAAACCACATGTCTCGAATGAGGATTAATGGTATTTCGTCGAGCAAATCGGGTAAATCTTGTCTCAAAAAATTTTCATAGGTCTCTCCATTCAAATTTGGAGGTAGAAAGTAAGGCCCAATCAGATGGTTTGAAATTATTCCCATCCATACGTTAAGACTGAAACGTCTCTGTGACCCCTTTACCCTTTTCTTGTTAGGATTTCTTCCTGCTTTCGGAGCCCAATGATGGGCGTTATGATAATTGGTTATCCCATCTTGATCAAATTTAGACTCGTCAGTCCACAAGATGCTTCGAAAAAACGAAGGATCTGCATTTAACATGAACCTGCAGAAATCCAGCCTCCTCACAGGATCTCCTTCTTCGATGACATGAACTGGTGTGTAGTGGTAGGGGTAGAGACCGGCAGCACGCACAGTAAACCACACTTTCCATTGTGAGATTCCAAGTTCTCGGGCAACAACGTTGGTTGACGTAGTCGGATCCAGTCGAAATCGTCGAACAATCTCATTATCTTCCTCTTCATCATCATCAATACGTGGTCTACCCAGGTCTGTTCGTCGCCTTCGAATTCGGCGGCCAGGAAAACGTCTTATGTGAACACATAAGACGTTAACCAGGCCGCCGAATTCCGTCCGAATTGACGACGTCAATTGATGACGTCGACGACGTTGGCGTCGTCAAGAATTGACGAGCTTATAAGGATTCACAGTTGCAGTACCCATAACATAACATAATATCAGCATATTCTTCGTTTGTAAAGGTCGCCATCTTCAACAGTTCCAAATCAGAAGCACAAATCAAGGTCCAGTTAACAAGCACAGTCACGAATAGGAGGAAACAGTCCAGAAAAACAAGCCAACCCGAGTAAAAAACGAAGAGCACCAAGTATCGCATCTACCACGGACGAATCGCTTGAGCAGACTAATCAAACACAATAACAACAAAATGGCGTTTCAAATCACTTGTCTCTCTTGCACCCGGTTACATTGTATGATATCCCGTTCGCACGCGACGCGCTACCTGGCAGGACAATAGGCGCTGCGAGCAACTTTACGAAATACCGTTATTTTTTACTACTAACTGGTAGCATATCATCAATGTTTTTGTAAAAAAATTCCAATAATACCCTATTGTATTATACATTATCGGAAAGCTGAAGAACCGTAGATATTTTTCACATCTGCAGCACAACTGTCATAAAATTTTTTTTTTACAATATCTTACAAAATTTAAAAAACTTTTCACAAATTTATTTCTTTTTTTAACAATCAGTCGTCTAATACGACTCAGTTGGTAGAGTTACTTGCAGTTTTTGTATTAAAGATAATGAAGTAACTATTTTGCTACACAATAAATACAAAAACAAAAACATTAGAGGTACAAAACACAAAAAAATGGGGACAATAGCCAAAAAATCTGGATTTTTTATAAAAAATCTTCAAAGTCCTATAACTTGAGAACGGTTAAGTTTGGGGTATGGTGTTCTATAGTCAAATCAGTCAGAAATGATGGAAACTACCACCTCTTAAAGGATTTAGGTTGACTTAACCCTGTAGACAAAAAAAAACATTTTTATATTGCCAGCAAATCAGCCCATTATAATATCGTCCCGGTTTGTACCGGTGGAGCCGAAGTACCCGAAACTTCGGCGGACGGGGTAACGTTACTCGGGTGACGGACGTGCGATGGACTGTGGGATAAATGAATGTGTCGGTAGTTCAGAACAGCCATCTTGTTTTCAATGACATTCAGTTGACGTTGGTGGTGCGGTACGGGTACAAAAGCCATTAGGCTATGGTTTTGAAAAGCTTCAGTTATTAAAATATTTAAGACATTTTATCTATTTAATTGAAATGTATACTTTTTGATTTTAGCATTACTTCTAACCTTCCTAACCCATAAGTGTCATAATTCCAGACATTCATAGCTGCTGTTAATAAAAAACGTTTGATTCCGGTAAAAACCTTTAAAAAATTAAACTATACACTGTTGAATTTCAGACGTCTTACAAAGACAGGCAACATCGTTTAATTTTTTTTTTAGTTAGGCTGAATAAAGATGGGGCCGCTTCATTCCGCGTGCCGAACGTAAGATTCGGACTGCGCTGGCATATAGGCTGTTTCAAACAACTTTATTAGTCATAATACAGCATGACATTTTTTTTTAGTCGTTGAAAAACAATTTATTTATATTTTCTAATATTTAGTAGTCATTGGATAGAAAAAGTGAATGTAATTATCCATCCGATTCTAACCGTCGGAAAAGAAAACTAAATTTATATAAGTCGGTATGAATAAAGTACAAATCCAAGCTCAAAATAAACAAAAATATTGAAATAGTGAGGATCATTCATTGCGTCCTCTGTCATCGAAACACTAACGAGTGCATTTTCATGTAAGGGGTGGACGACTAGGACGAATATGAAATCAGAAATTAGCATGGACATAACTAAAATAGCGACTCTATTTATAGTGCTGTCGAGAATTTAGAGTTAGCTTTTCGTTTAGTTTCAACTTTGTTTTCAGGGCACTTCTCCGGGGGGAAACTGTCGGTTTGCATATTTAAATTGTTATTGCTAAGATTGGAGGGTATACTTACACTTCCTGCTTTAATTTAAAACGCTATCTACGAAATGGGGCTCTTACCACACCAAGATGGTGACGTCCCTATCGCACCGCCGTCTCTGACGGTCAAAAACATTTGAAATAATTTTAATTTTAAATTTATTGACTGTTTATTTTTTTAAAAAGGCGACTAAGTTTGCGGCGTATTGCGGTAGACCATGATCTCGATTAGAATATAAAATATTTTTCATATCGAGAAGGGGATTGAGACTTATGAGGCTGAAAACGTGACGGAACGGTAGTTGTTAATAAAAACACATTCTGTAACATTTATTATCAAAACATCATCATCGTTAACCTTTTTTATTTATCGTCCCACTGCTGGGCACAGTTCTCCTCTCATATAGAGAAGGATTGAGCGTAATCAAAAGGCTTGCTCAATGCGGGTTGGCGATTTCAGACTTATAAGTCCAGGTTTCCTCAACAAGTTTTCCTTCACCTTGTAATCAATCATTGGTGTCCAAGGTATACTTAGAGAAACGAAGTTCAAGAAAACATATCACGCATATATTTAGGCCTTCAGATTATAAAACAAAAACTACCCTCATTCCTAAAAAGAAAAACATCAAACTACCCTACATTAGGAAAGACATTTATAGCGAAATAAAAGTTAATTTGTAACCTTCTCTTCTGAGTGAGAGCGTGGGAAGAATATTGAAATGTCGCCGGACCAACTAAAGTATTCATGTACCCGTAATAAAATTGACACTGTTTATGTTCTGGTTTCATTGTATGGAAGGTGAGGGTAGAAGTTTATATTGAGTTATAATGTGTTCGTGGAGATGGAATTAATAATAAAATGATTTTAATTACTTTATCACAGACGAGAGACTGACTCCAACATAAATTTATTATTGTTCTGAAAACGGCGAAGGAAAATATCGCGAGGAACCTGTATCTGTCTTAGAACAAAAAACTCAACTCGAAACTCAAACTCTTCTCTCATAGAAAGGAGGCCCGTGGAACAATATAGAAATTACTTTATATTATACAACACGTTTTTTTTAATAATTATAAACTAGCGCTTGACTGCAATCCCGCTTGATGGTAAGCAGTGATGCAATCGTTGATAGTAAAGCGCGCTAGTTTATTAATCCCATTCACATATAAAAGACTTAGTGAATAGGAAGTAAGACGGCAGTTGAGCGAGGTGGTGCAATGTTAGACCCAATAACAGGACCAACGATGCTGCGCCAGAGGGAGATTGATCTGTAGTCCCTCCACAACCAAACTCCCGACACAACAACATTTGGAGCATCGCACAACTGTTTTGACCCGTCCTCCGTACGGCTTCACCAGACATTATGCCGGAACACGACTAATCGCTTGGCGGCAAGACTTTGTCTGGTGGGTGGTAACTTCTACCGGCAGCCGATGTTATGGCCTACCACCGAGACCGATGTATAAATATGAATATTTTCAGTGGTCTGGTCGTGCCTCGGAATGCACGTTAAGCCGTTGGTCCCGATTGGCATACGAACATCAAGTGGCAGTCGTTTCGGGTTGTTGGAGCCTTCAAAAGTTGGTCTAACTGCAATGTTTCGATTTCGCCTTCGGGTTGTGGAGGTCAGACGGCAGTCGCTTCACGGAAAATATCGAAGTTTAGCCAAAAATCAGCAGACTGATAAAGCGGACCCCAGACTAAAGCTGAAAAAGCTTCGGATGCGACTGGCATTGACGCCGAGATAATGATGAGAAGTTACAATAGATAATATAAATGAAGTGCAACAAAAACAATGGTACGTTACAGTATATGTTGCAAATGTGGTGTACCACAAACAATGGAACATTACAGTAGATAATATAAAAAAAATATGCTTCAAAAAGAATGGGATGTTACAGTATATAATGTAAAGATTAAAACGTTGCACCACTAGCAATGGCACCATACAGAAGATAATAGGCGCTAGTGAAGGCCCCATAATAGTAACCGAAATCTGGGCCGACTTTATTTAGATTGCCATTTAAGAGCTAAAAAACAATTATTAATCTATTCCTAGCACAAATCAGCTAACTACTCAAAGCTAACGTTAATTTTCGGTGCCAAAATCTTATCAACTGGAGATTTATAGTACCAAAATGGAGTACATGATGTTTTTATTAAAAACAACAGTACAAACTGGTTTTGCTTGGTACTCCAGGAAAAGAAAAGCGAATCTAAATTGCCTATCACTCCTAAGCTGAGATAGGAGCCTCTTGAAATTTCTTATTTTTTATATAGATAACTTTAGTTTTATTAGTTTTGATCGTGTTTAGTTTAGTTTTACGATGTTTCTTTTTTCATAAAGGCTTACGTTCACGGTTCGGCACCGTACCTATTCACCACAGCATTCGCTTAACCAACGCAACTATCAGAAATCATCAGCAATTTATAATGAAAGCATCAGCGTTAGAACCATCGTATATGCGTATGTGTTTGTGTGTGTGTGTATGCATTTTGTACGATGCGGATCAATAGTGCTCTTGTATGACTACTTTTACCTATATCTGCATGTCGGAAAAACGTCATAATGTAGCATTAAAAATACATACAACGCTACAATTTTAACTCCTCTACGATCAACCTCTGTTTTTTAAATGCGATTATAATAAAATATTCATGATCATCATCATCAGCCTCTACTCGTCCACTGCTAGACATAGGCCTCCTCCATGGCACGCCAACAAGTTCGATCCTGAGCTATACTACACGCTGATCTGCATATACTCCACTCATTAATAATGAATTTATTTTCCGCCTAACTTTTTCCCAATTACATTCAAATTCCCATTTGAATGTAATCCCAATTGCCTTCCAATCTAACTAGACGCGGCTGAATGTCAACATTTTACAAGGAGTTTCTTCTTCTTCTTTAGCCTATAGAGATGCACTGCTGGACAAAGACATCCCCCAAGGCTTTCCACGATGACCGGTCTTGTGCTGCCCGCATCCATCAGCTTCCCACGACCTTCACCAGGTCATCGGTCCACCTTATTGGGGGCAATCAATTTTCGTAGTTTTTTTTAGTTATTTATACTTTAGTTTCTTGGCCAATTCAAATCGCAACAACCAGACTAGCTTTTCCATGAATAGATATATGATTGAATTCATCTTTTCCAGGAAAATCTAGTCAATAAAAGTTCTTGGCGATTCTTCAATTGCTTCAATCATTATCGAGACTAGCAATCTAAAATCAATTATGCAAACGATTCGACTAAACGAGAGGTTCAATTTAAATTTATCGATTGTTTAAAATACTTTTTTTCAATTTGCGCTAATAGGAAACAATCAACATCACAAAAGAAATGAAACAGTTTTTTTTTTTAATTTAGGATACAAGACCAAGACATATAGTCGTTGGTCCCGACTGCCATTTCTGGTTCCTTGACAGTTGTTATAGGTTGTCAGAATCCCCCAACTTTAACGATCAGCCTTATCAAAGGGTACCGGACTATCCGGCCAATGAACGCAATAAATTTTATGGAATTGTCAATATTGAAGGGATGGCCCTTTCCGAGTATGTAACGCAATAATAGTCCTTAATCATGATCCAACAAACTGAACCCAAAAAGGTCTAATTTACATATACTTACATTCCAATTGCAAACCCAAATCAACGAACAATTGAAGTACATAATTCCTGAATGGGCAAAAATGTTCATTTTCCTAAACAGTGATTTTACAAAGAAATAAGTGTAGTCATAGTTTGATTGAAAAGGGAGGCGTACTCGGGCACTATTGTCTAGGAAACAGCGAAGGCGACGGCATTCTATAAGTTGTAGTCTAAGAGCTAGTCAGGCTATAATTATAGAAAGTATAGTCTTTAATTATATCGATAGTTTCTATAAGTTGAAGACTTCCCTGTTGAGTTAATAAGTGAATATTTTCTATCTAATATTCTGAAAAGGTTGGTCAGTGGAAAAGTAGTAGGTGGTTAGTTTAAACACAGAAAGCTATTACTATGTGCGTGTTATTTCATCACCACTGTTTTTCGAACGATAAAGGAAAACTACCAACCCACACTGGGCCTATGAATTGCAGGTCTGGTAGATGACAGATGGCTGAAGAGCCAGGTCATTGTAACCACAATGGTTGAAATGGAAAACAGTTGAAAAGTTTAGCTCACAGCACAAAAATACGTTCAAATACACATCAGCTTCGTATTTCAATAGCAAAATTAAAATACTATCGTGATTAACATAAATTGGATAAATAAAATCAACTAAACAAGGCTGCTCTAATCAAAATTGATCTGCTATAAAGCAGTTCGCCACTCCGCTGGCTCTGAGTCTATAGTCTAAAAGGCCTTTCAACATGACTTAACGCGTCAATAATTGAATATAAAGTTCTTGGATGACTTATAGCCGCCCATAGCCACGTAAAGTGGCAATTTCATTACATTGTTTTTTGAACGCTTCGCACTTTTTGTTAATTTAAGTTGTTATCATCGGAGTTTTACTTTTCAATCGGTCAGTACTGAGGGGATGTGGGATTTTTTGATGGTATATCTCGGTATACAATGTTATTTTTTGATGGTATATCTCGATATATTTTTGCATATGCGAAACCCGAAACACGTGTACAGTATTTTTAAGTAAAGAATTTATGTATAAAATTTAAAAAAACATATGATGTATGTCTCATAACTGTGGTTTTTCATGATATGTATATTATACTTGGCTGTCCCAACGAAATTATGGTCCACGCTGCGGTGCGTTGACCTGTGGCGTCAGCTATTGCGCGGGCGTGCGCACGCGCCATGGTGTAAAAATGTTAGGAATCGATTCAGTTGCTTATTCTGAACACACATTATTCAGATTTCGAATATAGAAAAAATAACGTTGTATGTGGGTCAAATTTCATCCAAATCCGTTTAGTAGTTTTTGCGTGAAAAGGTAACAAACATCCATTCAACCATACGTACGTACATACCAAACATAAATAGGACAGTAGGATAATTTCTTTACTTCAGACAACACATTCAAGTACACATAATCCACACAGTATTAGGAAACTATGTTAGTAAACTTTTACAAACTCGGAACAAGTGATAATGACACGTGTCTCCGTAACGAGAGCCTACTAAAGGAGTTACTACTAAGAGCTCACTTTTCTAATATTGTTTTTAGGATGCTGCTGGAGAATTCGCGTGGCCATACTTATTATTGATGCCGTTCTATTCCTCATAATGGCATGAAAATCTTCAACGTGGTCTTCGGCGAACATCTGCCTAGATGACACAATGATGGGAGGTATTAATTAAACAGCAGATTTTGGCAGATTTAAGTGCCATTTTTAATGAGAAATTTAGTTTCCCAAAGACGAAATTAAAATTACTTATTTATTATTACAAATTAGTGCTTAACTGCAATCCCGCCTGATGGTAAGCAGTGATGCAATCGTTGATGGTAAAGCGCACTAGTTTATTAAGCCTATTCACTTAAAAAACTTAGACACAGGAAGGATGACGGCAGTTGAGCGAGGTGATGCAATGTTAAACCCACACGACCAACGATGCTGCGCAAGAGGGAGATTGATCTGGAGACCCTCCACGACCAAACTCCCGACACAACAATATTTGGCGCATCGTACCCGACACACATCGCAAACCCAACTGCCCAGATCCGTCCTCCGTACGGCTTCACCAGACATCATGCCAGAACACGACGAATCGCTTGGCGGCAAGATTTTGTCTGGTGGGTGGCAACAATTGATGTACAACATGTTGAAAGTAAGCGCGGAAATTTTGTTGAACAACGTTGTATATCAATGTATCTATTACTTTACGTCAGTCGTCGCTAACATGCAACGTCGCGCGCTGTTGGGCAACGTTGCCGTACATGTTGAGCGTCACGCGTCGCGCGTCAAATGTTGCCTAGTTGAAACGCGGCTTTATTGAAACAGAGTTTACCAGAAATATTAGATATCAATCTCGAAGTTCCAAGTTCGAGATCACAAAATTCCTTTTTCAAACTCTTGAACAAGGATAAGAGCGCCTAACTTATCCGATATGAAAATTATTCAAATCGCATTCGAAATGATAAAACCGAGTAAGTTTAATTGAATTAGTGTAGATGTCTCCGCCGTGTTCAAAGGACGTCAATTGAACAAATGTGAAGTTCCAGCTCACTAATTAAAGTGGTGACGACTGACGAAGCCTGCGACCAACTTTATTAATGAATCTTATTCGAAACTTCGGCAGAGTTCGGTTTAGCAAGTTTCCGTTCGTAACTAAGTTACCGTTTAGTTTTTTGAGCGTACACCGGGCAGTTTCAGGGCTGGTTGTGGTTTGAATGTTTGCTTTTACGCCAATTACCTACATCGAATTCTGGTAATGGCGCAATGCTTAGGCATTAGGAAATCTGTTTTTGAACTCCATAAAAAACCAGATATAGTTGAAGTGTAGAAAAAAATGGATAAACGATTTAAAATAAAATTTTATTTGTTACGTGAACTGCAACCTACATATGTGAATGCGTAAATATACATATAACTATAAACTCAAACTCAAACTCATTTATTGCGTTGCGTTTATAAATTTAAGTGTCTTCAAGGTTAGAGTGAATAGTCTAGCTCGCTTTACCATCAGCGATTGGATCGCTGCTTACCATCAGGTGGGATTGCGGTCAAGCACTAGTTTATAAAGTAAAAAAAAAATAAGCATATTGAAGTATAGTGCTAATTCGTTGCTTCATATGTCCGAAAAATGTGTCTAGTCAACAACGTAAATAACGCAATGAATTTTGTTAAATTGTCATTTGAAACCCATTGCTACTGATACTGTGTTACGCAATGAGGGCTACTATTTTTATGCTCACTAGTTGCCGCCACTGTCGAGTACAGTCCTAAAGTATAGCTCTCAAAATGTGTTATTATGGCGTGACAATAAGGTTTACATATAAATTTTATATACACAAACAAAAACTTAAAAATGTGTTTGTAAATAGTAGGTACACAAATTAGCCTCTATAATAGCTGTTCTTTCAACCGGCGTAATTTGCGCCACTTTTTCTTCGACCCACGTTTAAAGCATTGACATTGACACACATCGACCCGTTACTCATATTAGCCATGATTAATATCAGGTATTGGAAAATATTTACAACATCATTCTAATGAAAAGTCAACCCACAGTGTAATTAGACATTTCTTAGACCTCACGCTACACTAACGCCTCTAGTGGAGAGTTCATACGATAGATCTCATTACCCTGCTGTTTTCTATTAATTAAATTTAGTTTTAATCGAAATCGTACCGATACTTACGGAGATTGTTAAGCAAGGTCATCGATTATATGGGGCCGTGCGGTCCATGGCCCTTTACGGGGCACCGGCGTGTGCAAGCTCCCTAAGACGCGCGAGCGCGTCAGAAAGCGGGAATCCCAGCGCTGTCACGCCTCTAGCCGCCGAAGAAGACGCCCTGGGGGCCTAGACAAAATCCAAGCGTTTTCCGTTCAAACGTTTTCCTTTCGCGTTAAGGAGTTAACGTTAACGTGTGAAAAATGGTAGACAAGTGACATATGAAACGTCGAACGCCCATTCCGCAGTGTTAACCGAAACACTCTATTATTAGTATAAGGAATAGTGTGTAGCAAATGTCGGAGTGACACTATTGCGTTTATTTTTTCACTGTCAAACGCATTTTTTTTATAAGTTTTTAGCTCGGTTACTAGGCCTTTAAGCCAACCTTATATTCAAGAATGTTGTGTGCGTTGAAAGTAATTGAATAGTGTTTTATCACAAAGAAAGCAAGTAAACGGCTTAAGTTAATGTAAGGATTGTGATTAAATTGTGATTAAATTCAACAACTTGGCGTATACACCTAGTAACTGTTCTTTGGATTTTGATATGAAGCCGTAGCCAATGTACACAAAACCTGAAATATGATGAATTAATTGAGAACGACCATTAGGGCACTTTTATCTTAAGTTGGAAGTAAGTACACAACTTAGACTTACCTTGATTTGAACACTAATTTGCGGTGATATTAAACGCCGAAGATCATCACAAAGACGCCAAAAACTTTGTTTATCCAGCCTGAAACGATGAATAAATTCCAATTCCGACATCTCAACAATTTGCTCCATGTTACGGCGATTTAATCTTCTTTGACGCCTTCACAAAGCTGCTTCATTATTAGCCGCCCATAATAGTCTCAAAGTATGCATTTTTACTAATTAATTTGAATGAAATTACCAACAAAAATTACTATTTATAAGGTTAACGTGAGCGTCCTAGCTCCCGCTAATGTAACGTGCCGCGGAAACGTTAAAATATCATATGCGTTTGTCAAAAGTGGCTTTTGTCTACCATTTTGATGAACAATTATGACTTGTATCTGTCACGCTCGCTTCGACGTTCCTTTCCGCTTAACAAATAGTGACTTGTCTACCAATTTAGCAGCAGTCACGTGACCTCTGGTAAGCAAACGTCAACTCCATACATTTTGACTTTTGCGGTGACGTTAACGCTTATAGAAAAAGGATTTTGTCTAGGCCCCCTGGTCGGGAGACAACATTGAACTCTCAGGAAACGTAGACGCGGGTTTGCTGGCGACGAGCAGTGGGCAACTCGTCGCCCGGTAGGGACCAGGCCCGGGTCGACGGCGCGTTGTATTTCACGCGCGCCTCAAACAGATGTCAGCACATCGTGACGGGGTCCAGGAAGACCGAGGCCTTCTGGATCAGGGTTGCGGGTTGGTTAAAAAATAAACCGTGGCCCTGGCGCACAGGCAAGTTAAGAAACACGGGTGGGTTTTAGGCAGTAAAAGTTTGACACGCCCTTCCGTTCCGCCCAGAGCGGGAGAGGTTAATTGATGATTTCCGATCCAGAACAAAAGGTCATCGATTAAATCAAAGGAGTTTGGTGACCATTGTTGTAACCTTTTGACAAAGACAATAAGACCAGGGAATTTAATTTTCTAAACATTCTTTAGCTCTTAGATGTGTGATCAATTACAGGGGTATTAGTTTCAAACTAGCATTGTTTCATCCCTATAGCTACATTTAGCCGGTATAAATACCACTTATCGCCTCCGCAGAATTCCCTCGAGTTTCTTTGAAAAAGTTCAACAAAAAGTATTTTACGAGTAGGGTAGTAAGTAAAAACGTGTTCGGGCATGTTCGGGAACGAGCGGGAATTCAGGGAATTGTGTCGTTGAAAATAGATATGTTTGTTAAATCTGCTTAAAGGGTAAGTGTATGTATGAAGTCTTTTTATGTTGATCCTGTGTTTGGGTCAATGTAATATGCTTTTTGCGGTAGACCTACTACTTAATTCTCTATTTGTCGTCATTTCTTCACCATATTTACTTACTACAAATAAACGTATTTTCTTTGTCTTCTTTCTTTTTTGTTTGAGAAGAAAAAAGACAAAGAAAATACATTTTGGTGAGTGTGCAAAGGAATTGCATGATTTAATTGCCCATCTCCGTTCCATCATCGGACGACCTGTCTCACAGCGAGTTTCCACCCTCACGTTGTTGACACTACAACGATCCGAACGAAGCATTTCGCCCCGTCTTTTATACCGCGTACATCGAGGGACTGGAACAATTTGAAAGCAGCGTTGTTTCCGTTGGACTACAATTTAAGTGTCTTCAAGGCTACAGAGAATAAGTTCTTAATAAACTCATCATCATCATCATCTCAGCGTTTGTCCCGGTCGCATCCGCGGCTTTCGCGTTGGAGCCCGGGGTCCGCTCGCAGGTCGCAGCTCTCAATAAACTAGCGTGCTTTAAAATCAACGATTGCATCACTGCTTACCATCAAGCGGGATTATGGTCATGCACTAGTTTATAAATTATTAAAAAAAAAAAGATTTGGTGCACGTCTCACGTCACCCCCTCCCACCCCTTAGCACACATCATCACACATCTGTCTAACCTTTTCTCTATTATGTTGGCGTTAGTAATCAGTCTATCCGAACACACCTGAATACCCGTATTTTACATAGAACTGCGGTGTCTCAAGACAAAAGTCTTCGACCAGTGTGTGCTGCCAGTGATGACTTATGAAATTGAGACGTGGTCGCTAACAATGGGCCTTATAAGAAGGCTCAAAGTCACTCAAAGTGCAATGGAGAGGGCTATGCTTGGGATTTCACTGCGCGATCGAATCAGGAATGAGGAGATCTGCAGAAGAATGAGAGTACCCGATATAGCCCGAAGAATTGCAACACCCAAGTGGCAGTGGGCTGGGCACGTTGCCCGTAGGACCGATACCCGATGGGGCCGACGGTTTCTCGAGTGGGTACGCCCCCGACAAGGTGGACCGACGATCTGGTGAAGGTCGCGGGAAACCGCTGGACGCGGGAGGCGCAGGACCGGTCGTCGTGGAGAACCTTGGGGAAGGCCTAGTTTACTAAGAGCCTTTCACTCTACAGTTAGGCACGTAAACTGTAGTCCGACGCAAACACCGTCGCTGGCATTTTGGCCAGTCCCTCAATGTACGCGGTATAAAAGAAGAGGCAAAACGCTTCGTTTGGATCGTTGTGGTGTCAACAACGTAAAGGCGCAAACTTGCTGTACGACGGGTCGTGCAATGATGGAACGAAGATGGGGGAATTAAACACATTTTAAACATGACATATTTCTATAAACTTTGACGTGCGTGAGCAGTGACATTAGACACACGTTTAATAAGTGTTAAAGTTTTTGTGGACCAATTGGTTTGGTTGGTGTTTAGTCTGCATTTGTGCTTGGTTGATGTCAATATGTTCACTCCTCGTTACATGGGACTTCAACACAAATAGGTACCTGAAGTAATGGCCGGAACAAGCGGGGTAAACCAAAGAAGTGCTGGCTAGAAGTTGTAAGAGATGACATGCGTGCCAACAATCGCAGGATGCTTAAGACCCCGCGAAATTGAAGAGAAGGGAAAGCGGACCCCAGGCTTTTTTTTTAATAATTATAAACTAGTGCTTGACTGCAATCCTGCCTGATGGTAAGCAGTGATGCAATCGTTGATGGTAAAGCGCACTAGTTTATTAAGCCTATTCACTTAAAAAACTTAGGAACAGGAAGGATGACGGCAGTTGAGCGAGGTGATGCAATGTTAAACCCAAGACCAACACGACCAAACGATGCTGCGCTAGAGGGAGATTGATCTGGAGACTCTCCACGACCAAACTCCCGACACAACAACATTTGGCGCATCGTACCCGTCACACATCGCAACACAACTGCCCAGACCCGTCCTCCGTACGGCATCACCAGACATCATGCCGGAACACGACGAATCGCTTGGCGCCAAGATATTGTCTGGTAACTTCTGCCGGCAGCCGATGTTATAGCCTACCACCGAGAAAAAAGGCTCCAACGCGAAAGCCGCGGATGCAACCGGACTAAACTCTGGGGTGATGAGCGATACCTGTAGTACCTACCTACTTTGGGTGGACTTGCATAGAGCATCATTTAAAATGGTATAGGGGCCTCTACGAATTGAACTTTGGCACCTCGTACGCTTTCTAAAGGTAAGGAACCCAAGGGTCAAAAAATCTCATACATACAATATGTAAAGAAAACCCTGTCCGATCCGTGAAGGTATTGTTGATAACTGATTCTACTAATGCCCACAAAGACAGGCTAAACTTTAAAAAAAATCTCCCTAAAAAAATAAATATTATTTCGTAAAAAGAGGTAACTTAATACATGTACGGTAAGCAAGCCCTTCCGCGGGCGGCGGGGGGCAGGGCACGCGGCACCTGTGACGTGGTCGCGTCGCTATTCGCTTATAAAAATACCGGTGTTGTCACTTTTTTAAAAATTACCAAATTTCGGGGAAATTGGAATTAATTCCCGGGAAAAAAGGATTATTTCAACAAAAGACTTATCAAGTCTTTCTACCATACAATTATAAAAATACCGGTGTTGTCACTTTTTTAAAAATTACCAAATTTCGGGGAAATTGGAATTAATTCCCAGGGGGAAAAGGATTATTTCAAAATTCATTAGTATTGTTACTATGATGATTATGTAAAATTTTATATTATATTTGGTCAAGTGTTTACCTAACCTTTATTATCCTTATGGGTTGGACAGGGTTTTCTTTACATATTGTTTAATGGCGCCGATTCTGTTGTTCACAAACTAAATTAAATTTAATTTCAGTGCATCTCTTTCTTTCTATTTCATTAAGAAAAGAACAGAAGATAAAATGTCAGATTAGACCTGTCAAATTAGTACGTTCCTGACGTAAACTGGCGTATTTTTATTCGCCATGTTTATAATCGCATCTAAACTGTCTATGGAGTATCTTAATTTGACAGGAATAAAATAAAATGTTATCTTCTATCCTTTTCTTAACGAAATGGAAAGAAAAAGATGCACATAACTTAAAATTATTTTAGTTTGTGAACAACAGAATCGGCGCCATTATCTCCGCTAACAACTCGATATACAAACTAAAAACGCAAAATAAGTATAAAAGGATATCGTGAGGAGTTAATGCACATAACAATTAAATACATCAATAAGTAAGCATATTCAGATATTCTCGCATTTTTTTCCCTTTAACCCATTGATAAAATATTAAACAGATACGATATATTCTAACAAACTGACCAAAAAAAAATGTGCCGAACACAGCAGCAGCACACTTGCATATTTTTATTCGGCATACTTTGGTACAGTGTGAGTGAGATGAGGCGCAATCTAAAGCATAGAGAAGAAAAAGATGGCTAGTGTTTGTCGTTTGCGCTGTTAGTGTTTGTCGTTTGTTTTTACGAGTGTATCGAGAGTGACTAAAGCGAGATACAGGACTTACTTCCTTTTGTACGCTTCATTTTTAGTGCGCTAGTGACATATCTACCTTAGTTTAATATTTTATCAATGCTTTAACCTCATTGCCTCAGCGTTAAGAAATGGAGAATGAACAAAGCATTCCCATTCACCAGTCAGTATTCCTTTAACCCTGGTTTGTGAACAACATCAAGTACTTGCTCGGTGGTAGGCCATAACATCGGCTGCCGGCAGAAGTTACCACCCACCAGACAAAGTCTTGCCGCCAAGCGATTCGTCGTGTTCCGGCATGATGTCTGGTGAAGCCGCACGGAGGACGGGTTTGAGCAGTTGTGTTGCGATGTGTGCCGAGTACGATGCGTCAAATGTTGTTGTGTCGGGAGTTTGGTCGTGGAGGGTCTCCACATCAATCTCCCTCTGGCGCAGCATCGTTGGTCGTGTTGTTGGGTTTAACATTGTACCACCTCGCTCAACTGCCGTCTTCCTTCCTATTCACTAAGATTTTTAAAGTGAATGGGCTAAATAAACTAGCGCGCTTTACCATCAACGATTGGATCACTGCTTACCACCAGGCGGGATTGCAGTCAAGCGCTAGTTTATAAATATAAATCGTATCGGCAAGTCTATAGCGCTAAGTGAACATCTGGCGGAGGCTTCCATCCACTCCAGCTCACCAGGAGCACATCGCCTGAAGCCCCCTGTAAGGTCAACCTCTTCATTATTCGGCTGTGCTTGCTCGCGATTTCTTTAAATTTCAATATACCTAACGTGCGCCTATTTTACAGTAGGTAAATACAATATGTAAAGAAAGGAGACCCTGTCCGATCCGTAAATGTATTGTTAGGCATCGATAACTGATTATACTAATGGATACAAAACCGGGCTAAACTTAAAAAAAATCCGTCTAAAAAAACATTAATTCGTAAAAAGAGGTGACTTAATACATGTGCGGTAGGCAACCCTTCCACGGGCGATGGGGGGCAGGGCACGCGGCACGTGGTCGTATCGCTTATAATAATACCGTCAAAATGGTGATGCCGCTTTTTAAAAATTACAAAATTTCGGGGATTTTTTTTTTTTTTTGATTAATTCATTCATATATTTGGTCATGTATTTACGTAACCTTTAATATCCTTATGGGTCGGACAGGGTTTTCTTTACATGTTGTATATCGAGAGAATGTGAAACCAAAACATGATGTGTCAAAAACCATTTTAAAATAATAATTATCGTTCTTTATTTCTCCTCGCAATGACAAGCTTACTCGACGTGGAATACAGGCAGCTTCACGTGTATAATTTCGTGGAAGTCCATTCATTAATGTATAAGCTACGTATATAGATTACTTGATAATGTGCTTACTGAACCGTACTAGTCCGTATGACGTCAATAATCCAGGCAGATATAGCACGACATAAATTAAAGGTGCTGTCCGTAAAACTAGTCGGAAATAACCAATTTTAAGAAGTACGGCCTTATGGCCGAGCAAATCCAGACAGAAATCCTTCAATAATATACATATAACTTGTGTAAAGAGTAGGTAAGTATAAAGAACCTTTATTACTTAATAAAGACCATTGCAGATACTGATCTACATAGTCATCATATGATCAGCCCCCTAATCGGCGAACACATTTTTGTCAAATGATTGCGACTAGTTGGGATCGTTTGGACCGAACGGACCAATGGGCGGTCCGAACGTTCCCAACTGATACCAACTAGTCGCAATCATTTGACAAAAATGTGTTCGCCGATTTGGGGTCTGGCTAAGATTATAAGTGGACTTTAAAAGATCTTTTGACCCCCGAGTTGGTTTTGCCATTTCTCTGGGGTAGTCAGATTATAAAGGGTTTATTCATAAACGGTGATTAACGTTGAGTGACGTGCAAAAATCAAAAATGTGTGGTTAAACAATCTCTAATCACTAAAAAATTAACTTTAAATAAACTTCACTAAACTTCACAGCGTCAATCCCAGTCGCATCCGAATCCCCTACAGCTTTAGAGTCTGGGGTCCGCTTTACCAGTCCAACTGCTGATATGGCTAAACTTCGACATTTTCCGTGAAGCGACTGTCGTCTGACCTCCACAACCCGAAGGCGACGTCGAAACATTGCAGTTAGACCAATTATTGGACTTTTGAGGGCTCCAACAACCCGTAACGGTTGCCACTAGATGTTCGTATGGCAACCGGGACCAACGGCTTAACGTGCTTTCCGAGGCACGACCAGACCAGTGCAAATATTCATATTCATGCATACAAATACTTGCACCGTGCGGGGATCGAAACCGCGCCACCTTGCGCAGCGGCCGCGTCCGCTACCGCTACGCCACGGAGGCTGTCAAATATAAATATACTTTATGAATAAAGGGGTAAATATCTATTTTATTATTTGATGTGTAAAATTAATTTTGAGATCTTATTAGCAGAATAAAACAATCCTGTATCGTTAACTTTTTTTTTTTATAATTATAAACTACTACATAATTGACCGCAATCCCGCCTGATGGTAAGCAGAGATGCACTTGTTGATGGTAAAGCGCACTAGTTTATTACGGCTATTCACTTAAAAAAAAAAAAACAAAAAAACTGAGTAACTAGGAAGGAAGGCGGCAGTTGAGCGAGGTGATACAATGTTAAACCCAACAATACGACTAACGATGTAGCGCCAGAGGAAGATTGATCTCGAGACCCTCCACTAGCTTTAATATTGTTATACTACAGGAATCGCAATACCATGTGTAGTGTATCGCACGTATGCTGAGCGTCATTTGATTTTACTCAATCCCCGTCGCCCGCGGACCTAGCGGGATTGATCAACGAACTTGTTGACTTATAGTTTTAGTAGTGCCTACATCGATGTGACATTTAATTTGTGCCAAACTATTCACATCTCATTATACCTGCTGCATATTAATATTGAATATTAATGAGCTTTCGATGCTATATAACCAGCAGCTTCCTGCCTTTCATCTCATTCACCACAATGACTGCCATAAAGGTTGTTACAATTCTCATTCTGCTTTCTTATATTGGCTTTGTTTTAGCTCAAACTATTAACAAAAGAGGGTTATGTGGGCGGACGCTGGCAGAAGCTATGGCCAAGTATTGTGAAGCAAATGGAATGTCTGTGAAGAGAAGCGAAACTGATAAGCGGCGATATGGTGGCGTGATTAGCTGGCCGTGGTTGGGCACCCAGAGGGCTTTGAGCTTCGGCAGGAGTAAGCGGGAAATTGTCGAAGAATGCTGTTACAAAACGTGCAAAATTGAAACTTTAATGACTTATTGCCAGCAAAAATGATGTGTTATTTGGTCGGTGTGTTATGTCCTTATGATAACCTTTGTCCTTTTTAATGTTCCTTGATTATATTTATTCATTTAGTTAAATTAGTCTACTTTTGTATGCTTCAAAACGTTTACTAAGAAATACAATATTAATTACGAAAGTAAATACATGGTTTGAATTGTAATCATTTATGTATAATTACGTAAATAATTATAATATTTAAAGTATTTCAATTAAATACATACCTAGGTATAGGTATCTCGATATAACCTACCTTTTATGAAAATGAGCAAAATCGTATACTCGTACCAATCCCACTAATACCTATTATAAGTGTAAAAGTTTGAATGATTCCTACTCCATTTCTTCTCCAGGTCTTACTCCGTATTTGGATGAACTTACTCACATCCGGATTAACTTCCAGGTGTGCGAATTTTTATAAAATTGGATAATTTTTATCCCGGTTAATAAATACTTATGTCTGTATATCGCATAAAGTGAAAAATTAAGTATACACGTTTTACGAATCTGCGAATCTCTTCAGCAGATTTCATATACTTACATATCATATCCATACGAATCAAACTACATATTTTCTCTCTTTCTCAGCCATATGGCAAAAGGCGGCTATTTGTATATTTGCTCGAACCATTTTGTAAATTCTCTGTGAACTTGTTTACTTCAGTCGACTCCAAGATTGGCTGAACTTGGGACGTTCCCTTGAGACTTAGTAGCGATACAATCCCTGCATTGCGAAGCTTTGAAGGTTAACGCTTGTCTAAGAGCCGTTGTAGGGTTGTAACACTTGGCTGCGCTGTAATGAAGGGTTGAATTGAAGAGAAGTGCCGTCATGCATTAGTTATTAGATTCGTTGTTAAATAAGAACATTAAAATACCTTTAGAATTGTTATTAAGTTTTCCATCTGGTATTTCTCAGTAGAAACGCTAAGGTGAAATGGAGTGCTGGGCATGCCATAATACCGTCACCTTTTTATCTGACGCAGGTCCTCACCAGACACGATTGTTTCGGAAGGTTTTTGTTCGGGATAAGACGGAAGGGACCGCTAGGATGTCACCATTGTGAGGATCGCTATGAGGGCATGGTGGAGGTCTGCTCGGCTTGGGCAGAAAACCGCCGTGTCCTCGTGGCGGCGATCTCTCGCGTCCGGTCCTGGTCTAGGCTATGGTTTGGAGCATGACAAGCCGTCACCTCCTTCTGCGTAGCAGTAATGCTGCCAAAGGAGGAAGCGCGTGAGGCAGAGGCAATATCAGCGCCCAGTCGCCGCAGGAGACGCCCTGATCGGGAGACAACATCGAACACCTAGCGCGCACGGGTTTGCGAGCGGCGAGCAATTCGCAGCTCGCCGCCCGGTAAGAACCAGGCCCTGATCGGCGGCACATTGTGTTCCACATGCGCCTCAAAAAGATGTGATTGTCATGGGACACCTCTGCCTATTTTTCGGGGATTACTACAGCCGTGATTTGGTGATATGTCATGTAGAACTAGGAAATATTGAAGCGTCTTTAAAAGTGTGTGTGTGTGCCTTGATTTTAAATTAGTTCCAAACTACGCAAGCCTGTATCTTGGGCACCAATTAAACAAAACCAATTAAATATAGACATATTGTAGATACCGAAATAGCAGCAACATTCCTCCCCCCACACAACTAATTAAACCTTTCCGAGCGAACACACAAACTTGGTAACTCATTAAACTGTAAATATATTAATTTTACATTGATCAAATAAATCAAATATAGCCCGTAAGGATCAATTAATTTGGGATATAAATTTTTAGGGTTCCCTAGCCAAATGGCAAAAAACGGAACCCTTATAAATTCGTCATGTCTGTCTGTACGTCAGTAACAGCTATACTATTGAAACTTGGTAGATAGATGTATTCTGTGAACCGCATTAAGATTTTGATGCAAAATTAAAAAGAAATATAGTAAATATTGGGGGCTCCCCATACTTAGAACAATTAGAACTGAAACTCAAAAATTTTTTTTCATCAAACACATACGTGTGTGTTATCTATGGAAAGGTCTTCAAGTTGCCCCCCTCCTCCTCTAACTTCTAAAATACGAAAATGAAAGATCTAAAAAATATATATGATGTACATTACTATAAAAACTACCAACGAAAATTGTTTTGAACCAGATCTAGTAAGTAGTTTTTTTTAATACCTCGTAAATCGTAAACAGCTTATTACCGCGTAATCTTTCATACAAATAATTTAAATCCTTTTATTTCATAAATCAATGGTACGGAACCCTTTGTGCGTGAGACCTACACGCACTTGGCCGGTTTTTTATAATACGGTCCGCACATAAGAAGGTACGCACATAAACCTACCAGTACATTTGAGCACATACAATATACATACATAAAGGATCTAAACCCAGCGGGCGAGCGCCTTGAGCCAAAACCGACACAAATACTTTGCTAGATATGGCAAGAAGTAAATTGTGTTTTAATTATTTTACTCGACTAGCAGCTGTTTTAGGGAATGTACCTTATGTTTTTGTGATTAATTGCGGTTGCATGTGTATGAGATTACTTCAATTTTAATTTGGAAATCTAAAGTGCAATGCTGTGTTAGAACGTGTTGGGCGTCGATATTTATGTTTCAATTGAGAAGATCGTAAATAGATTAAGAATCTAAATAAGGACATGTATCGATCACTTATACACTAGATACAGTCTCGAACAAAACTCTTACCAAAAATGGCGACAACTATTAAGCAGTCTAAAGTAGTCAAGATAAATATCCATTAATTTAAAATCAGCCTTAAGTGCAGTGTATAAAGTCCTTATCACAAAGCAGAACAAAAAGTCATTATTTTTTACAACCAAATCTGACATCAAACCAAATTCAACCTTACACGTATGCATGAACGTCAGAATGATAAAGTAAGTACTAAATGAAAGAAGCACCCAAGTGCTGCGTTGTGCGCTTCTTCAGGTCAACCATTTTTTTACGCTGATTGTGAATCTAGTGTATGACTACATGCGAACAACGCGTCATACTGACGTCATGAAAATCCTACATCTCGCAAGCAAATTTTACCGCACAATGAGTGAATTTTACACACTGTTTCATATGTGTCTGCGCATGGAACATAAAAGCCAGCAATTGAGCACCTGTATAATCTAAAGTACCGAATTTTATATATATTTTGTAACTTGGCAAAACACATAAAAAATTATAAATAGAAATAAAATATCACAGTCAATAGAGCATTCAAGGAGGAATTGCATGATTTAATTCCCCCATCTCCGTTCCACCATCGAACGACAAACGGAAACTTGCCGTACGACGGCGTACGGCAAGTTTCCAAAGCGTCGATATTGAAATAATATTATAATATTCGCCTGGTCTTTTATCCCGCGTATATCGAGGGACTGGAAAAATTTGCCAGCGGCGGTGTTTCCGTCGGACTACAATTTAAGTGTCTTCAAGGCTAGGGTGAATAGGCTCTTAATAAACTAGCGCGATTTCCCATCAAAGATTACATCACTGCTTACCATCAGGCGGGATTACAGTCAAGCACTAGTTTATAATGTATACTAGCTTTCCGCCCGCGGCTTCGCCCGCGTGGAGTTCGGTTATATCGCGCTTTTTAGATTCCCTCGGGAACATCAAATTTTTCCGGGATAAAAGGTAGCCTATGTTCTTTCTCAGGATCTAAAGATTGTCTGTGTCAAATTTCATCAAAATCGGTTGAGAGGTTTAAGCGGGAAAGCGTAACAGACAGACAGACAGAGTTACTTTCGCATTTATAATATTACTATGGATTAGAAAAAAGCCTTAATGCTTTAAACCTATATCACAAAAGTACAACAAAGGTCACATTCACAAAACGTAGTTTCCAAACACCGTACACGTAAAGTCCTTTGATGAATTCGCTCTTCGAATGAACTCGACGACGTAGGTCGTACATTATAGGAATTATTCATATACTATTCATTTCACAGTTACGGATTTATACGACTTTTATACTTTACGTGATATCATTGCAAGTTTATGGCAAAATACCGAGTTGATATAGTACCTAAAATTATTTGTATGATAGACTTCATTAGCATAATAAGACAGACTGACAAGGAAGAATGATCAATACGTAAACTCAAATTTAAATCCTAGTAAAGTCATATGTGTTGAGGAACAACGATGAAACAACCGAATTTTGATCATTGTTTGTTTCGGTAGCATCAATAGTAGCAAGACTGCAGTCAATCGATAATGTTTGATATATAATATTGTAATGTTTTTTTTTTATAGAGTGTTTGAAAGTTGGGCTTAAAATATTAAAAATTATGAAGTGCTTATAATGGTGTATTAATTGATTTTGGAGTTATTTAAAATGTAAAGGATCCCAGAAGGTACTGTCTGCACTCAATTTACTATTTATTCATAACTACAACAATATGATCATTTTTTTTTAACCTTGGCCTACACTAGGAATTACTCCTGTATCGTGGGTGCGTTTACAAAAATTTAAAGTCACATACACAGACAGCCGCCGTGGCGTAGCGGTAGCGGTCGCGGCCGCTGCCCAAGGTGGCCCGGGTTCAATCCCCGCACAGTGCAAGTATTTGTATGCATGAATATAAATATTTGCACTGGTCTGGTCGTGCCTCGAAAAGCACGTTAAGCCGTTGGTCCCGGTTGCCATACGAACATCTAGTGGCAGTCGTTACGGGTTGTTGGAGCCCTCAAAAGTCCAACAATTGGCCTAACTGCAATGCTTCGATGTCGCCTTCGGGTTGTGGAGGTCAGACGGCAGTCGCTTCACGGAAAATGTCGAAGTTTAGCCATATCAGCAGTTGGACTGGTAAAGCGGACCCCAGACTCCAAAGCTGGAAAAGCTTCGGATGCGACTGGGATTAACGCTGGGATGATGATGATGACACAAACAGCCAGACCCGGAACAACGACCTGTGGCCATACAAATAATGATTTGTTCCGTGCGGGAATCGAAATTTAACATATCCATTAATTTATACAGGGTTATTATTCAAAGACCGACCAAAATTAAGGGCGTGGTACAGATACCGTGGCCCTTGACGTACAAGCATTTGAAGGAACACGGGTGGGTTTCAGTCAGTAAAAGTCTGACACGCCCTTACGCTCCGTCCAGACCGGGAGAGGTCAATTGATGATTTCCCATCCCCAAGAGAAAGTCTCCAAGGAATCAGTATCGTATTCTCGCTTTTATGTATAACACATTAATATTGAACTATTAAAGTGTTATCAAGTAGTAGTGAAAGACGTCCACTGCTGGACATAGGCCTCCCCCACGATTCTCCACGAGGACCGGTCCTGCGCCTCCCGCATCCAGCGGTTTCCCGCGACCTTCACCAGGTCGTTGGTCCACCTTGACGGGGGCCTACCCACGCTGCGTCTGCCGGTGGGTGGTCGCCACTCGAGGACCCGTCGGCCCCATCGGGCATCGGTCCTACGTGCAATATGCCCAGCCCACTGCCACTTTTGTGTTGCAATTATTCGGGCTATGTCGGTTACTCTCGTTCTTCTGTGGAACTCCTCATTCCTGATTCGATCGCGCAGTGAAACCCCAAGCATAGCCCTCTCCTTTGCCCTTTGAGTGACCTTGAGCCTTCTTATAAGTCCCATTGTTAGCGACCACGTCTCAATTCCATAAGTCATTACTGGCAACACACACTGGTCGAAGGCTTTTGTCTTGAGACACTGCGGTAAATCGTTAATGGTAGTTCAATAATAATAGTAGCAGTTTAATTGTTATTTCTCTCTCGTCTCCCTTGGTATCCTATCCAATGGTTGTCATCATCATCATCGTCATCTCAGCGGTAAATTCGATATTATCCGTGAAGCGACTGCCGTCTATATCATATCTAAGCATTGCAGTTAGACCAATTGTTAGACTTTGAGGGCTCCAACAACCCGTAACGACTGCGACGCGATGTTCGTATGGCAACCGGGACCAACGGCTTAACGTGCTTTCCGAGGCACGACCAGACCATTGCAAATATTCATATTCATGCATACAAATATTTGCACTGTGCGGGGATCGAAGCCGCGTCTCCTTGCGCAACGGCCGCGTTCGCTACTGCTACACCTCGGAGGCTGTCATCTACCTATCCAAAGGTTGTCTCTTAGCAAAAAGAGCGCCCATTGTGTCGCTTTTTTTAAAATATTCATATTTATATTCTATAATTTATGTGGAGTACATACTAAAGAGTATTCTATTTTATGCATTAAATCGTGTAGCCAGCATGGTGATTATGACAATACCCAGTCTCATATTTCCTGACACCCATATTATGTTTAGGACCGGAACACAATAACACCGCCTGTTTAGAAATTAGAAAGGTCTGCGGGCAATTAAGAAGTAATTACAATTCGAGAAACAATGGTCGAAATACTCGGCTCATGGTTCCAAGTGCGGGTCCCTTTTTCAAGCATTTCTCGCCAAATCGACACTTCACGTGACTAGAGGCTGGGCAAAGAATTAGCATTGCCATTCAATGTGGCAATGCCAGTCTTGGGCATGTTTCCGGATGACAGCGGTGCGGTATTTCGTGAAACAACAGTAACAAAAGGATATATGTATAGGTGTCTAAGTACTCGAATGTTTCGACGCCTAAATATCTTTTGGTTTTTGTATTTATTTAAGTTTAGCGTTTTAATTGAAAATGTTTAGTTAAGAAATTATTAAAATAAAATTATTTATGGGTACAAATATGATCCATCATCAATCCCAAAACAGCAAATAAATAGCCGAAAGGCAACCAAATTTTGATGCAGAAATTTTGTAATATTCATTTTTCTTGGTGTCGCTTCCTGTTTTTGTACATTATGGTCCTCCCTGAGCGTCTCATTTTCTCTTAAATCTATGGCCGTTTTTCCTGTAATCTCAGTAAATGTATCTTTCCAAAATTGTAAAATATTCTTTCCTTATTAAACCATATAATATGTAGATACTTTTTTCACTCGAGAGGCTTATTATGTTTTTATTTAATACTAGCCGCGCCCCACATTGTTATAAGTTATAGTATGAATATCGTATCGATCGATTAAAAGTATCCTATAAATGTTACTCCTGGTACCATCAGTGTGCCAAATTTCATCTAAATCCGTTTAGTAGTTTTTTGCGTGAAAGAGAATGAAACATCCACACAAACTGTAGAATTTTCTTAATATTTTTGTTTTGGTATTTTTTTATATTAAGATTATTCCAAAGAGGTTATTCTTGCCGGAATGAGGGAATAAGCCTGAGGGTTCGGCGGCGTAATTATGAAGGAGATTTTGTATCTTTTTTTATTTATTTTTATTAAGCTAAACTCACATGTACTTCCTGTTTAACTGAATATTACATTTTAAATAAGTAATGAAGTGTTTTACTGACGAGAATCTTTGAAATTACGGGAAACTGGACGAAACAGTGTATCTGTTAATTTATACTTATAATGAACCTGATCAGACCTGCTGGTTACATTTGAAAAGAATCTTTTTGCATTTCATATTCTAATTCTCAAGGAAACCTACAGTTTTTGTGATGTTGATGAGGCAATGCGATTTGGCGAGGGGTTATTGGAGGACCAAGAGTTTTGAAATGGACCTAATCCCTGGCAGAAGCTGATGACAAATATTTCTGTTAAAAACATGACTATATACTATATGTATGAAAGAAAAACCGTGTTCTTCGTTATACCTACGTTTTATGAATCGGTATATGTACATAATAAAGTGTGGAAGTATGAGGAACAGGGAGTAAGTTCACTCATCCTTCATAGAAAACGGAGAATCTTCCGACCAGACGGATGGTATGTCTGGCGGGAACTTGTCCAATGCTTGAAATTGGGAAGTTGTATGTATGCTAGTTGCACTGTAAACTCTGATTGCGAGATGTAGAATTCGTGTTACAGTATGACGCGTTGTTCCATGTGGCGTTACTAGGTACCGCTACAAAAGCATGTCATTTATAAAATAAATTCAATACAAATAAAAATCTAAATATTTAATTCATTATAAACATTTGTAATTTTTAAGTGTTTTCTTAGGAAACTTGAAATAAGTATAAAGTTCCCGCCAATCTCTTTGATCGTGAAACTGCGCCGATGATATACCGCCCCGCTGCTACATGGCGACATGGCAAATCTACCTAATTTTCTACACAGTTCATAACCTTTACAGCAGTTATTTGTCACTTTAACGAATAAGTCTTTGAAAACTTACAACGATAAGTTCGTACTTATCCCACTTCATATATAATACTAACTTTCCGCCCGCGGCTTCGCCCGCGTGGAGTTCGGTTATATCGGGCGTTTTAGATTTCCCTCAGGTACATCAAATTTTTCCGGGATAAAAGGTAGCCTATGTTCTTTCTCAGGGTCTAAAGATTATCATCTGTGCCAAATTTCATCAAAATCGGTTGAGAGGTTTAAGCGGGAAAGCGTAACAGACAGACAGACAGACAGACAGACAGACAGACAGACAGACAGACAGACCGACAGACAGACAGACCGACAGACAGACAGAGTTACTTTCGCATTTATAATATTAGTATGGATTAAAAGTATGTTTTTAATAAAATGAATACGCAATCTATTTTTCGTTCATTTTGGAACATTCTTCTCGCCACGAGTTTTTTAGTCCACGGTACTAAAAACACGTTATAAATAGAGCAGTTCAGCTCGTTTGGTTAATCAAATATGTATGGTAATGTGATTAAAATGTCCGCGTGACCTCTGACTTTGGGCCATTTCTCTCAGTACAACATTAATTATGTAAAATGTTGTTTTAGAGAGATATAAAGGCACTGCTACACTGTAACATAAATGCTATTTAAAGTGAGCTATTGTGTTTATAGACGCCGGATCAACACTTCCTAGTGTTTTCGCTGGGAAGAAGTGGCGGAAGAAACTCCCCAGCAGCACTCTGTTCATTTAAAAAAAACACATGACTTTATACATTTTTTTTTTATTTTTCTATGTATAGGGATGAACACAAGAAACAACAATGAAATTATTTACCATATGTCAGATACCACGCCAAAATACCAGTAAAGCAAAACAAAAAATATATATCGACGCTTGAAAGGCAATCATATCTAAGCGACAAAAATTCGTAAATTGTGTTATATACACCAAATGACGCAGAAAAATTTGGCGGTTCGAATGGTGTATATAACTCAATTTACGAATTTTGTCGCTTAGATATGATTGCCTTTCAAGCGTCGATATATATTTAAATGAAAATATAAATAACTAAAAACTTATTACTTAAATAAAAGCCCCAGGCATAAAGGGCGGTATAGATTTTTCTTCAGTTTTTGACGGGAAGGCTAAGTGTCACGCGGATTTTTCATTGGACTTTTAAATTTTTTTATAGTGTCGTTTACTAAATAAAAGCGCGTGATTTATGTAGTAAAAAGTGCATTCAGTAAATAATTCATAAAGTACATTGAAATATCGCAGCATATTGGCCACATCAAGACTTTGCCTCAAACCTCCCACATAGACTGTTCACGCGGCCTTCTTTTTCAACTGTCATTGGCGACATCCGCCATTATTGTGAAATATTTTTTTCTAAGAATTTCTATAATTTGTTACACGTGTTATTGGCAAAATTGTGGTACCTATTTAATATAGATATGTTATATTAATTCAACACACGACAGCCTCCGTGGCGTAGCGGTAGCGGACGCGGCCGCTGCGCAAGGTGGCGCGGGTTCGATCCCCGCACAGTGCAAGTATTTGTATGCATGAATATGAATATTTGCACTGGTCTGGTCGTGCCTCGGAAAGCACGTTAAGCCGTTGGTCCCGGTTGCCATACGAACATCTAGTGGCAGTCGTTACGGGTTGTTGGAGCCCTCAAAAGTCCAACAATTGGTCTAACTGCAATGCTTCGATGTCGCCTTCGGGTTGTGGAGGTCAGACGGCAGTCGCTTCACGGAAAATGTCGAAGTTTAGCCATATCAGCAGTTGGACTGGTAAAGCGGACCCCAGACTCCAAAGCTGAAAAGGCTGCGGATGCGACTGGGATTAACGCTGGGATGATGATGATGATGATGTTATATCAATTCAACGCGGCACCTTCATGGAGCTGCGTGCGGCACGGTCCCCCAACCAACATCATCATCAACCTTTTTATCGTCCCACTACTGGGCACAGGTCTCCTCTCTTACAGAGAAGGAGACCAAGTGTGTAAATGTTGCGGGGTTCACATTCGACAGGGCGTCCGAACATTTTCGTGTGTCCAAATGCGACGGGTTTGTGCGGAAAAAAAGGATGGATGTAGTAATGCCCAGTATCATACATTAACGAATGCAATTTTGAATTTACCGCGAATACAACTCACTGGCGCAGCCAATATGTTTGTATGCGTTTAAGAGCTTGCACTACAGTTTATGTTAATTAAATATCGAACAAAGAGCTTACTGAACCGTGCTAGCCTGCATGACAGCATTCATCCAGGCAGGTACACTCTGACATCCTATTATTGCAACCTGTTGCATATTAATATCGAATATTAATGAGCTTTCGCCACTATAAAAGCCGCAGCTACCTCCTTTCATCACATTCAACACCATGTCAGCCATGAAGATAGTTTCGATCCTAGTGCTACTTATATCCAGTAGCTTTGCTGTCTCTGAAACCATAAACAAGAGAGGGTATTGTGGGAGGATGCTGTCAGAATTTTTGGACGAGGTTTGTCAAGAGCACGGAATGACGGCGAAGAGGACAAGTGACGCCATGATGGTGCAACGTGGTGAGGTCGATGGTTGGATGGAGACACAACGAGCTTTGGACTTCGGGAGAACGAAGAGGGGGATCGTCGACGAATGCTGCTACAAGACTTGCACGGTTAAAACTCTGTTATCCTATTGTGCTGGCTAGTTTCGAGTTTCTAGTAAAACGTATAGGTATTTTGAATTCTACCAGTATTACTTATAAATAACTAGCTGACCTGGCAAGCTTCGTAACCCATTTAATGAGAAAAAGAAATAACATTTATTTTCTATTAATTTTTAATCTCATGTGTTATTCTGCTATTTGAGACAGAAACAAATACAATATATTAATGACCATAAAAATCGGTAAATAATTTATGTAAATAATCCCATTTTGACTTATTGATAGACGTATGAGAATGTTCATGTAATCTTCATCCAATGTGATGAATAATCTAGTTACCAATTATACTAACATATGTACCTAATTGGTCTTTTAATTCTCCTATCTTTAACTACGTCCCAATTGGCAAAAATCTTCTATTATATAAAATTTTCCCGTCACAGTGTTTGCCCCGGAACACCTCCAAAACGCCTGAACCGATTTTAATGAAATTACGTATATATATATGTCGTGGATGACGATATCATTATAATAAAAGTTGCTGATTTGATTTATGTAGTAGTGGGGCAAACGCTGTGACGTTACTGTCTAATGGCGGCACGAGTATGGAGTCGTTTTGGAAAGTGGGGATTGTCGAACGGTCACTTCGCTTTGAGGCGTGGGCCATAACACTTCTCCGGGGCGAAACGGCGAACGGGCGTCAGTTTGCATATTTAAATTGTTATTGCCAATATTAGAGGGAATATTTACTCTTCGTGCTTTAATTTAAAAGTTCTCCTACGAAATGGGACCCTTACCACCACACCAAGATGCTGACGATCCTATCGCCCCGCCGCCTTCGCTGACACCGTCATAAATATTCGTTAGGCAACACAATAGGTTTTTATATTACTACTTACTTACGCGGGTGAAAAGCAGCTAGGTATAGCTTTAAAATATCATGTCTATCGCTAACCACTGGATCGCAAGCCGACACTTGAGTGGGGCTCGATCAGAACCCGAGAGACCTCGATTAAATATGCACATTGTTGCCACCGTTAAAATCATGCGCGATAGTAAATTAATTATTTTAAGTGGTGCGTGTAACTGGACTTCTATTCTCGCCTTATTTTTATTGTCCATAAATAAGTCATTTTAGTAATATCATAAATGTCAAAGTTAATATGTTCTGTTTCTTAAGCGGTCTACACACCAAAGCCGGCGGCATATGTCGGCAATATTTTGCCGGCGGGTTAGCTTAGCGGCTTCAGTCATTGCAAGTAGGAAAACTTCGGTGGCATGTCAGGGCTCGACAACAGTAACTTATTTGGTAGGTAAATACTAGCACGTCACTACAGCTGAAATGTCGCCGGGCAACTGAGCGCTTGCGTACGCTAGCCACCGGCAACCCGCGACATGTCGGCGGGAAACACGCCCGGGCCAAGGTAGCCGACGTCAGACGTGCTTGTTTCAACATAAGCCGGGTGGTGTCGGCGGGCTTTGTCGCCGGGCCTGGCTTTGGTGTGTAATGCGCTTAACTCTAACATGTAAACAGGCTGAATGGATGAAATAGGTACAGATTTCTTTATTAGATTTTTAACTATATCTCTAAAGTAGAGCACCATCTCGTAAATCCCATAACGACCATAACTCCACCTCTTCGCCATACAGTGTCTGGTGCAAATTCACCTGTACCTCGCATGTGCAAACTGGTAAACGAACGCAGCGACCTGGTTGACGTCCACGCTGACTCAATATCGACATTTGTCAGACGTCAGTAGTGTATTAGTTATTTCAGACCCAGTCTAGTTAGAATATAAGCATACATTGATAAAATTACAAAGAGCACTTAGTATGTGGTGTTTGCCTGTAATTGGTTGTACAGTAAAATTTAAGGCAATAATTTTTATGTATTTGTAATGTAAAAAATCTACAGCAACCTTAATGGAATAAATAAATAGAGAATAAAATTAGAACCTTGATTAGGAATATTTGACAATTGGGGTGTATCCTAAAAAATAATTTAAAGTCCATCAGATAGATCTGCTTATATAAAAAAAATATTGAACACGTATTTTTTTATTATATTATTTTTTTCTTTCTTTTAAATACTTAGGAAGATATACCGATTTGAAATGTCGCATGACGTCACGCCGTAGTACAAAATATACCACGGCGTGACGTAATAAGCCCCCACTCCGTAACTTTAACACGCTATATCTCAGTAGTTTTTGGTTATTTTGACAAAATAAAAATACGGGTCTTAATTCTTTTTTATTATCTATAAGATGGAATTACTGTTTTGTTTTTAATACCTTGGATACATCCCTATTTCGAGTAGTCTGACCTGCTGTCGTCTGTATAAAGGGTAGTCTTGAAACCTAACATAAGATACTTTCTATTGCCGTAGTTCGCTACAATAAAAAACAAATAGACTCTCATCCTCTTTGGTACCTTTCTACGAACTTCGTTTAAACCTGAATAGTAAATGAGTTCTTAAAACTGAGCCATGAAATTAACAGAGGTTGTTCTTTACCTCAATTAGGCATTCAAGCAACAATAATATCTTCTTAGCCCGGTCTTAACCTCCAGGGTGAATGGTACATGTTTTTGACTTAGTTAATTTTGCTGAAAGGAAACTGTGCGTTTTAATCCACATTGTGGAAAATAGAGGGTTTATAATATTATTTTGTTTTTGTTCTACCTCTTGGCTTCTTAGCTTATGCTGTTTATAAGCTAAACTAGCTTTCCGCCCGCGGCTTCGCCCGCGTGGAGTTCGGTTATATCGCGCTTTTTAGATTTCCCTCGGGAATATCAAAATTTTCCGGGATAAAAGGTAGTCTATGTCCTTTCTCAGGGTCTAAAGATTGTCTGTGACAAATTTAATCAAATTCAGTTGAAAGGTTTAAGCGGGAAAGCGTAACAGACAGACAGACATTACTTTCGCATCTATAATATTAGTAAGGATTATGATTGAACGAAAAACCTATACAATGAGAGGTAAAATGAAACTGGAAATGTATAGCTATATATGTAACCAGATATTAATTTATTTATCATATTACCACAATTAGAATTTGCGATATTAAACCCACTTAATGCAACAGTCAATGAATGACAGTTGAGAATTGCATATGCGGACAATTTAAGTTGTTAATGAAGCCTTTTCAGTAGGGGGAAAAGGCTTAAGGCTTAAACAGCCCAGGTGTGGGAAAATAATAAGTTAGTATCATTCGATGGTGGTGGTGTGATGAATTGCCCAGGTTTGCAAGGTCAAAATGGCCGGAGATTGGGAACCAGTGGGTTTGGTAGGAAAATTGAGGAGACCTTTGTCTAGAACACAACAGACAAACAAAAAAAAAGAGATGATGTTAGTTCTCTTTGCACAGCGCTGTGATATTTTTTTTATATATCTCAGCACTATGCTGAACTACGAGCCTTTTTAGCCTTGCACAGGCTTCTTTTTGTTGTCAGTGTAGTTTTGTTAGTTTATAAAAGCATCTTTTTCACTGGTTGTATTTCCTGTGTGCGTCACAAATCCTATCCTACCAATATCATAAATGCGAAAGTTAATGAGGATATATAGATATTTTTAACTCTTTTACGCAAAAAATGCACAATGGATTTGGCTGAAATTTGGCACACATATGATTTATAATCAAGATTAACATATGTGTAGGATATTTTTTTCGTGATATTCCAATATTCAGTATATCTTGGCCACCAATGACTAATTACAAGGTGAAGGAAAACATCTTGAGGAAACCTGGACTTTAAGGTACGATTCACACCAACCGGCTCGCATCGGGCCGGGCCGGGCGACATTTTACAATGCGGTAAAGAACATTGAAATGTATCAACAGTTATTACAGTTCATATTTGCATGCAGCTTACGCATAGTTACCGCCGTCGGACGGTAACGAACGAACGTCGAACTGTTGATACATTTCAATGTTCTTTACCGTATTGTAAAATGTCGCCTGGCCCGGTCCGATGCGAGCCGGTTGGTGTGAATCGTACCTTAGTCTGAAATCGCCAACCCGCATTGAGCAAGCGTGGTGATTACGCTTAATCCTTCTCTGTATGAGAGGAGACCTGTGCCCAGCAGCGGGACGATAAAAAGGTTGTTGAGGATGATTCTCACAGGATCGAAAACTACGCGGGCGAAATCGAAGGCACCAAATTTTTTTTTTCGTTCATATTATGCGATGTAAATAAATCAACCAGCAACGTAATAACGTACATACATTAGAAGGACCTTCTATTTACGTTCCTACTGATTAGATTGTTTGTGACAGCACCAGTATAATGCTCCCAAGAGCATCGTCAGCAAAATTTTACGAAAATTAAAGTGAGCACAATTTCAAAGAATAAAGTTATTTGGATCTGTGTCCCAACAGAAGGAAAAAGCACCAGAAGCTGATAATACATATTTATTTTTGAGACTAGGTTGTTTATTTATCATTAAATAAATAATAAATACGGACAAATCACACAGATTGAGCTAGCCCCAAATTAAGTTCGAGACTTGTGTTATGGGATACTAACTCAACGATACTATATTTATAATAGATACATATATAGATAAACATTCAACACCCAGGCCAATCAGGGAAAGATCGTTTTCCATCATGACCTGGCCGGGGATCGAACCCGGGAAATATCACATTAATAGGTATATTGAATGTGACAGTAAAAAAATCTACTGAAAATAAGTCAGTTATTCAAATTAGGCTGAATCAGCGCTATTAAAACTCATCACTTTCTTTTCTATGGGTATCTTACCCATAGAAAAGAAAGTGATGAAGAGTGATGAAAAGTGTGATGATTGGTTAGACGTAATCACGTACCATAATACCGGAAGTCATAATATTGAACGTCAATATTTATGTTCAATGTACAAAATAACCACTCATCACTTTCTTTTCTATGGGTATCTTACCCATAGAAAAGAAAGTGATGAAGAGTGATGAAAAGTGTGATGATTGGTTAGACGTAAGCACGTACCATAATACCGGAAGTCATAATATTGAACGTCAATATTTATGTTCAATGTACAAAATAACCACTCATCACTTTCTTTTCTATGGGTAAGATACCCATAGAAAAGAAAGTGATGAAGAGTGATGAAAAGTGTGATGATTGGTTAGACGTAATCATGTACCAGAATACCGGAAATCATAATATTAAATCATTACACCCCACTTATGTTATAACATCAACATAAACTACTAATCAACCTATCCGACTAGTGATTTCAATTAAGATTCCAACGAGCACATTTCATCTTTACTACCTAAATTGGTTTTCTTATCTAAAGTCATATAAATAATGTATGATTACCAGTAATCACTACTTATACGTGCTGCTGACCAATTAATGTGATGTATCGGTATTTACAAACAGAGAAACGAGATTGTTGGTAAGTATCGAAGTATTTCTATAATAAACCGGTAAAGTGTTAGTTGGAATAGCACAGGAAGGGTTCCGAGCGATTCGATTTTAAAAAGTATTCTGGTAAAGTGAAATGAAAATAAGTGTGAACCTTTTTATCGTCCCACTGCTGGGCACAGGTCTCCTCTTATAAGAAGGATTGAGCGTAATCACCACGCTTGCTGGTTGCGGGTTGACGATTTCAGACTTAAAGTCCAGGTTTCCTCAAGATAAACTTCCTTCACCGTTTAATCAGACATTGGTGTCCAAGATATACCTAGAAAGTACATATAAATTAGAACAGTAACATTGGTACTTGCCTGACCTGGAATCGAACCTGCACACTTATAGTTGAGAGGCTGGTGTTTTAACCACTAGGCCACCACGACTACTCACACTTATTTTCATTAATTCTTGTAGGTCAGAATAAGCATTACAGTATATTAGACGCTGTTCTGCCCAGCAGGAATTAATGTAAATAAGTGTACATTACAAGCAAGAGCGAAAAATAGAATTCTTGTAAGAGGACTTTGATATTTTTTATTGTTATTTTATTTTTATTATTTGTTGTTTATAGCCACCAAAGTCATAGAATAAAGAGGGGAAGTAGGTTATCTGCGACCCAATCCGCGATTTAATTGCCTACTGTCTTAGGGTTGACGACTGTCCGCGCTTCGTCGGTTACGGTTGTCGGCCAAACCGCTAACAAATATTTATAGATTATGAGCTTATGTTTAAATTATTTGCTTAGTATTTAGTTTACATATACTAGTCAGTTTTTTTTTTGTAATTTTTATTTTTAGTTTTGTACACATAAAGAACCATATTTATTTTTATTTTTAATTAATACAAATATAAATAATACAAACATAACATCTATTGAATCACACATTTAATACAAAATTACAAATTAGCTACAGAAAAATACCTACTTTCTTCGGTTTCGACTATTACGAAACGCGTTGTTATTAAACTTTAATGTGTAATATATCCGTATCATTGTAAATAACTTTTAGAAATATAATTTGAAAAATATAAGTCTTTTATTTGTTCATAAATAAACATACCAACTTTGCAGTTTATGTGATCATTTTTTAAAAGCTAATGTGCCGAAAAGCCGTGACGCGCGAACCTCGTTCCGTGCTAGCCGCGACTAGCGCAGTCATAGGCACTCTAATATTGTGTTTAGGTGTGCGTGCGGCGACGCATAGATACTATGGCGCAAACATACAAGCCGCGCGCGGTCCGTTTGTATGAAGATAACGTACTTCCCTCTCTTTATTCTATGCCAAAGTGCTCAGTGAGTAGTGTCTGCCTGTTGCGGACGGACAGCAGAGCCTTGGTATTAGAGACACTAGCCCTCTCTGAGGAGCTGGGTATAGTAATAATGGACAAAGCAATCAGTAAAAAGCGTTATCCGGCGTCCGCATTTGAAGATGCCTCTACAGTGTCGCTACAGAACCCTAAAAAGTATGAACCGAGATATCCCATGTTGGACGGCGTCAAATGCTATTAGGGACCATATTTGTCAACCATATTACTACTAAGGCTGGGCGTTAAGTTGCGATTGTGCGATTAAGACATGGAGGAAACTCGTCGGGGTCCGTTAAGGTTTAATAGCAGAGCAATCTTGTCATTGGGTTTTTGTCTTGTTCGTGTGAGAAAGCTTTAGAACGTACGCAAAGGGGCATAATACTGACACTTTTTTATTTAATTAGCTTCAAAATATAAGTGGTAACGAACGAGAAAGATAAATCAATGAGAAAAGCATCACTTGAACAGATAAAAAATCCGCGAGATAATTGCTTATCACGCTTATAAAAGTAATGCATTATAACAATTCAACAACGTTATTTGCGTTATTTACGCTATTGAGATGTATTTTATATATATATATATATATATATATATATATATTATTAACTAGCTTTCCGCCTATTCGGTATTCGGTCATATTAGATTTCCCTCGGGAACATCAATTTTTTTTCAATAAAAGGTAGCCTATGTCCTTTCTCAAGGTCTAAAAGATTGTCTGTGCCAAATATCATCAAAATCGGTTAGAGGTTTAAGCGGGAAAGCATAACAGACAGTCAGACAGACAGAGAGACAGAGTTACTTTCGCATTTATAATATTAGTATGGATTAACCTCTCTGTCTCTATGGCTTCTATCTTTGCCATAGAGGACATGTTTTGATAGATCACGGTGAGATTTTCACGATCGACTGATTATGAATATTGATTCAATAATGGGAAGCTACAGTATTGCCGAGTGTCATAGAATATTTCATGTTAAAACAAGTAACGAACAAAGTCAAAGATGCTTATTTGTAAAACATAGGAAGTATAAAAATAGGTGTTATAATAAATTATGGCGATCTCCATGTTTTGCCGTTAACGGCATACAAATACTAATAGAAATAGGTATATGTATACATATTACAATTTAATTTTACTGAAATTTCAATAGCAAGATAATTCTTATAACTACTGATACTTAACTAACTTTTACATTCTAAAACAAACTTAACGACATTGCAAACAACTAGCTTATCCTGTGAGTGTTAAATTTGAGATAAATTTATAAATATCGAGCACAACTAAAATTTAACAATAGTAACACTAACGCACACATAAATGTATTTATCTACATATAGACAGATGCTAAAGCATCAACCAAACCATAGACTGTCCTTTCACTGAACATTCCAATTTTAATTTTAGTAGCAACAAAATCTACAACTCGAATTCAGCCTTAAACTGCCAGTTCAAATAAAAATTCGAACCATTTTATTATGACTACTGACAACATTTCGTATGTGGGAAACGTTCCGCGATAATTGCGGCCAGTAATATTCAATGGCCTTTTAACTTGACTAACTAAAACTAACATAGATAATAAAATTCGATTACAGAGAAATAGGTCACATAATTGAATGACATTACTATCCATTTTTGATTTGACGACTTCATTGGCCCATGTGAATGGCACGAGCACTAATATGTCAACACTTGGCAGAATTGAAACGCCATTATCTCGTGAAATAACAAATGCAGCGTTGATATATGAACCGGGAATGCCATGTTCTTAACAATATAAAATTTTATTGAAAAGTAAAGGAGTAAATTACTTTTGCTAAGCGAGTCGCTAAACTTAAGTGGCAGTGGGCAGGGAACATTGCTCGTAGAACCGATGGCCGATGGGGCAGTAAGGTTCTGGAGTGGCGGCCACGTACTGGAAGACGCAGCGTAGGGAGGCCTCCAACAAGGTGGACCGATGACCTGGTGAAGGCCGCGGGAAGCCGATGGATGCAGGCAGCACAAGACCGGTCGGCGTGGAAAGCCTTGGGGGAGGCCTTGTCCAGCAGTGGACATCTATAGGCTGAAGAAGAAAGCCAAGTGTGTGAGTGTAGCGGACTAGCGGTATCTACCACCGTCACATGCGAATAACGCGTCATATTGACTTCAGACGATTGCTACATCTCGCAAGCAGAGTTCAGCATATAACTAACATACAATAAACAATATCAACCGTCGGGTAAGTGCCCGCCAGAAATAACACCCCTTCTCTCTTTTATATGGAGGTTGAAAAACTTTACGAGTAAAATTTGGATCTTTTTTTACCCGACTACGGCAAAGCAAAAGGAGGGTTATGATTTTGACAGGCTATGTATGTATGTATGTATGTATGTTCATCTGTTCCCTCGTAACTTCTAAACTACTTATCAGAATTCGACAAATGATATATCATTAGAAGCGTCTTAATTGTCCGCTGGTTATAGGCTATATGGGGTTTCACTAAATTTACTGTGGCGCCCTCTAGCGGACAAAACATACAGAGTAAAAAACTAAAGTTAAGAAAATATGCCGTGTTTGGTATCATTTGAAAGCCCTTTACTTGTACATTTTGAATATATATATATTGCTAGCATTTGCGTGTGACTTTACCTGTATTCATGGGCTGGTTGCATATATGTAATTCACATCTTTTCGTTCATAGCTTCTTTACTACTTATCAGAATAAGACCACTGCAGTACCATTAGAAGGGCCTTGATATTCTGTTAGTTATGAGCTATAAAGCTTGTCACAAAATTTAGTATTGCGCCCTCTAGCGGACAAAAAGTTCTATGTTAATATAAAATTAAAATAAATATACCGTGTTTGGTATCACGTGAAAGAGCTTCACGAGTGCTTTATGCTTGTACATAATTACAAGAATGCTTCAATGATGTTAAATATGAGCGATAAGAGTAAAGCGCGGATCACGGGAACTGTGAATCGCTTTATGCAATGTAGAGCAGTGTGAACATTATTAGAATATGTAATGCACTAATGAAAACGACATAAGCTGGGAGTAACTCCACGCGGTGAAAGCGGAAACAGTTTTATAACTGGCTAAATCTCCCATAAAAAGGCCTCTGCACTATATGCCTTCGGGCTTATGTTGTTATATGTGCGTGTAGATGTAATATGTCAAGTACATAGTTTTTAGTTCATCAGTTTAACTTTTGTTAATAATATGCGCCACAAATACACTTTAACACCAAAATAGTACAAATAAAAAAAACAAGATTTTCAGAATACTGAACTGAACAAAGTTGCTAATGTAGTTGCAAGTAAATGGACACAGTAGTAATGTCATACAATACTATTCTGAAGTATGCAATATTCACTATGTAGAGATAAATTTCCATGTTTGGAAAGGCGTAGTCACACGTTGTCAAGGTGCTACGGTAGGTATATGTAACGTGTGACTACGCCTTTCCAAACATGGAAATTTATCTCTACATAGTGAATATTGCATACTTCAGAATAGTATTGTATGACATTACTACTGTGTCCATTTACTTGCAACTACATTAGCAACTTTGTTCAGTTCAGTATTCTGAAAATCTTGTTTTATACTTTTTCAGCGTCGTTTTTTGTCGTAGTTGGGTTTTAGTTTTTTTACTTTTTTTTTATGTAAAACAATAAAAAGTCGATAAAAAGATCCACCGGGCATGAGGGGTGTTAAGGGGTCTGAAAGGCTAACTGACCCCTTTAATCGACCATTTTAAATTGGCACACGATATACCAAACAATCTGAATACTATGTGAGTATGTATGTACACTATGTAAGTAAAGGAGATTGATTAAGTCATATGCGTGTTAAATATGGTGATTTGTGATTAGAGTTGTAATTGCAATTTATTGCTTCACTTATTTATCTGACATTTTTATCCTGATAAATAATTCAACTATTTTTTTTTTTAATAATTATAAACTAGTGCTTGACTGCAATACCGCCTGATGGTAAGCAGTGATGCAACCTTTGATGGTAAAGCTCGCTAGTTTATTAAGCCCAATCATTTAAAAGTTTATATATATAATAAATTTAGGTGTACGCCTTAACGCTCACATGTGTATCTGTACGTGTGTATTTATATACATACATACACACACGCACCTTCACATACATACAAACAAAAACACCCAACTCAAACACACCATCAGTCCCTATAAGGTAGTTGTTCCTGGTCTGGATGTATGCGAGATGTGTGGTGTGTGTGTGGTGTGTGAGATGTGTGTGTGTTTATAAAAAAAAACCCACGCTGAAAACCCTTACTATCTGGGTTCTGAAATAGGTGTGGTGGTGTCGCCACCATGGCTTCTAAAATAAACTGGAGTTCTAAAACTATAGATCTAGGCTGAGTTTAGACCACAAATTTCCCTCAAATTACTAAATGTCGCCAATATGCCGTCAACTTAATATAATTAACTAGCAGCCGCCAGCGACTTCGTTCGCGTGGAATTAATTATGCCCCGCTCCTATTGGTCGCAGCGTGATGTTATATAGCCTAAAGCCTTCCTGGATTAATGGGCTATCCAACGCAAAAAGAATTTTTCAAATTGGACCCGTAGTTCCTGAGATTAGCGCGCACAAACAAACTCTTCAGCTTTATATATTAGTATAGATGTAAGAATACAACTAGTGGAGCATAATTTTATTTTAAATTTAAATTAAACTCCATATCTGAAACTTTTGGACGTGTATTTAGTAATATTTTTAGTAGTATTTTTATGAACGTTAACATTCTAAACTCAGTCTCAATCTGTCAAAAAATACAATCAATTTCCCAAAAAAATTGACATTGATTGTCGCCGAGTTATGATTTCGGTTTGAATTGAATAGTACATCGTTAACCTAAGGTCGAAAGAATCAATTCCCGAGGTATATTTAGACGTCCGAAAGCAGCAAGGGCGGCTATAGTCCGAGAAGGAATTAATTCTTTTACCCGTGTTAAACACTTTACTTTTCATTTCAAATATAAGGAAAATAAAACTAGTTGCTTATTTAAACACTTTTTTTTAAATTTCGTCAGATACCGAACATATCAGTAGTACAGCACAGTATCCCGCCAATTTATGTCGACTTTTTAAATTTTAAATATGGAACTCAAGGCGTAATTGTTGCGGCTTATTCTGAAGTCACCAAAGAAGTTTGCGGCAAGTTCACACTGGCTGTTTAGAAACTAACATGGCCGCTGCATTTTATTAATTAGTTTTTTTTATATATAATAAAACTCTTTAATTAACAGCAGTTTTATTTTTAAAATTCATTCCGGCCGTTAGGTGGGATGTAATTTGTATGATTTTTTTCCTCTCTAGGGAAGGAAGCAGCATTTTCTAACCAATAATCAGATCAAAACAACACTACCTTCCGAGTATGAGAAATGAAAATGTTTTTAAGTACTAAAATTGGCCATTAGCTGCGCATACCGATCGAAATATAGTAACTGTAATGATTAAAAATACTAGGGGAAGGAAGCTAGATATACAACGTGTAACATAAAGGGTATATACATAACAAAGGTATAGCATCTTTACATGTCTCTTTATGTTAGGAAGTTATGAGGAAAAACAACGCCTGTGATAGGCTACTATCATACTAGTCGCACAGAGATATTGAAGACATTTATCGGATTTTGGCAAGTAACGTGATGGGTAACGAGTAGTTATTAACGTATGTAGTGTGCTGCCACGTTTGTTATGATTTGATTTTAAGAAACACACGAAACCGAAAATTTGGTACCAATTTTTTTGAGTATTTTATTTTGAGTTGAAACCCTTCCGATATCGTTTGATATCATCTAAAGATGCCATGCCCTTGGTATGTATATACCCTTTTTGTTACACGTTGTATATATACATAACTACGTCATCGTACGGCAAGTATCCACACTTACGTTGTTGACACTACTACGATGCGGACGGAGCGTTTCGCCTCGTATTTTATACCGCGTTCATCGAAGAACTATAACAATTTGCCCGCAGCGGTCTTTCCGTCTGACTCCAATTTAAGTGGTTTCAAGGCTAGAGTGAATAGGCTCTTAATAAACTAGCGCGCTTTACCATCAACAATTGTATCACTGCTTACCATCAGGCAAGATCGCGATCAACCTTCATCTGGCGCACTACGGCAAGGTACTGAGAAGTCAGCTTTGCTATCAACCTTGTTGATCGGCTTATTTTTCCACCATTATGACGCAAAGAAGCAGCGTATAACCCCAATTCCATTTATTTTTAAGAAAATAAAATGAAAAATAACCATGCATGACTGCACAAGTATCGTAATAAATACTCTTTGTACAAGAGCTTCTGGACCGAGCCAACAAGCATGAAGCAGGAAAACGAAATACCTAAGTATCAAGAAATTGTACGCGGATATATTGCCTTACTAAACGTTGTAACGTCGTCAAATAAAGTCACTCAACACAATTTAATATGTTTAAAAGATATCTGATACCAGATACCATAAGGACAATTCTTGTAATTTCAAACGTTTAAAATCGAGTCGTAGTCTTATCTTGGCGACAAAGAAATATCAAAAACTTGACAAAATGCCAGTTTTTTTTTACAAGTTTGATACTGAGATCAGAGTGTGAAAGTTTTTTTTTTATAATTATAAACTAGTGCTTGACTGCAATCCCGCCTGATGGTAAGCAGTGATGCAATCGTTGATGGTAAAGCGCACTAGTTTATTAAGCCTATTCACTTAAAAAAACTTAGGAATAGGAAGGATGACGGCAGTTGAGCGAGGTGATGCAATGTTAAACCCAAGACCAACACGACCAAACGATGCTGCGCTAGAGGGAGATTGATCTGGAGACTCTCCACGACCAAACTCCCGACACAACAACGCAACACAACTGTTCAGACCCGTCCTCCGTACGGCTTCACCAGACATCATGCCGGAATACGACGAATCGCTTGGCGGTAAGAATTTGTCTGGTGGGTGGTAACTTCTGCCGGCAGCCGATGTTATGGCCTACCACCGAGGATCCCGAACCGAAGTTCTTAAAATATAGTTATTATTTAACTTTAGAAAGTACAACCGTAGGTAACGGCACCTGAGTTACCTACGGTTTACTGTTGAAAGGCCTTTTTTTCGGGGTGGAAAGTCCTCATGGATGTCCGCCGCCCTGGGGCGGGTAACGGGGTCTGTCAGACTCTTACTGACTAAAAACCACCCCGGTGTTCCATCTTACACCTACACCGGGGGTTGTGAGAACGAATACTGTATCCGCAACCCCCGATTGGTGCTGGCCCGCCATTGTGGGCCTCCTCGGGGGGAGGTGTATGACTGTTGAAAGGCCTTCCCACAAGGTGGACCGAGGACCTCGTGAAGCCCGCAGGAAACCACTGGATGCGGGAAGCACAGAACCGGCCATAGTGAAGATGCTTAGGTAAGGCCTATGTTCACTCGTGAACGTCTTTCGGCGGAAATGCTGATGTTGACTTACGTAATTTGATATATAAGTATATTTCGACAGGGAGCGTATATCAATAAAGATCTACTTCCTAGACCAGCTAACGAAGATAGGCAAGTCTGACGGCAGAGGGGTGATCCACGTTATTTTAAGAACCTGAATCATTTCTATTTCTAACAAGGCCTATTTTACATAAATGATTTAACTTTGATTTCAAGCAAAAAAAAAAAAAAAGGAATGGGAATAAGTTTTATAACAGAAGAGCAAATCTTTCTATTGCCAACTGTACTTTAAACATTTTCCTATGTATATTAAACGGTGTACCTTTGCTTACACGCGCGCAGTGGATTCAACTACGGAGTTCTTAAATTAATGTTATAATATGCCGCGGGCCATCATGGGATGGGGTTGCCTGTAGGTACTATATCTAATAAGTATATATATGTACATATTATGTTAGGCTACAATCTTCGAGGAAATGTAGTGTTAAGGTTAATTTATTTTACATTATTTAGGGTGTTTGGTGCATCGTCTGACAGATTGAAATGGTCGACTGGAGGGGTCATCGGCTAGCCTTTCAGATCCCTTAACATACCTCATGCCGAGGCGACGAGTCTCACCTCCGCGGATGCGGAGGTTAACGGAGGCGGAGGCGGAGGTGAAAGTACATATAGAAAAAAATTAAATTTATGGTTAATTAAAACAATTTTTTTATTTTAAATACGTACATTAATAGTAGTATACTTGGTAAAAAAATATTACCTTCTTGTAATGAAAATTAAGGAGAAACAAATTGTGTTTGCCGCATTCCCGCCTCGCACTAGTTAATTCTTGACCATTTCGCGCTCAAACGCGGCCGGACGGTTGTCGAGCGTCGCAGCTTGCGCGTTATTTATTTTATAAATACGTAAATAAACCTCCGTTATAACTCCGCAAAAATTGTGCGGAGGCGAAGACGGAAGCGAAGATACGATTTCTTGCGGAACTTCAGCAGTAAGGAAGCGGAGGCGAAGCTCCGTTACAACCCTAAGTTAGACTATTGATGCTACTTAGTGGATACTTTTGTCCTAAGAGGTTTATGTCTGCCAAAGCATAATCTCAAGTTTATACTCTAAGTATAATAAATAAGTAATTTCAAGAGACCACGCGGGCCCATAATAGTTTAGAAGATATCACATGTCTATGAATTTATGTTTCTAATATAATCCGGTTTCTTCACGACATTTTCCTTTACCGTGATAAAATTAATAACCCAAAGTAAATCGTCTGCCTAGGTTCGAATCCAGGTTCAACAACTCCCAAGTCGGGTCCACAGCAACTGACCACCACTTCTTGTCAAAAATAGCATGCGGATATGCGAAACTTACTCATTTAACAATTTAGCTGATTGAATCTCGTTCATCGTCCGGCATGATGTCTGGTGAAGTCGTACGGAGGACGGGTCTGAGCAGTTGTGATGCGATGTGTGGCGGGTACGATGCGCCAAATGTTGTTGTGTCAGGAGTTTGGTCGTGGAGAGTCTCCAGATCAATCTCCTTCTAGCGCAGCATCGTTTGGTCGTGATGGTCTTGGGTTTAACATTGCATCACCTCGCTCAACTGCCGTCATCCTTCCTTCCTAAGTTTTTTAAGTGAATAGGCTTAATAAACTAGTGCGATTTACCATCAACGATTGCATCACTGCTTACCGTCAGTCGGGATTGCAGTCAAGCACTAGTTTATAATTATTAAATATATATATATATATATATATATATATATATGTACAATAACACAGAAAACATACCTTAAAAACATTACCACGCTCAAAACTTCTATTTCATTTGCATATTTCACATTAGAACCCCAAAAATAACAAAACCTTATCAAAAGTAACATTATTCGGGGAATAATAGTACTTGGGATTTTCCTTAGAGCCTAATTTTACATTTAAAATGAATTTTAACATTCAACTTTTGTATTAAATGAGCGTTCAGGTGTTATCTCGTCTAATGGTCCCTAATTCAGTCTCAGAGACCTTTTTAAATGGTGCTCAGTACTATAGGACTCATTAAGGAACAGGTAAATCGGTTTGACTTTAGTGGTAAAAGTTTTGTAAAGCGAATGGGCTCGATATTGTTGAATTTTTTGCAGTATCTCATTCTGAATGCACCTAATATTTCTCCGCTGACGTTGACAGCCTCCGTGGAGTAGCGGTAGCGAACGCGGCCGTTGCGCAAGGAGGCGCTGGTTCGATCCCCGCACAGTGCAAATGTTTGTATGCATGAATATGAATATTTGCACTGGTCTGGTCGTGCCTCGGAAAGTACGTTAAGTCGTTGGTCCCGGTTGCCATACGAACATCTAGTGGCAGTCGTTACGGGTTGTTGGAGCCCTCAAAAGTCTAACAATTGGTCTAACTACAATGCTTAGATATCGCCTTCGGGTTGTGGAGGTCAGACGGCAGTCGCTTCACGGAAAATATCGAAGTTTAGCCAAAATCAGCAGTTAGACTGGTAAAGCGGACCCCAGACTCCAAAGCTGAAAAAGCTGCGGATGCGACAGGGATTAACGCTGAGATGATGATGATGATGATTTCCTCGCTGACGTGTTTTGATAAATACAGGTCATATTGCCGCCGGAACGGTGGCCAAGTCGTATCAGCCGCGATTTACACGTTGTAGGTCGTAGGTGTGGAGGCATGAGGAACAGGGAGTAAAGTTCACTCATTCACTCCATAGAAAAGGGAGGTCCTTCCGACCCGATGGGTGTTATGTCTGGCGGGCACTTGCCCAGTGCTTTGTGCTAGAAAGTGGGAAGTTGTATGTATGCTAGTTGCACGGTAAACTCTGATTGCGAGATGTAGAATTCGTGTGACGTCATTATAGGTAATTAGCCGCGCTGGTGCAGTGCGTCGGGCATGTTTGGGGACGCTCACGTTGACGGCTTCCATGCCGTGCTCCGCAAGCGGTGCGCCGCGGCGCTTGGCAGGTTGCGCGCCAGCACCAACAGCATTCTGGCTGTTATTGCGGATAGGCTGGATACGCGTTACGTCCAGCACTGGGTTTATACCCATATTAGGAAATAAGCACCGTATAATTTTAACGTCCTTTAATTATTTATTTTGTTTTCGGTTTATGTTATCTATATTAGTTCTTTAATTTTTTATATTTTTCTACTAATCCTAGTTTTCGTAAGTTTCACTATACACACTATGGATTGTAAAGTCTGAATTAAAATGATTTAATTTTTTTTATTATATTTTTTATTATGACGTGTTCTTTATTTGTGGCGTTTGTTGGTACCGGTACTTATGTAACGCCATCAGGAGCTTTAATTTGTGTAAATTATTTCATTACCACTGTTGTCAAAACGGTGAAGGAAAAAAATCGTGAGGAAACCGGCATTTCTTAGAGCCAAGGAGATATGTAACATCTATGAACCCGCACGGGGCCGCACAGTAGATTACGACCCACTTCTTCTCACCGAGAGGAGGCCTATATCCCAGGAGTGGGACATTATAGGCTGATTATGTATTGCCGCCTATTTCAATGAAAATTTACGAGGTTAAAGGTCTATACAATATGTAAAGAAAACCCTGTCCGATCCGATCCGTGAAGGTATTGTTAGGTATCGTTAACTAATTCTAATAATGCATACAAAGCCGGGCTAAACTTAAAAAAAGTCTCCCTAAAAAATAAATATTATATTGAAAAAGCGAGGTAACTTAATGCATGTGCGGTAGGCAACACGGTAGGCATACATGCGCGGGTGTAGGGGGCAGGGCACACGGCACGTGGTCGCATCGCTGTTCGCTCCGTCAGAAATGGTGTTGCACTTTTAAAAAAAAGTACCAAATTTTGGGGAAGTTGGAATTAATTCGCAGATAAAAGATTACTTCAAAATTCATTAGTATTGTCACTATGATGATTACGTAAAATTTCATATTTTATTTGGTCATGTGTATACCTAACATAGTCTAAGTAACCCAGTGCAAGTCGTGGTGGCCCAGTGGTTAAAACACCAGCTTCTCAAGTATGAGTGCGCGGGTTCGATTCCAGGTCAGGCAAGTACCAATGTAACTTTTCTAAAGTTATATGTACTTTCTAAGTATATCTTGGACACTAATAACTGAAGGTGAAGGAAAACATCTTGAGGAAACCTGGACTTTAAGTCTGAAATCGCCAACCCGCATTGAGCAAGCGTGGTGATTACGCTCAATCCTTCCCTGTATGAGAGGAGACCTGTGCCTAGCAGTAGGACGATAGAAAAAAGGTTGATGATGATGATACCTAACACGGAAGGGGTTTTCTTTACATATTGTATAGTCAACTTTATAGATAAATTTCAAGTGTTAAAGCATGAATTCCAAAAGAAATATTATCCACATAAAATATTGACCACAAAATCCCGACAACTGTTATACTGTTTAACTTTTCAAAAGCCTTTGACTTTGTAGAGCACGAGCTATTACTGAAAAAATGCAGTTCTAAAATGCAGCTATTAAAATTAAAAATTTAAGTAGTAACAAAAGAAGTCTTGTTACTCTTTTGCGTCTCAAAGACTAATGAATTTTGCAGAAAGTGCTAGAGGGAGAGGGAACTACTCACTCAGTCCGTTTTTAAAGATCTAATTAAGATGATTAGTTTTTGATTTATTACACACAGACACGTGTACCTATGTCACAACATTTTATTTGATTTTCAACGAGCTTTTACACATGAAAAATGGTGTTGGTACGGACGATAGCAGGTCAAGCTAGCCGAAACTGTCAAATATTCCTAATAAACCTTGAGCTTTATTGCTTTATCGATAAAGTTGAATCTCCAATGGAAAACTGACTGATTGTAGTTGTATGATGTGCTGTCATCTGTACATAAATAATCCATACTAATATTATAAATGCGAAAGTATCTCTGTCTGTCTGTCCGGCTTTCACGCCAAAATTACTGAACCGTTTGTAATGAAATTTGGTACAAAGATAGTCTAGAGCCTGAGAAAGGACATAAGCTATATAATATCCCGCTATGACCAATAGCAGCAGAGCAGTAACAAAAAATGTTGCGAAAACGGGAACTAACGCGGACGTATTACATATTTCTCCCATTATTTTAACAGGCGCTTATTTTATATCAACTGAGATCTTTTTACGGGAACCACCTCGCGCTGTAAACTGAAGTCCATGCGGACGGAGTCGCGGGCAACATCTAGTACAAATATATGTATATATGTTATGCTTACTTAGGAGTGTTCTTATAGCGAATATGAGAACCAATACAAACCATTTCTGGTTTAATGTTACAAAACAAACAAACCTGTAATAAGACTGTAATACTTATATAAATAAAATATAAAAAAATAAATTTAATTAATTCTTTCAATTTGTTACAACGGACAACCACTTCCCTATACATAATTAAATGTCTGCGGGAATCGGCTGATTATAACATTCTTAAGATGGTTTACCTTACTTTGTGCCAGTCAGTCCTCGGATACTGTATAACCGTGTGGGGTGGAGCTGCGAAGACTTTTATTCTGAGAGCCGAGAGAGCCCAAAGAGCTGTGCTAAAGGTGATGATCGGGAAACCTTTTAGATACCCCACAGCAAAGCTCTATTCTGACTGCAAAGTTCTGACGGTACGTCAGCTGTTTGTTTTGCGATCTGTTCTCAGAGTCCATGGCAGTCTACTCCCACCTGACCCTAGCAAGCGTACATATGTTGCCCCGAGTGTACAACACAAAACCTCTTTTGCAAAACACCAATACTACGTGTTAAGTTCTCATGTATACAAAATTGTACAACAAAAACTAAATATTATAAACCTAAATAAATTCGACTTGAAAACTAAAATTAAGGACTGGCTCATTCAGCAGGACTACAATAACACTGAATCCCTATTGGAATACATCGCTTAACAATTACCGAATAACAAAACATTATTCAATTTGGAACTCGAAACACTATATATAACAATCAACACATAACACATACACTATCCAACAAAACTTACATTACACTTACGAACACACAAACTTTCTCTACTCCAGACTCAAATACACTGGGATTGAATGTTTTTACCTATTTTTGTAATTAAACATGTAATAACTTTACTAACCTTAATTTACCTTTTTATTTCTATGATATATATATATATATATATATATATATATATATATATATATTTATTTGTTAAGATAGGATTTAAACTAACATCGATAATCGAATCCTAGGGCCCAATATGTATTGTACAGTTCAACTCGATCGGATCGAATTACTGTCTCCTAAGATACAGGTATTCCCTAGTTTAGGAGGCAGGATTTATTGTTTTGTTACATAGAAAATTTCCTTTATTCTATTCTCTCTTCTTGTTTCTATTGTTAGTTTCTTTAAGGCATGTACCTGCAAACTTTATCTATGTACGTTTTTTTGCTCAATAAAGTAATTATTATTATTATTATTATTAATTATGTTGTCCCTATAGCAACTGAAAATCAGCGTTAGGTGGTACACCTTGTGTTGTCATCTGACATTTTGCTTTTTGGCATTTAGGAACAATGCCAAAAAGCAAAATGTCTTCTATTTTTATTTATTAAGGTGCATATTATTCCTGTATTTTTTTCTCTCTCACAACTTAGTTATTATATAATACCTACATTAGTTCAAGTAACTCCACCATTTCCTCCACAATTTTTCGAACACGAAAATATAAAAAAACGTCAATCAAATTCAAACGACCATAAATCAGTGGGACAGACCTTAATTGATGGTCTTAAGTTTTGCCGTTTCATCCATTAACAAACTCCGCAGACTTGGTTTTACTGAAGCAACGTTTTTGTTAATCCGCGTACAGGAGTGTTAAAACTCGTACAGGAGTTTCGAATTAAAACTTACTTTTGAGTATGTGCGTGTGTTTTGTTGGGTACAAACTTTAGCATTTTTTGTCCCTGTCATTCCTAGGGAAATTGTGGCTGAATTTACAGACCGTTCAGTAGTTCCAACGCTGATTTTGAATCACTGTTCAACTTATTGTGATCCTTATTCTCATTTTTATAAGGCTACTATTGCGTTGCTGCCATTGACAAGTCTGTCAAAATCATTATGAACCTTATCCTTCTCGCAATAAGGTTGTTGGTGTCAGAGGTAAAATCAACGAACGGACTTTACGCCTTCCAATGAGTATGGTGGTATACGCTTCGAGCTTTCTAAGTAGGGATGGCTTTGTTAATTGAATTAATTTTGTGGGTCTCCCTTTCTGAGAAATTTTAATGAGTTGGGATTATACAATTAATGCATCTCCGCTTCAAGTTTCCGGTTCCCTATGAGTTTAATATGGTAATTGTTAGACGTTTATTTTTTATTAATTTGTTGATGGTTTAGGACCTTTGAATTATGAATGCAGTATATTTCATGATCTCCTTTGTTGTCATCCTAATATTATGTAAAAGATTGGGCAGCATGAAATATATTTTTCGTCGTATTTTCCACAGACTTTTTTTTTAATAATTATAAACTAGTGCTTGACTGCAATCCCGCCTGATGGTAAGCAGTGATACAATCGTTGATGGTAAAGCGCGCTAGTTTAAAACTTAGTAAATAGGAAGGAGTTGGCAGTTGAGCGAGGTGATACAATGTTAAACCCAACAGCACGAGCAACGATGCTGCGCAAGAGGGAGATTGATCTGGGGACCCTCCCGGACCAAACTCCCGACCAGCAACATTTGGTGCATCGTACCCAGCACACATAGCAAAACAACTGCTCAGACCCGTCCTCCGTACGGCTTCACCAGACATCATGCCGGAACACGACGATTCGACTTCTTTCAAATTAAAAATATTATGCGCCTATATTACGAGTTTGGTTTTCGCATTTAGTCCTACAAGTGAATCACTGTGCGTAGATTATTGTGCAGGTCTATTCTATATATTTTCTATCTATTTATATATCTTCCTAAGTTCAGATGTTTTCCTTCTAAAACTACCTCATAAAATATCCAACGGCAATACCAACAGTTCAATTTAATCTCAGGAAAAACGCCCCATCCCTTTTGTGTGGTTTACGCAATGAAATCAAAGGTCTGGAGCCACAACAATCGAATTTACAGACGACAGCACATTAAACTACAATCTGTCAAAATCCCTTATTCGATTTTCAACTTTATCGATAAAGCGTTAAGGTTCCAGATTGATTGGGAATATTTGACAGTTTCGGGATGATTTACCTGCTGTCTGTACCATTGAATAAATTGTATATAAAGTTAGTCGAGGATGCTGTCATACTTTGTGAACATTACGAAAGGGACTTAGTAAATATGGGAATATGGTGAATGTTGAAAGATGTTATGCTCGACGGAACATACGCAAAGAAAACACAAGATCCCTCTGAACTTTTGTGAACGCGGAAAAAGGGGGAAATTATGGTTATATTACTCTTTTTATTTTTAATTTAATGTACCGCTCCTCAATTCATGTAGCGGATGATGGAAAAGCCGGCCGGGCTGAAGTAGGATGGAACCCGACACGTTTCATAAATGTACCCGGAGTAATGGGCAAAGAGCACGGCGAATGTAGTGCCATAATGTGGGACACAAAGTACGTAACAAAAAAAAAAAAAAAAAAAATCGGATTTTATCTTTGGAAAACATTTAAGTAATTAAACAAATGCGTTTTAGTGTCAGGTAAAGATAAAGCAAATTAACAATAAGATCCCAATTTCTATAAATACATCCTAAATCAAACAACCACGTTATTCGCCGAAACCGCTTCGTCAATACGAGACTACTGTACACACGAATTACATCATTTCTCCGAAAATGGCCTGTAATCTCAAACGGTTCAGAAACAAACAACAAGTTTATCAAGCATTCAATACAAGTCAGGATAATTCCAATTAGCCACGGTATTCCCTTTGTCGAAACTCCCCCTTATTTAATAAGCACCAAAGACGGAGGCGGTACATTTCAATTTGATGTCTCTTTTTTCAACAGGCAACTCCAGAAGAAAATAAATTAAAGTACTTTTTTATGTCGTGGAAAAGGGCAACTAGACTTATCATGAAGATTATAACTGGCCGGTTCGACGGAATGGAACACTTATTCAAATTAAAACGAACAAAATGGCGGAACCGTTTATTAATTACGTTGATTAAATATTATGAATTGTGAGGGCGTGGATGAAATGTTTAATAGATCTTTTTTTATAAAAGTGTTTACCCAATGAAATTAAATATTGTGATGTTTTCGAGGGGCCTTAACTGTATTCCCCGGTTTCGGTAACCCATAATTCCAATCAATTTATATCTCGCAATTAACCATTCAATACCCCGTAAAAATAACTTTGAAAAATGCATTTATATATTATTATTCATATATCAAGCGTGGTGATTACGCTCAATCCTTCTCTATATGAGAGGAGACCTGTGCCCAGCAGTGGGATGATAAAAGGTTGTTGATGATGATGATGATTCATATATCTTGAGCCCTTAAACGTTCTTCTTCAACGTAAGATTTTTACCACGAGGGACTTTTTCAGATTAGGGAACAAAAATAATAATCACCCTCAGTGATTATTATTTGTTCACTAATCTGAAAAAGTACTAGGACTATAGGGTTAATTTCTTCAAACCATAATCTCGCACAGTAACCCTGAAAACACGCGCCGTGGCGACCGGGGCCCTGTCATGAAGAAGTAACACGCCGGTGGTCAGTTTACCCCGACCTTTTACCTCGCGTAAAATTACTAAACTGAATGTGTAGGCTTCTGCATTAATAGGCTATTTGAAAGTATTATTTTTTTGTGATTATTTGCTTTAATTGCATAAAATGAGGGTTCTTTATGTCATTTACATGAGTTTTAATAAAAATAATAACTATTAATATATCCAAAAACACAAAAATATGTTTGGCTTTTTGTATCTCGCGCCACATATTGTGAAACGATCCGGATTGGCTAATGTCACGATGACGTCATACGCGCATCAAAACTTGTTTTCGTTCTGTGTTCTCAGGTGTTTTAGCGTTTTTTGGAAGGTTTTTAACGATTTATTTGTACAACCTGGTACAGCACACCACTTGTAAACCATTTTATTAGATAAACAACAGCAAATAACAAATAAACACAAACACCACTGCGGAACCGAAAACCGCTTGTGAGGTCACATACAAAGCGCGACGCCATATTGCTGAATAAAGCGTTTTCGCGGCTTATTTGAATTAATATTTCTTAGGAAACACATATTTAAAATTAAAAAAAAATACTTTCGATGAACTTCTTAACCGCAACCAAGTAATTCAAGATAAAAATTATAAATTGTCAAATAGCCTATTGTGGTTTCACGTTTTTGTGTACTGAATCAGTAAAGTCCTCTTTCAGTGCTAAAACACTGTGGATATGATTTTTCCGAGAGACTGAGTCTTTAAATTTCTTAGGGAGCGCAGTGCCTTTGCAGTAGTAGGTACTGCTACTACGCCACTTTATTCTTTTAGCCACTCCTAAAGAAAACAAGCAAGAATAATAATAAGAAAGTAAGCAAAAGACCACCTTGCTTACTTTCGCTTGTACGCTTTAATGCAGGTGGTCTGCTAAAGTTACGATGCTAGAGACAAAAAAAATATTACTAATTAATATTATTTTAGTGAAGAATATAAAATAAGTAGGTAATACATAATTATATCGTACAGCCTCCGTGGCGTAGCGGTAGCGGACGCGGCCGCTGCGCAAGGTGGCGCGGGTTCGATCCCCGCACAGTGCAAGTATTTGTATGCATGAATATTTGCACTGGTCTGGTCGTGCCTCGGAAAGCACGTTAAGCCGTTGGTCCCGGTTGCCATACGAACATCTAATGGCAGTCGTTACGGGTTGTTGGAGCCCTCAAAAATCCAACAATTGGTCTAACTGCAATGCTTCGATGTCGCCTTCGGGTTGTGAAGGTCAGACGGCAGTCGCATCACGGAAAATGTCGAAGTTTAGCCATATCAGCAGTTGGACTGGTAAAGCGGACCCCAGACTCCAAAGCTGAAAAGGCTTAGGATGCGACTGGGATTAACGCTGGGATGATGATGATGACATAATTATATCGTATTTTCTGTTTTAATTACATTAACGATTTTAAAGTTGGCAACATTTTATTAAATACATAGTAGACAGCACTCTACCGGTGCGTTTCCTTGCCAAACTAGTATAAGTTAGTATTAAAGTGTATACAAAGTATACCTACTGTAAGTTAGGTGAAAAAGAAACTTGGTTCCACGTTGATCTAAAATTAAGAATTACCTTTTACGAAAACTGAAAAACTCTAGTTATGGTTTTTTGTGTCCTCTAATTGGGTTGTATCCTAAAAAATAATTTAATGTCCATCAGATAGATTTATAAAAAATATTGGACACGTATTTTTTATTTTTTCGTTCATTCAAATACTTAGGAAGATATATTGATTTGAAATGTCACATGACGTCACGCCGTGGCACAAAATACACCACGGCGTGGTGTATCACGTAATTAGCCCTCACTCCGTAACTTTAATCCATACTAATATTATAAATGCGAAAGTAACTCTGTCTGTCTGTCTGTCTGTCTGTCTGTCTGTCTGTTACGCTTTCCCGCCTAAACCTCTCAACCGATTTTGATGAAATTTGGTACAGACAATCTTTGGACCCTGAGAAAAAACATAGGCTACCTTTTATCCCGGAAAAATTTGATATTCCCGAGGGAAATCTAAAAAGCGCGATATAACCGAACACCACGTAGGCGAAGACGTGGGTGGAAAGCACACAATCTTTAGACCCTGAGAAAGGACATAGGCTACCTTTTATCCCGGAAAAATTTGATGTTCCCGAGGGAAATCTAAAAAGCGCGATATAACCGAAATTTACGCGGGCGAAGCCGCGGGCGTAAAGCTAGTACGTTATATCTCAGTAGTTTTTTGTCATTTGTAGTTTGTTGTCTGACATTTATGCTGAACTGGACCTATTTGGCGCAACCGTTGGACTCACATTTGTGGATGGTCTTTTTTTATCTCTTTCTCTTTTTTATTTTTTGTTATGTTTTCTTTCTTTGTTTAAAATTATTATTAGTGTACCACTAGTGTTACTACATATACTGTATGTATTTATAAGGGTGTGCTTGTGCGCCAAATAAACGGTTTCTTTCTTTCTTTTCTTTCTTTCTTTCATTTCCACAAAGTAAAAAATACGGGTCTTAATTTTTTTTATTATCTATAAGGCGGACTAATTATTGTTTTGATTTTCATATCATGGATACATCCCTATTAGTTTCATTGTAATTTATGTCCACAGATTAATATACCAACATATAATAACACTGTTCAATCGATCAGTCTAAGCTACGCTTGCTGCAGATGGTCTTTGGATGGGTGGCAATGTATACAAACGATTACCACAGCTGCCTCGAAAAACACACAGACATAAACTAGTTTTTATTTTTTTTTTGTTTAGTTTACCTTTCTCTTTCCATTTTATTAAGACAAGGTCAGAAGATTATCCCCCTTCTTCATAAGCGCTGTTTAAAGTTAACTAGTGATTAGCGATTCTTTAACCATACATTTTTGACCTTTTAACGTCACTTAACATTAATCATCCTTTATGAACATACACCACAGAGTTTAAGGGTTTATTCATAAACGATGATTCAAGTTAACTGACGTGCAAACGTCTAAAATTATGTTTAAACAATCGCTTAACTTTAAGCAGCGTTTATGAATAAGGGGTAAAATGTTTTTTTAGTCCAGCTTTTTATCCCAATATTGCCACAGGATCGAAATCTACATAGGTAAAACCGTATAGGGCAGCTAGAAACAGTACCCTAATTACGTAACACACTATGTATTACTATCAGTTGAAATCATTTCGAAGCATATTGCTAATCCATTCCTCCATGTGTTCTAAAATGTGTCTGCTCAACAACGTAAATAACGCAATGAATGTTGCTGAACTGTCAAAATGTAGCCCATTGCTACTTATAGTCTGTTACGTAATTACCCTGCAGGTAAGAAATTAACAATCAAAATTCAAAAACGTAATAGAATTCCTCAAATTCCACGAGAGGATATAAAACGAGGGAAAATGTGATTTAAGTTTGGAACAAGAAATAAGGAAGATTTAGAGACCGTTAGTTCATTAGCAGCGGCTGCGTATTGCGGCTCATTTACAGCGGAAACGTACCGCTGAACTAAAGCGCTTTGCTGAATGGTCAAAGGAAGAGGTGGCAGAGGGATAAATGATAAATTATTTACTTTCAGTAAGAAGGTTTGTGCAATCCCTTCACTCAAATCACATCAATCAAATCTTATACTACAGACGCAAGCTAAAGCCACGGTAATATGTCTGCCTTTAACACATTTTCTACTTTATTGCTACAATATTAAAGTTCGAGGTTGATCGGGGAATACTTATATTTTCGGCCATTTTGAATTCCTGTCGTGTATACTTAGTGTGAAGCTCTCTACAATCTGCCTGTCAATTAAACCACGGTTTATAGGCTTTCAATAATTATTTCTATGTACGTATTCTCTCGTTCTTCCGACATAGCCCGAAGAATTGCAACACTAAACTGGCAGCGGGTTGGACACATTGCCCGTAGGACCGATGCCCGATGGGGCCGACGGGTTCTCGAGTGGTGACCATGCACCGGAAGACGTAGCGTGGGTAGGCCCCCGACAAGGCGGACCGACGACCTGGTAAAGCAGGACCGGTCGTAGTGGAGAACCTTGGGGGAGGCCTATGTCCAGCAGTGGACGTCTTTCGGCTGAAATGAAAAACGTATTCTTCTTTTTTTACCTTCAGCTTGCCATCGAAATCTGACGCCTAATGTCTTCTTCTTCTTTTCAAGGTGACATTCAACCTCAACTCTTGATCAATGGCCTCTGTGGAATATTTATACCACAATTGTGCCAATAACACGTGTAACAAATTAAAGAAATTCTTTGAAAATTGTATTAATACATATTCACTTACTTACTTATTAATACAATACCAATAATGGCGGATATCGCCATGACAGTTGAAAAAGATGGCCGCGTGAATCGTCTATGAGGAAGGTTTGAGGCAAAGTCATGATGTGGCCACTATGCTGCGATATTTCAATGTTCTTTATGAATTATTTACTGAATTCACTTTTTACTACATAAATCACGCGCTTTTATTTAGTAAACGACATTGTAAATAATTTTTAAAGTCCAATGAAAAATGCGCGTGACACTCATCTTAGCTTTTCCGTCAAAACTCTATGTAATCTTAAACTGAGTTAATGTTGTCAATACATTTTTTCTGACTCTCGGAGGTTGCATACAAGTGCCATGTCTCTCTACCTACTTACTTACTTGTCAACACGAGCTATTGACAAAAAAGAGTGCGATCTGAAGGTCAACCCTTAATTTACAATTTATATACAACAAACAACAAAAATCTGTTATAAATTATAGGTTATATATAAATTGTTTCTCTGTAACAATTTATATACCTATAACTTATAACAGATTTTCAACAATATATTCGCAATCTGTTCCCAGAGACAATAAATGCAAACCTAGGCATATTTTTAAAATGACCAGCAAGCACCCTAATTGCTTAATAAACCATTACTATAAATTTATGCATATTGCTAGTCCATTGCTCCATATGTCCCAAAAATGTGTCTGCTCAACAAAGTCATCATCATCATCTCAGCGTTTATCCCGGTTGCATCCGCGGCTTTCGCGTTGGAGCCCGAGGTCCTGTCTGCTCAACAAAGTACTCGTAAATAATGCAATGGATGTTGATAAACTGTCAAAATGAAACTTAATGCTACTTATTACGTAATTACTCAGCAAGTTCCAATATACCTACTAGTACACAGAACAGAACACAGTATACAATATGTTAAGAAAACCCTGTCCGACCCGTAAGGATAGTAAAGGTTAGGTAAACACATGACCAAATAACATATGAATTTTTACATAATCATCATAGTAACAATACTGGTGAATTTTGAAATTATTATTTTTCCCGCGAATTAATTTCAACTTCCCCAAAATTTGGTGATTTTTAAAAAGTGACAACATTATTTTTGACGGTAATTCTGAGCGAATAGCGATGCGACCGCGTGCCGCGTGCCCTGCCCTTCTTCCCCCGCGCCTGGATGGCCTACCGCACATGTTTTAAGTCACCTCTTTTTGCGAAATAATATTTAATTTTTTAGGGGGATTTTTTTTAAGTTTCACCCGGCTTTGTAGGCATTAGTAGAATCAGTTATCGATACCTAACAATACCTTCACGGATCGGATAGGGTTTTTTTTTTTATTAATTATAAACCAGAGCTTGACTGCAATCCCACCTGATGGTAAGCAGTGATGCAATCGTTGATGGTAAAGCGCACTAGCTTATTAAGCCTATTCACTCAAAAAAACTGAGTGAAAGACGGAAGACGGCAGTTGGGCGAGGTGATGCAATGTTTAACCAAACAACAAGATCAACGATGCTGCGCCAGAGAATTGATCTGAAGACCCTCCACGACCAAACTCCCGGCACAACAACTTTTGGCGCATCGTACCCGGCACACATCGTAACACAACTGCTCAGACCCGTCCTCCGTACGGCTTCACCAGACATCATGCTGGAACACGACGAATCGCTTGGCGGCAAACTTTGTCTGGGTTTTCTTTACATATTGTATAATTACCATCCTATATTTAAACTGCAGCTTTAATACTTATAAATAAAATCTACCTGTTTCCGCGACTTCCTCTCCCTCGTGCCACAAGCCTGCTGACTGGACAGTTCACAACTCGCTAAGTTTACCGCAGGAAACTTTTAGAACTTAATTCTTACCTGGAAAGAACACAGAAGAATGTTAATTTAATTACACTTCCCCTGTTTTTATCTTACCACTAACTTTAGACTTCGGGATAGAAATACTTCTAAAGTAGAAAAAATAGTTGTATGGTCTAGTGTACAACGTGCTTTTCACGTTATCTATTAACGTTTATGCAAATCATTCTAAAGCTTTCACAAATCAAATTTAACAAAGGAATTATACTTAAAAGTCCATAAGTTTAAAGTCGCTCAGCGAGCTATGGAGCGGGCTATGTTGGGCGTCTCTCTGAAGGACCGCATCAGAAATGAGGTGATCCGAGAGAGGACCAGAGTTACCGACATAGCTGAGAGGATTAGCAAGCTGAAGTGGCAATGGGCTGGTCACATATGCCGCAGGACCGACAACCGTTGGGGTAAACGAGTCCTTGAGTGGAGACCGCGTCTCGGCAAACGTAGCGTGGGACGCCCTTGGGCGAGATGGAGCGACGACATCAAAAAGGTGGCTGGCGGAGAACTGCTCAGGATCGAGCTTGTTGGCGTGCCATGAAGGAGGCCTATGTCCAGCAGTGGACGAGTAAAGGCTGATGATGATGATGATGATACTGAAAAAGGCTTTGTTATAAAGTTATTTGTAATTTTATTTGAAAGAAATACTATTGAGTTCTCCACTATTTATGCCATGCCCATTGTATTTATATTCTGTACTTTATATTGTGTAAGTACATAATTAGAGTACCTATTCTATTCCATTCTAATGTCGTGGTAGTGGTTAAAACACCAGCCTCTCAAGTATGAGTATGAGTGCGCGGGTTCGATTCCAGATTAGGCATATACCAATGTAACTTTCTTAAAGTTATATGTACTTTCTAAGTATATCTTGGACACCAATGACTGAAGGTGAAGGAAAAACGTCTTGAGGAAACCTGTACTTAATAAGTCTATAATCGCCAACCCGCATTGAGCAAGCGTGGTGATTACGCTCAATCCTTCTCTGTATGAGAGGAGACCTGTGCCAAACAGTGGGACGATAAAAAGGTTGATGATGATTCCATTCTATGCAGTAAGAAGGCATCTTAACTAGTCATTTATTTATTATTTATTAATTTATGTTAATACGACTTCCAAAAGCCAATTATATTAACAATACAAAATTAAATATCACAAACACATCATAAAATTCAAATAATAAAACATATCAAAACATAAACAGAAGAAAGAAAAAAATAAAAACTAAGCAGAGTAACAATATAAACGGAAATAAAATAAAATAGAATAAACAAATTAATTAAATTTGGTTTTCGCAAAACGCTATGCAAACGCGCATTAAAATTGTAAAATTTATCTGCGCATTCATAATGTTGCCGCAATTAAAATGATAAATCTATCAAATAGGTCATTATCATCATCTCAGCGTTAATCCCAGTCGCATCCGCAGCTTTTTCAGCTTTGGAGTCTGGGGTCCGCTTTACCAGTCTAACTGCTGATTTTGGCTAAACTTCGATATTTTCCGTAAAGCGACTGCCGTCTGACCTCCGCAACCCGAAGGCGATATCTAAGCATTGCAGTTAGACCAATTGTTAGACTTTTGAGGGCTCCAACAACCCGTAACGACTGCCACTAGATGTTCGTATGGCAACCCGGACCAACGACTTAACGTGCTTTCCGAGGCACGACCAGACCAGTGCAAATATTCATATTCATGCATACAACCATTTGCACTGTGTGGGGATCGAACCCGCGCCTCCTTACGCAACGGCCGCGTTCGCTACCTATTAGGTGACTTTAATGCTCATCCTGGGGAGAGGTTTGGAAACGAGTTGTTAGGTTTTTGTGAGGAACAGAATTTGGTATGTGCTGATTTCAGATACCTTGAAAATTTCAGATACCTTCTGAACGAAATGTCATGTAATCGAGTAGAAAATCGATTAACCGGATAACTTAAAACTTTATCGCTATCAGACGGTGCTCAACGCCGATATATCTATTATAAATATAGTATCCTTGAGTTAGTATCCCATAACACAAGTCTCGAGCTTACTTTGGGGCTAGTTCAATTGTGTGATTTGTCTGTACATATTATATATTAAACCCCTTATTCATAAACGCTGCTTAAAGTTAACTAGTGATTAGCGATTGTTTAACCGTAATAAACGTTTGCACGTCACTTAACTTTAATCGTCGTTTATGAATAAATCCCTTAAACACTGTGGTGTTCATTTATAAACGATGATAAAAGTTAAGTGACGTTAAAAGGTCAAAAACGTATGGTTAAAGAATCGCTAATCACTAGTTTCCTTAAAGCAGCGTTTATGAATAAGGGGGATAATATTTATTTAGGACTAAATTCGATTTGTAGACGATTGGGTATCTTAATGTCAGTACTGAAATAGATTTCAAAAGTTCATAACATTTTTTATTTTTTAGTCTCTTCATTAATAAGAACGTTCTATGTTCGTACGTATGAAGTTTTTTTGCTCTATGTATCTCAACGATATTTTCTTTAATAGACTCGAGCAGTGGTCGCTTTTGTATTCATTTTATTACTATGGTAGTTTTTGAGTTAGCTTCAACAATACGTATTTAATTCACTTTCTGTTAATTGATGATGTTATACAACTTACCAATTGACGTGGGGTAGGTAGGCGATAACTTAAATAGAAAACACCTCACACACCAACAAACAAAAACGAACAATTTCCAATAGAAAAATAAGTATAATTTCAGATTAAGTGGCAAAAGCCAATGACAGACAGGTTCAGAACTTTTCACACCAGAACTATGAAATTACTTTTTTATAATATAACCTATATTCAATACCAATATACTTCATTACTAGCTTTTGCCCGCGACTCCGTCCGCGTGGACGTCAGTTTGCAACGCGCGGTGGTTCCCGTAAATTAAAAAGAAGTCAGCTGATATAAAATATGCGCCTGTTAAAATAACGTGAGCAATATTTTTTGCTCTTGACCTATTGGTCATAGCGGGATGTTATATAGCCTATGTCCTTTCTCTGACTCTAGACTTTCTGTGTACCAAATTTCATTACAATCGGTTCTGTAGTTTTGGCGTGAAAGACAGAGAGTATTAGTATGGATTAATGTATTTTTTAGTTTAATAAGTATTCCATCCACCATTGTATTACAATATGTGGGTTAGTCATGGTGGCCTAGTGGTTAAGACACCAGCCTCTCAAGTATGAGTGTGCGAGTTCGATTCCAGGTCAGGCAAGTACCAATGTAACTTTTCTAAAGTTATATGTACTTTCTAAGTTATATCTTGGACACCAATGACTGAAGGTGAAGGAAAACATCTTGAGGAAACCTGGACTTTATAAGTCTGAAATCGCCAATCCGCATTGAGCAAGCGTGGTGATTACGCTCAATCCTTCTCTGTATGAGAGGAGACCTGTGCCCAGCAGTGAGACTATAAAAGGTTGCTGATGATGTGGGTCGCGCGACCGACTAGGGTGTCGTAAGGCTCATTGCGGAGTTCGCCATTTGTTTGAAAATATATGAGATTCGAAATGGAACAAACACAAAGCATCATTGGTTTTTTATAGAAATATTTTTTTCCTGTTTAACCATAAGGTACCCAAAGTGATTGATTGAAATTCCAAGTTAGAAGCAGCTGAGGGAAGGGAGTCCCGAAATAGATTTCTGCGAAGCAATGATGCTGGCAAAGGAGGAGGCGAAGCCCTTGAAACAGCGGGAATCTCAGCGCCCTCGCGCCTGTAGCTGCTGTAGGAGACGCCCTGGTCGGAAGACAGCAAGCCCGGTAAGGACCAGACCCGGCTCGATGGCGAATTTTGTTACACGTGGGCCTCAGATGTCAGCACATCGTGACGGGGTCCACGAACACCGATGCCTGCCAGAGTTGGGGGTTTTTCGAAAGAGATTCAGTGACCCCTAGTGCACGAACAAGTGAACGAAAACGGGTGCGTTTTAGTCAGTAAAAGCCTGACACGTCCTGCCGCTCCAGCCAGAGTGGGAGAGAGGTCATTTGATGATTTCCCATCCACAAAAAAGGAGGCCGTGTCGTGAGATCGAAAAACGCTGATACAGGTGCAACTTCCCGAAAAGCAAACCTTTAAATGATGGCTTAACCCATACCAAAATCCATCGTGGACTTTAAAAGAACAACGTGTTCATAATGACACACAGACACAAAAAAAGACTTTCCGTGGCTGTCACTTTCCTATGTCTAACGTTTTTATAAGGATCCGTACCCAAAGGCCAAAAACCCTATTAATAAAACTCTGTTGGTCTGTATATTTTTTTTATAATTATAAACTAATGCATGACCGCAATCCCGCCTGATGATCGTAATGCGCGCTAGTTTATTAAGGGCTTATTGCCTCAAAAAAAACTGAGTGAATAGGAAGGAAGACGGCAGTTGAGCGGGGTGATGAATGTTAATCTCAGCAACGCGACCAACGGTGCTGCGCCAGAGGGAGATTGATCTGGAGACCCTCCACGGCCAAACTCCTGACATAACAACATTAGGCGCATCGTACCCGGCACACATCGCAACACAACTGTTCAGACCCGTCCTCCGTACGGCTTCACTAGACATCATGCCGGAACACGACAAATAGTATTACCTAACGTGGCAGATTATCAAACATCAGATTCGTAAACACGAAAACCTGTTTTTGTAAACAAATGATTTTCAAATTCCAACCTCATCACAAAAAGTTTTCACATAATAAATATTTTAATCCCTCTTCTAGCCCCAAGCACTTTTAAACAGTTAAAAGACAAATTCAACGAATAACAAACTTTCCAATACTGTTAACATTCCAATTTGTAGCATTACCCGGCTCAGCCATATTTGGGTATTCACCCAAACCCGTGATTATTGGATCAGGCCAAAAAGCTGGCACTAAGCCTAAAATTGTTCGTCCTGAAGAATTCGGGCCGTGACACTATGGACATTGAATATTCAGATGATAAAAGATATTGGATAACAAGATGTGACTGCCATCGAATTTTGATGTGTAAATGTTGTAAGTTGCCAAGTTATTTACTTTCAGGAATTTTATGAGGCCGAGACCTCCACTCCATTTGCCTAACACACATTTTTACCCGACTACGGCAAAGCAAAAGGAGGGTTATGATTTTGACAGGCTATGTATGTATGTATGTTCATCTGTTCCCTCGTAACTTCTAAACTACTTATCAGAATTCGACAAATGACATATCATTAGAAGCATCTTAATTGTCCTCTGGTTATAGGCTATATGGGTTTCACAAAATCTAATGTGGCGCCCTCTAGCGGACAAAACATATAGAGTAACAAAACAAAGTTAAAATAAATATGCCGTGTTTGGTATCATTTGAAAGCGCTTTACTTGTAAATTTTGAATATATATATATATTGCTAGCATTTGCTTGTGACTCTACCTGTATTCATGGGCTGTTTGCATATAATTCACATGTTTTCGTTCATAGCTTCTTTACTACTTATCAGAATAAGACCACTGCAATACGATTAGAAGGGCCTTGATATTCTGTTAGTTATGAGCTATAAAGCTTGTCACCAAATTTAGTATTGAGCCCTCTAGCGGACAAAAAGTTCTATGTTAATATAAAATTAAAATAATCGTTGTCAATGTGCTACGGTAGGTAGGTATATGTAACGTCTGACTACGCCTTTCCAAACATGAAAATTTATCTCTACATGGTGAATATTGCATACTCCAGAATAGTATTGTATGACATTATTGTCAATTTACATCGAAGGCGTCTTGGTAGTTCAGTATTCTGAAAATCTTGTTTTATACTTTTTCAGCGTCGTTTTTTGTCGTAGTTGGGTTTTAGTTTTTTTAACTTTTTATTATTCAGATTATAGCTAATAATAAGTTGTGTATTTTACGTTTTTATCCAATAATTTCTTCATGATACCGATCGTTATTGGATACAATATAAGTGGTACTTGCATCACAGATCACTAAATTTAATACATTTTGAGGCAATCCCGTCTGATGGTAAACAGTGATGTAATCGTTGATGGTAAAGCGCGCTAGTTTATTAAGAGCCTATTCACCCAAAAAACTGAGTGAATAGGTAGAAAGGCGGCAGTTGAGCAAGGTAATGCATTGTTAATCCCAACAACACGACCTACAATGCTGCGCCAGAGGGAGATCGATTTGGAGGCCCACCACGACCAAACTCCTGACATAACAACATTTGCCGCGTAGTACCCGGCACACATCGCAACACAACTGCTTAGACCCGTCCTCCGTACAGCTCCATCAGACATCAAATAAATACTTCAATCGACAACAAAATAGAATGAAGACGTGTTTTTTGCTTGCTTTTATCTTATTGGTTCAACAAAATAAGATTCTCTCTTTGACATAGAGGGAAAATTAGGTACTGAAATTATTGAACCGGAGTTTCACAAGTTGATGCCCGAATTATTTTAAGTACACACTATGTAAAAAAGAATTGCTTTACATTTATTTAATGCTGGCTAAATGATGCACATTATTGGAGCGCAGCCCCGTTCAAGGACATCAGACGACTCTCCTCCAAAAACAAAAGGCATCAAATTAAATCAAATCAAAGACTTTATTTCAAATAAACCAGTTACAGGCACTTTTGAATTGTCAGAAGGTCGGTCAGTCAATAAGATGAAGCTAGTCGCCCATTCCAAAGAGTACCTATGGAGAAGAACGGGTAAGAAACTCCATGGACACTATTTTAAATTTTCAAGCTATTGTTACAATATTTGATTACATCATTCATGTTGAAATCAACCGTGTGAGAACGATGCAGAAATATATTGTATGCTGAGAGCGTCCATTATGGAAAACACACAAAAATCAATTCAGAAATTGAAATACGCCGTGGCAGCTAAGAGATGACCAGTCCCCTCTGACGGCGTCCGTTCACGAACATGACGTATGGATCAGCATCATTCAGCTCAACCATATTGAAGGGAACCCAATGACCCAACACACACGCCACCACCAGCGAGCCCGTCATACCTATAATTTTAAAGGAGGTTTCTGTAATCTAGAAGCTTCGACTGGCTCTCTTTGGCCGGGCGGGAATGTTTATTTAAAGGTTAATGTTACAACTGTCAAAAATTTTCTGATTTAGACAATTCTTTTTTTATTGGAGTTTACTCCTTAAGAATCGATTTTCATATATAAGGCGCCCGGTATGAGAAAAATCCGAGGGGTAAAACCTACTAACGAGTAATGAATTTTAAGCGTTACTATTTTAGTGCGCACTTTTGGTGCGCAACTTTCTAATCTAAAAAAGTGGCATAATTATCTTTTTACAACTATATTTTGTTAGTTATTAAGATAATGTTATATTAAAAAAAAATATATATATATATAATAATTAAAAAAAAATGTTTATAATTTTTTTTTTTTATTACTTATCAACTTTCTTAAAATTGGTTAAAATTTTCATAAATATGCATTTATAATTTATTTAATTATTTATGATTTATTTTATGAATAATTTTTAAAATAATCATAATATTTTTTTTTATTTTTTTTTTCGTACTTAAGGAGTAAATTCCAGTCGTGCGTCGGAGCTGACACACACACACTTTTTTTTTCGAAAGCATATACGATGGTTATTTTGTAGGAGCCTCATTCTTTCTGTATTGTGAAATGGGCAAGGTTATATCCAGGTCGCAACGTTTTTTCATTTTCACCTACACGCCTCAAAGTTTCATTACAGCATGTTCCATCAACGCCTTATACGAAATTCTATTGACCTTTCGCAGACGAAATTCTAGACGGCGCAGGGTTCCTCATATAAATTCCTTGGAAGGCCATTCCGAGAGCGTGTAGGAACTTCAAGAACATACGTTACGTTCCGTTACAGGGATGAATGTTTGTCTTGGGCTGTGCAAGTATTACTGTATTAGATGAAAGGTGAGTTGAGGGTGTTGACACTGGAATTTTATTTGGATGTAAATGATATAGATATTTGGAAAGGTAAACGTTTTGTGGGTAAATATTCAGGAGAAAATATTGTAAGCATCGTCCCTGTTGTCAGTGCAATTTATCGGGGGATAAAACCAGTTGAGTTCGTATAGGAAGGGTCATTAAATAGTTCGATGTTTTAAATACTTGCTAGAGTTAGTCCTTTTGGGTTGGTAGATATCTAGGTCTAAAAGTGCTATTCAAAGAAAGACTCTAATTGTAATACCTCTAAATTTCTGCGGAAATCAATAATATTGTTTGGTTTAGAGCCGATCTTTTGATCTATTGTCAAACTCAACCAATTGTTAATGAAGATAGTAGATAATGAAATAAAGATAAATAAATAATAAAATAAAAATAGTAAGAAGTAGTAAAGAAGTAGATAAAGGTAATTTTTTTGAAAAATAAATGTCGAAAAATTGATTTGGCCATTAGCAATGGCTAATGGCCAAATAACTAAAAAAGCAAACTTTGCCGTGAAATTAGCATACCTACATACAACTTCCCAACCCGATATTCCCAATGACGATAGTCTCCAATATTTACCTCGTAAAAGGGCTTGATTATTCATAACTTCTTTATAAACAAATAAAACAAAAAGTTTCAACAACATTTCATAACTTGTCAAAGTAAATCTTCGTGAAAAACACGAAACTCTGAAGTTGCTTTCGAGAGTGGTTCCGCATGAAATATTCGCGCGGAGACGAGTGGCTCATTATATCGTCTAGGAGTGCCGAAAGGGGGTAGCCGCCGAAATCTGAGCATGTTCACGGCACTCGAAGGCAGTCCTCAGTGCAGCTTTTATAACCAACTAGCGGCCGCCGGCGACTTCGTTCGCGTGGAGTTAGTCATGCTCAGCTCCTATTGGCAATATGTACGGCTGCGTTAGCTCCCGTTTTCGCAACATTTTTTGTTACTACTCTGCTCCTATTGGTCATAGCGGGATGTTATATAGCCAAAAGCCTTCCTGGATTAATAGGCTATCCAACGCAAAAATAATTTTTCAAATCGGACCAGTAGTTCCTGAGATTAGCGCGCACAAACAAACAAACAAACAAACTCTTCAGCTTTATAGATTAGTATAGATTAACTCCTTTACATATAATAAAGCAACACGGAGTTGGCGAAATATTTATAGTGTCATAAGCGTTAGAAAATGGAAGCTCAGTCTGATGTTGAGTATTAATTTTCGAAAAAATATGCTAGTGCAGTCCCGGCCGTAAATATTTTACACTTTTTTTTTGTTTGGTATGAATCATCAAATGACCTCTCTCGCTCTGGGCGGACTGGAAGGAGGAAGGACTCAGTCAGACTTTTACTGACTAAAACCCACCCATGTTTCTTCACTTGCCTGGGCGGCAGGGCCACGATTCCTTTTTCAACCAACCAGCAACCCTGGCCAAATATTTAACATTTAGAAATAGTTTAAGAGCAATTTTAGAGTGAAATTTTGTAAATCACGCTCTTCTTGACCGCAATTCCGCCTGATGGTACCTAAGCCGTGATGCAATCGATGATGGTAAAGCGCACTAGTTTATTAAGAGCCTACTCACTCTAGCCTTGAAGACACTCAAATTGTAGTCCGACGGAAACACCGCTGTGGAAAATTGTTAGCTACGTTTGCCGCGGTTGGGTGGGTGATGGGTGGCCATTACATACCGAGGCCCCTTCATGCCTCGGAAAGCACTTTAAGCCGTTGGTCCAGGTGGTCATTCGTAGATCTTTGACAGTGGTTAGGGTCGTCATAAGCCCGAAAGTCTGACCACTAGTCTTCTCAAGGGGTATCGTATTTCCCAGTAACTGGTAAACTGGTTGTAGAAGTCAGATAGGCAGACAGTTCATGTAACATACTGGAATCCAGCTGAATCCAGTTAGATAGGGAGCCGACCCCAAGATAATTGGGAAAAGGCGAGGCAAATGTAGATTATGGTTTTGTAAATATTTATTTTCATGGAAATATCTATCTATATTTTAATAGTTTATCACTATTTGAATCTATGAACCTAGATATTCACAGTAAGTCAATACCAAAAACATACTAAAGGAAAGCATTTTTGGTTCTCCTAACTGGTTACCACAACAATTTAAATTTCGAATGAGAGATGTTTTTTTTTTGTATAACTTCCTACGTTCAAAATATACCTTTTCTCAGCCGTATAAATAAATGTATTTTCAGGTTAGGATTATTTTTTTTAGTGCCTTTATACAATATGTAAAGAAAACCCTGTCCGATCCGTGAAGGTACTGTTAGGTATCGATAACTGATTCTACTAATGCCCACAAAGATAGGCTAAACTTAAAAAAAAATCCCCCTAAAAAAATAAATATTATTTCGCAAAAAGAGGTAACTTAATACATGTGCGGTACGCAACCCCTTCCGCGGGCGGCGGGGGGCAGGGCACGCGGCACCTGTGACGTGGTCGCGTCGCTATTCGCTTATAATAATACCGGTGTTGTCACTTTTTTAAAAATTACCAAATTTCGGGGAAATTGGAATTAAATTCCCGGGAAAAAAAGGATTATTTCAAAATTCATTAGTATTGTTACTATGATGATTATGTAAAATTTTATATTATATTTGGTCAAGTGTTTATCTAACCTTTATTATCCCTATGGGTCGGACAGGGTTTTCTTTACATATTGTAAGTATAAAGTCTCAAATCCCTTACTTAACTCTACCGTGACAATAATAATAAACATTGTTTACCTATAAAAATAAATTCACCGCGTAGACTATGCGGATTAAATTCATCCATACAAGGGGAGTGTATGGATGAACTTAATCCGTATAGTTTACATATGTTCCGAGCTCCCTTAGTCCCCCGATTCTGTTCCATTCAGATGTAAATCCAAGCTCTGGGAGTTCCATTAGCCCTGTACGTTATTCTAAGAGAATAGGGCTGACACGTCTTATACGTTGTATAAATGACGAATTTACAAGGTTAGTACTTAATATAATCATAACGACTAGTTAAAAAAAAACATAAAACAGATTATTGAATCAAAAACGTTAAAAAAAATTATTTGAGCCCCAATTCGAAGCCTTTTTAGTCGCCACTGAATGATTCCCATCCACGTCTTGGCCGCATCGTCAGATCAAGTCTAAGACACCAAATTATAGTTTTGTTATCCTAACTCCAAGTTTCATTTTAAAAATTGACTTCTTCGATATTGTTATTTACAAGTGAGGCTAATAATAATTGCGAGATTATTTTCAAACTTTTGTAAGAAACCTCCTATTCTGTCTGTTCATCACAGACGGTTTTCTTGACGAGCATGGCGTAAGAATTTGGCAAAAATCTCAGCTGTATCCAGCAATAATCTATGCAAATTCATGTTGTTGTCAGGTTGGTGGGAGCCTCATTAGATACAACATACGCTTTTCAAAATAGGGTTGGCACACGTCAACGGCCGATTCGGCAGTAGTTACTGTTGTCGTACTCCAATTGACATGGTTGTCAACCCTGTTATAAAAATAAAGTATTTCGCGTATAGGGTGTTTGTTTTTTATAAAAGCACTTTCGGTTATTACAGTAATATAGACGGTAACACGTAGTTTTGAAATATTTGTGTCGATCCATTGATAAAATATTAAACTAAGGTAGATATGTCACTAGCGCACTAAAAATGAAGCGTACAAAAGGAAGTAAGTCCTGTATCTCGCTTTAGTCACTCTCGATACACTCGTAAAAACAAACTACAAACACTAACAGCGCAAACGACAAACACAAGCCAACTTTTTCTTCTCTATGCTTTAGATTGCGCCCCATCTCACTCACACTGTACCAATGTATGCCGAATAAAAATATGCATGTGTGCTGCTGCTGTGTTCGGCACATTTTTTTTGGTCAGTTTGTTAGAATATATCGTATCTGTTTAATATTTTATCAATGTGTCGATCATTCATTCGACCTCAATTTTGTCTTAAATGCGAAAAAGAAGCTCTAACCTCTACCTTTTCTAGAAAGACATAAAACGTGTGAGGTCGGCCCGACAAGAACGAAATTAAAAATTTACAAACTTTTATTATTTCAACATTTTCACCGCCATCTTTATGCATGGCACACATCCTTACTAATATTATAAATCGGAAAGTGAGTTTGTTTGCTTGTTTCTTCCGCTTTCACGCCGTAACTACTGAACCGATTGCTCTGGATTTTTTTAAACGTAAAGGAGATGTTTCATTTTGGGCCACCACTATGTACGCTATATAGATAAAAAGGAAAAAAAAAAGATTTTCATAAAAATACTACTATAGAAATATTTTAATAGAAATACACGTATATATAAGTAATTATTTGAAACGTTTTTTAGTGAGATAAACCTTTATTAAGGTAGCCATGACAGTGGTTATGACGTTTGATTGGCGACTTTGACAGTTCTATTTTACCGTTGTGTTCGTGTCGAGTGTTGATTGTGTTTATTTAATGGGCCGTATTTTCAGAATTCATGTTTTGTTTGTTTTGCAGTCATATGGTAGATAATATAGATACGATAGCCTTAGATACATGACACGTCAATCAAATGTCAGTGTCAAAATCTTATTTCGCTTATTGCTGACCACCATATTTATTAGTAGTTGTGTTGCACTCCTTGACCGAGTTAAATTGAATCTGTATAAAACTAAGCCAAAATATAGGAAAATAACATTAAAAACAGTTAACTATAGCGTAACTATACCTAGCATTAAGTGTACAATGTGCTAGCCCAGGCTCCATACATTTGTGAAACATCTCCTTTAAAAGTCCGGATTAAATAATAGGGTACATTTTATCCCGGAACAAAAATGATATTCGATCGAATGTTAACCGATCTCTACGCGAGTGAAACCGCGGGCGAAAGGGTAGTAGTTTATAAGCAGTATTAAAATACATACGTGGGACAATCAGAAAATTTAGCGATAAAAAAAATAGATACAGACGACAGCACATCAAACAACTACAATCTGTTAGATTTTTTTACGAGTTTCAACTTTATCCCTAAGCTTTAATCTCAAGAATGATTGGGAATATTTGACAGTTTCGGGTAGGTGGACCTGCTGTCCGTACATATATTTTTATTACATCTTTTCAAAGTACTCTCCACCAGACTCAACACAAAGTTTCGTGCGTCTGAACCAGTTTTCGGAACACTATTTCCAGTCCGCCGCAGACACCTCGTTTACAGCCTGCTCAAACGCTGACAGCGCATCATCCAGGAAACTTTTTTCGCAATACTTTCTGAGTGACATAGTTTATGATAATTTTTACATTGATATTCCCACGGAATGCAAACATATGCGGGTGAAACCGCGGGGTAGAGCCAGCTTCTTCGTTATATAATGACGATTTCAACCATGTTTACTCTTACCACACCTGCGTTAAAGAACTTCGTTCCAAATATATCTTTTCTACCAAAGCTATTCTGAGATCTACAAGATAAACAATTAGAGCTATTAATACGCACGCATAATTTTATTTTAGTAGACTTTTACGGACTTATATACCAATACCCACAAAAGCTCAAATCACCGACAAAGTCTTGCCGGCAAGAGATTCGTCGTTTTCCGGCATGATGACTGGTGAAACCGAACGGAGGACGGGTCTGAGCAATTGTGTGGCGATGTGTGCTGGGTACGATGCACCAAATCTTATTGTGTCGGGAGTTTGGTCGTGGAGGGTCTCCAGATCAATCTCCCTCTGGCGTAGCATTGTTGGTCGTGTTCTTGGGTTTAACATTGAATCACCTCGCTCAGCTGCCGTATTCCGTCCAATTCACTTAGTTTTTTGAGTAAATAGGCTCTTAATAAACTAGCGCGCTTTACCATCAACGATTGCATCACTGCTTACCGTCAGGCGGGATTGCGGGCAACCACTAGTATATAATTATAAAAAAATAGAGACCGACAGAGTTTTAGTACAGAGTTCCAGTTTTTGGCCTTTGGGTACTGGCCCTATAAAAACGTTCTAGGAAAGTAACAGCCACGGAAAGGTTTTTTTAAACACTAGTTAAAATTATAAGCACTAGTTTATAATTATAAAAAAATATATTTAGAAATATAGTAGTACCATTTGGTTTCCCCTGTGTAATCCTGACAATGTGTGAGTTCTGCTAACAGGAAAATGCAACGTCTCTAAGAAATGTATTAAGAGGGGACTCTAATGTCAAGGAATTTAGAAAATAGGTATTTGAAGAAACTATTGCCGTCGCGCTGCTTCATCCTCTTCCGATGAAGTGCGAAAAGGACAGGTGCAGCTCAGGCTGATTTTACCTACAAAAACGTTGACCAAAAGGCGTTTCGTATTCCGCTGTTTTCTTTTTCAAAAGACGACAGATCTTAATTATTTTTATATCAAAATTTAGAGGAAAACTATACCCATGCTTCTATTATTTTCTTTTTTTGTTAAAAACTTATCTATCACGTTTGTCTAATAGTCATATCAATTTATATCACGGTAAAAATGGGTTATTTTTGGCGATTTTGAAGTATCGTATTTCTTTTATTAATTAAGTTTCGGTTAAAAACTCAAATGATAGGGGCACGTATGATCACGGTGTAAAATTGTTGAAAAAAAAAATTGCTCGAAAAGCATTATCCACGGAGAAAACAGCGAAATACGTTTGTATAGAGAAAGCACCACTAGAATTCCCTCTTAAAGATACTCGGTGTCAAGGATATTTCAGGATGATATTTAAGGAACAACATCAATCAATGTGTCAAACCCTGAACTCACTTACATTTTTGTTTCAAATCCCGGCGTGGCTTGACACCCCTTGTATATCCTTAAGCGCTTTACAAATACTACCCGTCCTTATCCTCCTAATGTCAATCAATTGAGAAGGCAATAGAAAACAATTCTAATACCAAACAAACCCACAAATAAAATAATGACACTCTTAGTGAGTTCTCTAGCGAGGGATAAATCCAGGGTTGCCACTTAAAAAAAGGTTAATATTTGCTTCTTTGTCGAACTTCAAATAATACCTATTTTATTACTTATCGCATTGTATTGCTGTGCCTCGTCGTTTTTGCGATAGGACGTTGCAACGCAGTGTTGTGGCCTCGCCCTAAGGCCGCTGCCTCGAATCTTGCGGGCAGCGGGGCGGCGGCGGCGGTGGCGAATGAGGATCTTATGCGTAAAATGAAACGGACCGGTTCTCGAAAACAGCGGCGCGGCAGCGGGGCGGTGGCGGGCAGCGAGGTGTACTTCACGCGCTCGAATCTTGCGGGCAGCGGGTGAGCAGCGAGCGGTGATCGAGCGTTAGGAAAAAATTTGAATCAAAAAGATGTTGCCGCCATTGTTCAGACATTTCTTTCGTGAATAAAAAGAAATATCTCGTCGACACAATCGTGAACACAACACTACGCGGCTATAGTGACGCGCGATCTGCCCGCTAGTTTCGAGAACAGAGCCTGTAGCCAATGTAACATCGCTTCATAGCGAAGCGAAATCGAATACTAAACCAACCAATGGCGGGAACGATTGACCAGGTGATTTATCGCGTCGCGTGGTCAATCGTTGCCGCCATTGGTTGCTTTGGTATTCGATTTCGCTTCGCTGTGAAGCGATGTTACTTTGGCTACAGGCCCTGGTCATTAATGCCCGCCCGGCTCCCGCGCCGCTGCCACCGCCGCCCCGCTGCCCGCAAGATTCAAGGCAACGGCCTAAGGCATTATGACCGAATTTGTACTTTTTTGTGCGTAAAGCATAAATGAATAAGACAGAGGGTACAGCCCTATATCGCCCTGCTTAATGCACTGCTTATTTCTATGAATACCGTCAACTTAAAAGGGTGTATTAGCATACGTTTTGCCTCCATTCTGCAGTAATTGTAGCCTGGCGTGCCTACAATTTGAGGCCTGAAATATTGCGAGTAATTCTTGAATATAATCTACATGGATTTAAGAGGGTACTTTTATTATTTTTACGTCTTTATGTGAATTATGCTGTAGCATTTAAAACATAATGTCGGTTTAATAGAGCAATGGTGGCCTAGTGACCGAGTTACAGATCGATCTGTACTATCTGTGACTCGGTAACTCGCGGCCATGATTACGGTGATGATGTAATGATTTAAACATAGTCCCCTCTGTTCATAAACGTTGCTTTAAGTTAACTAGTGTTTAGCGAATGTTTAAACACACATTTTTTACGTTTGCACATCACCTAACCTTAATCATCGTATATAAATAAACCCGTTAAACACTATGGTGTTTATTCATAAACGATGATTAAAGTTCTCTCGAGGAAAACATTTATTTTTATAAATTATAAACTAGTGCTTACCCGCAATCCCGCCTGATGGTAAGCAGTGATGCAATCGTTGATGGTAAAGCGCGCTAGTTTATTAAGGGCCTATTCACTCTAGCCTTGAAGACACTGAAATTGTAGTCAGACGGAAACAACGCCGCTGGCAAGTTGTTCCAGTCCCTCGATGTACGTGGTATACCTAAAAGACGATGCGTTTGGCGTTATCGCCAAGGTCCAGCGGTACGTCACTCCAGGGCTCCTCCTTTATACCGCGTACATCGAGGGACTAGAACTATTTGCCAGCGGCGGTTTTTTCGTCGGACTACAATTTGAGTGTTTTCAAGGCTAGAGTGAATAGGCTCTTAATAAACTAGTGTGCTTTACTACAACGATTACGTCACTGCTTACCATCAGGCGGGATTGCGGTCAAGTGCTAGTTCATAATAAATTTAAAAAAAAGGCGAAACGCTTCGTTCGGATCGTTGTGGCGTCAACAACGTAAGGGTGGAAACCCGCCGTACGACGGGTCGTCCGATAATAGAACGGAAATATGAAAAACTAGCGTTCCGCCCGCGGCTTCGCCCGCGTGGAGTTCGGTTATATCGCGCCTTTTAGATTTCCCTCAGGAATATCAATTTTTCCGGGATAAAAGGTAGCCTATGTTCTTTCTCAGGGTCTAAAGATTGTCTATGCCAAATTTCATCAAAATCGGTTGAGAGGTTTAAGCGGGAAAGCGTAACAGATAGACAGACAGACAGACAGACAGACAGACAGACCGACAGACAGACAGACAGAGTTACTTTCGCATTTATAATATTAGTATGGATAAAAAGGTAAAGGTAGTGAAAAATAACATAAAAACAAACAAAAATAAATATTTAACATCCACCAACCAGCAGTACCCACTCCTCATCTATAGGAGGTCTATGTCTCAGTAGAGGGAACATTGCAGGCCGCTTGTGCTGTACTTGTGCCATACAGCATTTTACTTTTGTTTCTGGGATGGCAACGCTCCTGTTTTGTATACTGCTATGCAAATCAAAGACACTAGACACACCCAATTTTATTCAAGTTCAGAGCATCATAGATTTTTCTTCTATAATTTTTTATTAGTCAGAACCCCAGGAGGACTCCTTTTCTGTTTTTTTTTTTTTTAGTTTCCGAGACGGAACATCCTCGCGGGGTGGGCGTCGGTATCTGTCAGACCTTTAAAACCACCCCTGTGTTCTATCTCACACCTACGCCGGGGGTTGCAAGAACGAACACTGCTTCTGCCAGCATCAATTGGGGGTTGCCCCCAATTGATGCTGGCCCGCCACTGTGGGCCTCCTCGGCCCTAACCCCGAGGACGACCCTGACCCGGGCATTTGAAGAACCACGGGTAGATTTAGTTAGTAAAGTCCCCTTCAGCTCCCCACAGAAGAAGAGAGGTCATATGATGATTTTCAAACCTTCAAACAAAAGAACTTCATTTTCTAATCTTCTCATCGTTCACACTTACACTTACAGCCATCCACATTCATACTCAAAACTTAATAAATACGTCACAATTGGGTTGTATCCTAAAAAAATAATTGAATGTCCAATAAAAAATATTGAACACGTATTTTTTATTTTTTCTTTCATTCAAATACTTAGGAAGATATATTGATTTGAAATTAGAAATTTCCTCTCGGTGGTAGGCCATAACATCGGCTGCCGGCGGTTGTTACCACCCACCAGACAGTCTTGGCGCCAAGCGATTCGTCGTGTTCCGGCATGATGTCTGGTGAAGCCGTACGGAGGACGGGTCTGAGTAGTTGTGTTGCGATGTGTGGCGGGTACGATGCGCCAAATGTTGTTGTCTCGGGAATTTGGTCGTGGAGAGTCTCCAGATCAATCTCCCTCTAGCGCAGCATCGTTTGGTCGTGTTGGTCTTGGGTTTAACATTGCATCACCTCGCTCAACTGCCGTCATCCTTCCTATTCCTAAGTTTTTTAAGTGAATAGGCTTAATAAACTAGTGCGCTTTACACTCAACGATTGCATCACTGCTTACCATCGGGCGGGATTGCGCTCAAGCACTAATTTATAATCATTAAAAAAAAAAAAAGAAATGCCGCATGACGTCACGCAGTGGTACAAAATATACCACGGCACGGTAATTAACCCCCACTCTGTAACTTTAATACGCTATATCTCAGTAGTTTTTGGTAATTTCGACATAATAAAAAATACAGGTCTTAATTTTTTTTTATTATCTATAAGAGGGTCTATTTTTTTTTTTTTTGGATTTTCATACCTTATTAAGTCTTATGCCGTATGCCAACGCCATCTAGCCTGAGTTCGTGAAAGTGGCCGAGAGCCTTGCAGAGCAGTGTGTAGCCTTGGACATTGAACTTTGCTAATATGTGCTGACAAACTACCTGATTTACCTACCTAACAGAGACAAGTACTGACTCAGTCAAATGAAACCTATTTTATTTTCCAATAAGTATTATATTTATTAAATTATCTAGCGAGAGTAAATTTTCTAAAGTGACGGCCTCAGTGGCGTAGCGGTAGCGGACGCGGCCGCTGCGCAAGGTGGCGCGGGTTCGATCCCCGCACAGTGCTAATATTTGTATGCATGAATATGAATATTTGCACTGGTCTGGTCGTGCCTCGGAAAGCACGTTAAGCCGTTGGTCCCGGTTGCCATACGAACATCTAGTGGCAGTCGTTACGGGTTGTTGGAGCCCTCAAAAGTCCAACAATTGGTCTAACTGCAATGCTTCGATGTCGCCGTCGGGTTGTGGAGGTCAGACGGCAGTCGCTTCACGGAAAATGTCGAAGTTTAGCCATATCAACAGTTGGACTGGTACAGCGGACCCCAGACTCCAAAGCTGAAAAGGCTTCGGATGCGACTGGGATTAACGCTGGGATGATGATGATGATGAGTAAATTTTCTAAAGTCACTACAATTTATCGGTCCAATTGAATTTTGATTTATCTTTCACAGTAGGATTAGCTAAAGCGGACTTACATTATTTTGATATTATAATCGGATTTACTGGAACAATTTTATTACAAATTAATTGGAGCTTAGTGTAGTCTGAAAATCATCACTTCATTTGGTCTTTCATTTATATCGAAAACCAGCAGCACACCGCGGATTTTCTCCTATAAATGTCCTTCGTATACACACATCAAAAGTGTCTAGGGATCAACATATATTTTTGCAATAACTTTTCTCCTGATTGATATTAATTAAAATTTTCTTTAAGGATTCATCAAATAAAGTGTTTTCGTTTGTCACAGTAACGATAAACCAAGTCACCTTTGCATTAATAAAGAAATTTGCCATTTTCCTAATAAAGGGATATTTGACATTTGAACCACTAACACAAAAGTTCGAAAAAAAGACTGAAATAACAGTTTTCTCTAAAATTTTATTGGGTAACTTAAACAATTAATAATCCGTGTTTCTACCGCGAACACTAACAACACAAGAACATCGGTTTGGCATACTCAAAATGAGTTCATCCAAATCACGCTGTGGAATGGCCGCCCATGTTCGTTGCAACAACAAAAAAAGGTCTTCTTGCGACTGGATACCCTCCATATTCGGCAGAGCTCTTCTCTGTAGCATATCCCATGCATGCTCAATCGGGTTCAAGTCTGGCGACTGAGCAGGCCAGGGCAGGACATTGATGTTAGCTGCGGCGAGAGTCTGTCTTACAACTCTTGCGGTGTGCGGTCGTGCATTATCATGCATTAACTGAAATAAGGGACCGATTTGCACTTGTAGAGGAACGATGACGTCTGATACAATCGTTTCAGCATAAATTTGAGCGTTGAGGTTGCCTCTGATCCAAATCAACTCAGTTCTTCCGCCGATCCAAATACCCGCCCATACCATGATGGTTCCACCACTATAAGGATGGACTTCCTGGCAGGATTTTAATCGCTGTTGGCGTCCAGGGGTTCTCCAGTGTCGTATACGTCTTGTATCCGGTCTCATACCAAAACGAGACTCATCAGAAAAGCACACGAAACGCCATTGTTCTTCTGCCCAATTTCTGTGTTCAAGAGCCCATTGATATCGAATCCTACGATTGTGCATTGCTATAGGTGGTACCCGTAGCGGTCTTCGGGAATGAAGGTTCACTTCATGCAAGCGGTTTCTGACTGTTTGGTCGCTAATTAAGTTCCCTGAAGAGTGATGAAGCCTCACGGCTAACATCATGGCGGTTATTGTTGGAGCTCTTCGAGTTAAGATTTGAATGTATCGGTCTTGTCTCCGTGTGGTGCAGCGATACCGTCCTCCATGGCGCTCAGCCACGGTACCAGTGCTTCGGTAACGTGTCCAAAGTCGACTGATAACACTCTGACTTGTATTCAGAGCTAAAGCCACAGTACGTTGCCGGGAACCAGCTTCTATCATTCCCACGGCTCTGAGCATTTCTTCCCTGCTTAAATGACGTCGCCGCTCCATAATAACGTTGGTTTTAATCAGTAGTAGGGAAACAGTAGCACTAATAATGTCTTCAATGCGTTGTATGTTTTTATAGGGAAAATATTGACAGCTGATTTTCATCTTTTACTCGAATTTGATTCACAGTTCCTGATTCAAATTATGAAATGCACCAAAAAGGATCCATATAAATTTATAAAATCATAAATTTATTACAAAGCCACATCTCAATCTCAAGAAATCCGCATAAAAATGCTTGATCCCTAGACACTTTTGATGTGTGTATTTCGGGAAAAAAAGTAGTTATCATATGTGTTATTCTGAGGTATAAGCTACACTAGCTGACATGTCCCTATTTCGTAGGGTGGTAAACATTTTTACCTTGCCTAATATCACAAAGTTGCGTAATTATTTTAGTTTCTATTTGTATACTAGCTGTGCCCCGCGGTTTCACCCGCGTAAGTTTCGAACCGAAAAAGCTCAATTGATATAAAACAAGCGCCTGTTAAAATAATGTGAACAATATTTACTTTCGCGTCCGCTCCCGTTTTCGCAACATTTTTTGTTACTGCTATGCTCCTATTGGTTATAGCGCGATGTTATACAGCCTATGTCCTTTCTCAGGCTCTAGACTATCTGTGTATCAAATTTCTTTACAATCGGTTTAGTAGTTTTGGCGTGAAAACAGACAGAGATACTTTCGCATTTATAATATTAGTATGGATTACATAGATACATATGCAAACTCAGATAGATTCAGATATAGATTTATAGATTCAAACTATATTACATTTTCTATAAATGATACATATCATAAATAATAAATAAATATATACGGACAAATCACACAGATTGAGCTAGCCCCAAAGTAAGTTCGAGACTTGTGTTATGGGATACTAACTCAACGATACTATATTTATAATAGATAAATATATAGATAAACATCCAAGACCCAGGCCAATCAGGAAAAGATCGTTTTCCATCATGACGTGGCCGGGGATCGAACCCGGGACTTCCACGTCGCAGGCAGGAGTTTTGACCGCTGCGCCACAGAGGACGACAACACATACGAGGATACATAATTATCATAATCAACCTATAATGTTCTCACTGTTGGGAACAAGCCTCCTCACGCAGGCCCAGTGCGGGTTGGTAAATGTCACATGTCTCCGAAGTTTTTCTAAGTCTAGTTTTTCTTTTCGAAGTCTAGGGCCTATCGGTTTCTTCGCGATGTTTTCCTACACCGTTTACAGCATCAATGATACAGGAGGCTTATTGTATGTAGGATTATACATATTATTCTTCGTTGTATATCGTACTTTCCAATTATATATACTACTTGTGAATCGCGAAAATAATGCATATAATTAGGGAATATTTGACGATCTATCTACAAAACGTTAAAATTGAAAGTTGACAACGGCGCTCCCTTTATTTGGAATTATCTGAACGAAGCTACAGCTCTCATTGTTCTGATGAATAACCCTATTAATTTTCAAAATTTTCGACAGACGGTGTTCTGTTCAAGTATAATGCTTCCTATCTCATTTTATATCACGTTAAATCTGATGATTTTATGTATTTGTCTCCTTCTTTTGGCGACACGATGCTTAAGAAGATTTCTCTTCAAAATATTTGACAAAGCCCAAGAACACATTTCCAGAATCGCAAAGTGGTCCAAGGACTTGGAGCGTCGCTCGGCAGTAGCTCTTGCAACCATAAGACTTGAACCAACTCCGCATACAATCGAAAACAGCCAAGAACCGTATATTAGTAAGAGAAATAAACTTACATAAAACTGCCAAAGGCCTGACACTTGGGGACGACGTTAATATAAGACTCTGCACGAAGCAATATTGGATATCCTTCCTCCGTACCAACCTGCTATTATATTTACATACGACTGAGTAGGCCCATTGAATAATATATTAGAGTAGAGAGGCTATAGCATTCATGACAGTTTTTCGAAAGGCCAATAATATGGAGAGTCATAAATTACCGCAGCGGTAACTGGCTAGGAGGAAAAAGGACATCAATTATGTGAAGGCGATAACGTCAGAGTAAGCCGCGAAAATAGTTTTTTGCTATTTATTGGTCAGGTGAGTTGATGTATATATTAAGCGGGATAATGCACGGCCAACCCAAATGTCCGTTCTTTGGTATTGTTCGTCGAATCATTGAAATCTTCATGTTCTGGATATAACGCACAGATTTTGACAAATACGTGCGTTGACTTGACAAGACAACTCGTGGTGGGTTTCTTCATTTAAATGAAAATGTAACCTCTGGGTTTCTTTGTTCTTTGTCATTCTTCTTTCGGCCTTTTTAGAGTAATCAGATAGGAAACGTCAAACTCAATAAAGAAATAAAAAAGAAAATGGTTGACGTAATTTTTGGACACAAAGTGTAGTACTGAACTATAATCTTAGAATCATCATTGGACATTTTGACGGGAAGCTAAGATGAGTGTCACGCGCATTTTTCATTGGACTTTTAAAATTATTTATAGTGTCGTTTACTAAATAAAAGCGCGTGATTTATGTAGTAAATAGTGCATTCAATAAATAATGCATAAAGAACATTGAAATATCGCAACATAGTGGCCACATAATGGCTTAGCATCAAATCTCCTCTTAATCGGCGCATGCAGCCGTTTTTTCAACTGTCATTGGCAATATCCGCCATTATTGTGAAATAATTTTTTAAAGAATTTCTATAATTCGTTACACGTGTTAATGGCAAAATTGTGGTATCTAACCACAGAGGCTATTGAAGATTTGAAGTAGTATTCACTCTAAAGAAAAGAAAGAAAGAAATAATCATCATTATAATTCTCTTGAAGTTAGAATTCAGAATTCATTCAATTCAGTTAGAACTGACTCAAATGTGCATGTTGTGACTTAAGTTCCTGTGGCGTCTAGATGGGGCAGCTATTATTGTGGCGTTTTTGGGTACCGCAACAACGCGACGCTTTGTTTTGTGTGTGGCGTTATTGTGGGTACCGTTACACCCAGTACCTGGGTTATGGAAGCTAGAAGATGCTCCTTTGTAAAAAAAAAAGTCAGCTGCATCCGGTACAGTGGAAGTGGACCCCAAGTTAGTTATGAATATGGATGGCTATACAGATGATGAATGGTAATCGTGAATGTTATTTATAGTTTTAATTTGGATAACCACAGCTTGAACCAAAAACTAGGCACAAACTCTTGCTCATGCTGCATCAAGCTAGTACAATCTGTTAGATTTCTATTAGATTTTCAACTTTATTTTTAAAGAATTAAGGCTCAAGGTGGACCGATGACTTGGTGAAGGTCGCGGGAAGCCGATGGATGCGGGCAGCACAAGACCGGTCATCGTGGAAAGCCTTGGGGGAGGCCTTTGTCCAGCAGTGGACATCTATAGGCTGAGGAAGAAAGAAGAAGAAGACTCAAGGTTGATTGGGAATACCTATTTGATAGTTTTGGATAGCTTGACCTGCTGCCGTCCGTACAGTAAGATCTTTGTATATAGGTTGCCTGGAAGAAATCGCATTAGCAATAAGGTCGGGTAAGGTAATGTCGCTCATTGTATATTGTGTAGTTTTTAATGTATTTTTACGTATGTTTCTGGTGCACAACAAAGTATTTTTTTTATAATTATAAACTAGTGCTTGCCCGCAATCCCGTTTGATAGTAAGCAGTGATGCAATCGTTGATGGTAAAGCGCGTTAATTTATTAAGCCTATTCACAAAAAAAAAAAAAAAACTGAGTGAATGAACTGATGAAAAAGACGGCAGTTGAGCGAGGTGATGCAATGTTAAACCCAACAACACGATCAACGATGCTGCGCCAGAAGGAGATTGATGTGGATTGGTGTAGGGACATGGGGAAGTCCCCGCCCCCTATTTGTTGGACCCCGAGGCGGAGGTGCGCGCTATTTTCGACGCGTGCCTCTGAGGCGATGCACAGGGTAGTTTAACACCCCACTACCCCGTGCAGGAGACGAGGCCCGGACAGACCGGGCCAGCACGAGAGTGTGGGGCCGTGGAAGAATTTAGACTCCCACGGTCCCACGCGCGCTCGTGATAGAAGAAGCACCGGGGTGGTTTTAGTCAGTAAAAGTCTGACAAACCCCGTCGTCCATCCCAGGGCGGCGGACATCCTATGAGGATTTCCACCCCGAAAAAAAAAGTGTAGGTATTGTACCGGGCATACCTACATCGCAACACAACTGCTCAAACCCGTCTTCCGTACGGTTCCACCAGACATCATGCCGGAACGCGACGAATCACTTGGCCGCAAGATTTTGCCTGGTGGGTGGTAACTTCTGCCTGCAGCCGATGTTATGAATTTAATATAAATAAACTATTTATCATCTCCCTTAACCCTTATCTGTTCGTCCAAAAATATGAAATTAGGTTATCAAATAACGGATATCCGTATTGAACGGAATAATCGCACTGACGCGAACACACATGAGATTATTTATTACAAACGTGATTCTAGTAACAAATCCATACTAATATTATAAATGCGAAAGTAACTCTGTCTGTCTTTCTATCTGTCTGTCTGTCTGTTACGCTTTCCCGCTTAAACCTCTCAACCGATTTTGATGAAATTTGGCACAGACAATCTTTAGATCCTGAGAAAGAACACAGGCTACTTTTTATCCCGGAAAAATTTGATGTTCCCGAGGGAAATCTAAAAAGCGCGAACCGAACTCCACGCGGGCGGAGCCGCGGGCAGAAAGCTAGTAAGTACTAAATACAACCCAAACCTGTACATTTTCAATACAGTCGATTCCTCCCAAAGGATACTTCTAGCCAACCCTGGAACCACAACACATTTGGCTACACATCTTAATGCGCTAACAGATTTATAGTCCTGACCCTGACTTTCGCAGGTACTACTATAGATTTGTCTACGGGCCAATTTGTAACTGAAACAAAATGTTTGTTTTCGGAGTAACTTGTTTAGTTGTGAAACTGTTGAGTTGTTCCTTACCAAAATGGAACAGCATTTCTGCAGATCTTTCAATATTAATATTATGAAGATGTAAAATCTGTGATTTTGTATGATGGGGTAATCTTCAGAACGACTGCGCGGTAAATGTGTAATACATTAACAGTAGCATTTTGACAGTTCAACAAAATTCATTAAGTCATTTGTGTTGCTGAGCGGACAATTTTTTGGAACATATGAAGCGATGGACACTTTTTTGGATAGGAAATCATGAGCTCTCTCGCTATCTCGGCGGAGAGGAAAGGCGTGTCAGACTTTTACTGACTAAAACCGACCCGTGTTTCTTCACTTGCCTGTACGCCAGGACCACGGTTACTTTTCTAAACAACCCGCAACCCTGACTCAGGAGGCATCGGTCTTCGTGGACCCCTTCACGATGTGCTAACATCTCTTTGAGGCGCGCGTGACACACGACGCGTCGTCGACTCGGGCCTGGTTCTTATCGGGCGTTGAGCAGTGAGCAGCTCGCCGCCCGGTAAGAGGACCAGGCATGCCCGCGCCTACGGTAGCCGGGAGTTCAATGTCATCTCCCGACCAGGGCGTCTCCTGCGGCGGCTAGTGGCGTGAGGGCGCTGTGATTCCCGCTGCCTCACGCACTCTGCCTCCTCCTTTGCCAGCATCACTGCTTCGCAGAAGGAGGTGACGGCCTGTCATGCACTCTCGCTTCCGACTATGGCCTGGATCAGGGTCGGACGCGAGAGATCGCAGCCGATCGCCGCTACGAGGACACGACGGTGCTCTACCCAAGCCGGGCAGACCCCCACCGTATGCACCGTGTCCTCAAGGCGATCCACACAATGGTGACACCCCGGCGTTTCCTCCCACCTTGTCCGGAACAGGAACCTCCCGAAACAACCGTGTCCGGTGAGGACCTGCGTCAGGCGGAAGGTGAGGGCACCGTGGCGCCTCTCTAGCCACTACTCAAAGAGGGGACTTACCGCCGCTATTGTGGCGTGCCACACTGGGTTGCGACAATCTCACTCTCCATGTCGCCATGAGATCCCGCCGGTGTGATGGACTCCTTACAAATAATTCAGATCGTTATTGATAGTATGTTGCTGAATGGGGGAACTGTTTTTTTTTTTCTTTTTTTTTTTAATGTAGATGAGTGTCATATGTCTTATGTAAAAAAACTAATTTCACGCAAGTGACGTGACGGGAGAACCTTATGTTCGCACAAAAATAAAAGTAAAGAAAAGCGCTAGGCGGGAACTAAAGATAGACATTAATATTACGTTCCCAAAAATATATCAATAACTCGACATAATACTAATCGAAGGACTGACAAGCTGGAAATGATTTGGGACGACAAAACCAATAAATAAATATATCAGTTGTAAATAATAAGTTCGGAGCTGACAATATTTGTCCGGGAAGCGACTTCGTTCAAGTGTTCAAGTTCTCCAACGAATTCGCTTACTGCTAACGATTTTGGAGAAAAACTTGTTAGGAACGTGAGCGAAATTAAAATACTAGTATTGATTAAATATAAACTGTTTCAACATTTCTTTTGTGAGGGGGCAAAATTTCCCTAAGTGATCGGACTTGGTATATTGTTTGGATTTGTTTTTAGGTATTTTTTTCTGTAGTTTTGATATCTTATTTACATTTCCATACCCAGCATATATTTCAATTCAGAGGAAATATCTGGATTAAATTTACCCTATATGCTCATCTTGTTATAAACAATCAGCATACCAAATTTTATCTTAATTTGTTCAGCAGTTTTTACGTATAAAATCAATGCAATATGTCCATAAAAATTTTCACGTTTATAATATTAGAAGGAAGTTAGGAACAACAAGCTTGTGTTTGTATAGAACCAGCATTAATTAATTTGTATTACAATAATGCACAGATTATAAAATAAGCAATAACCTCAATGTCAAAATCATGTGTCTTGTATTTGGCCTTAGTTCTGACAACAGGCAATGGGCGAAATTGTCAACATTGCTTAGACTTGAATACGAGGCTTTTAACTATATTGTTTATAACTATTTTTTTTTTTTTGCTTTGTGGGTAAGTATTAAACTATTTTTCTTTCTTTCTGTCATTGATATTTATACTTCCTTGTACATAAATGGTAGGTACTTGAATACCTGACCTTACCTTTGATATATGAATAAATGCTTTCCTACCGGAAGAAAAGGCAGAAGCGTCTTCTATTACAAAGCTTATAACATCTTTGTGAATTGTTCCACGTTCATGCATACACGCCCCGGCGAGTTCTGCGCACCTGACCTACATCCCTTAAAGTGGGTGCAGTAAATAGCTTTATTTATTTCCTCATTTCGCGCCATTCCAAAAAGCACTCTAAATTCAAATTGCGAACATGATTTTTGTGTAACGAGGTGTCGATCTTCAAAAATTTCGGTTTACGAAAACCGTTATTTACCGAGAAAATGGCAAGGATGAAGGCTATAAAACAAATTTGAATATTATTTACCTGTTACGAGGTCTAGCAAAGAGTGCGCAAACAAAAAACGCATTAGATAAATCCTAGCAGTGAATAAAAAAAGAAAAATATATAGGTACAAACACCTTGTACTCATTTATTCAAGATAGTAAGATCTTCAGAAGTGTGTTTGCAAAGGTAAATTGTGAGAATTTCCCTTTGATAAGGTAAGTAAGACGGATCGTGTATAATATTTATGAGCAATTGCGAAGATACTCGTGTAGTAGGTTTTGTGTTTTAGGAAAACTGTAAGCACTGACGAAACTTTGTTCCATTTTGAATTAGATGAGTGTTTCTTAGAACCTACAGTAACGTATTTTTTTTTTACTTCACGGGAAATATTTTATACGTACAATGCTTTAGGACTATTTTACCGTTAAAAGTACTTAAATTATTCATGAATATTTTATTTACTACTGGTTAGTAAAAATATTCTCATCCTAAAAGAAGAAACTCGAAAACAACTATACTCATATTTTTTTCCTTTCAGTTACAACTCCTATAATTGTCAAAAATATCTTAAAACCTATTTAATCTGGCAACACTAAAGCCTCGTTACTTCGCGGGTTGCGTGACAGTCCCAACATCATACTGCACTCGATAGCGGCCCGGGCAGATAGTCCGCTTGTGTGGACATTAGCAAACCGTACAAAATCGGTTTTTGTTGAAATTGTTACTAACACAATGGACCACATGTATTCTGAATAAATAAATAAAAATGAAATAAAGAACTTGTTTCTGATACCAAATTGTGTACAATTTTAGTCAAGGAATTCCTTATTTACAGCAAGTACGTATAGAACCAACTGTCGCATCTCGGTAATATGTTCGTTCCTTTTTTGAAAGCAACACGACCTTTGTTGGCACCTCCTTTGTAACCAGCTTCCTTCCTCCATCTTATGTCCGCCATAATTACATATATCGTATATTTCAATTTTAGGGCAAAAGTTTTGTGAAGGTCAGATTTGTTGGGAATATATCGTTAACATTTTGACGTTTGTCAACAAAATTCAACCTTTTCCTATCTACGAAAGATAGATGGAATTGAATTATGTCAATGAAGTCAGAAGACAATACATAAAACAGATACTCACATATACAACAGTTTGTTGATAAATAAGAAATAGTTCAGACCGCACTATTATTCACATCACTCATGTAATAGCAACTGGCTCACAAAGGAAAACATTTACTGACATTTTGATTTCAATTTGATCTTATTTCGCGCGTAAAAATACAGATAAAAAAATATTATCTCAACATCAGTTATTGAATCATACGACGACACAATGAGAAACCGGTAACCAACGACAAATAGACATATTTCACCGGTAATCGATGGTTCGCGTCGAATCGATTGTTGATGAATCGAGACGCGACTCGGGATCGTTTACCTTACCGATTGATTTATGGCCAGACTTAAGGTAGTTTATAGAGGCGCGAGTTTTTCACTTATCATGAAATACGTGACTTTGAGGAGGATGTTCGTAGAGATAGTCGCCATTTAAAAATATATTCTTTTGCGTCATTTTCATACGCCATTTTTAAAATGTCGTATGGAAATTAATACGCTGTTAAAACAAAACTGTCGTTGACAAACGAGCGGCACAGTCGCCTAGTCGTGAAGAATTTAAACAACAGAAGAAAATAATGCTTTCATAGATGTTGTAAGTATTTGGAATTTAAATTTTTTTTTTTTTTTTTGTTCTGATAAATTATCGTGCCAGATAATGACGGTAAAAATAATGAACTGAAATTTTTATCCAAAGAATCTATTCTAAAATGAACATGCATTTTTTTATGTTCGATCATATGATAAGTTTCAATAATATCCTTTCCCAATTTAATCAGTACCTTTGTAATTAAGCTTCGGGTTCTGTCGTTCAAGGAGCGCTTAGACCTACGAAAATAATCAAAATTGAATCACCACGGCCGGATTCTCAATAAATTCAATCGCTGAGGATGTATAGCCACTTAAAACCTCATCTCAAGTGATGTAATTTATTGATCCCTCATGGTATCGACATGTTGAATGAACCGTCTAAATTAATAACGTTCAATATAATTTAATTTCGGAACTTAACGGTTTTACGGTTTTAGTATCTATTTCGTGACATCGATTTTTGACTATGTAGGTTTGACTATATGGTAGCCGTCAGTTCGGTTTTGCCAATCGAAGTTTACGCTAACAAGTTTGTATTATGTAGTTTGTAGGTACACTTTACATGTTTCAAGTTTGGGACGGGAGTGGTTTTAAAGGCACTGAGTCAATTTGAAAATCTTTCGTACAAGTACGTAATATTTTTTCGAAGTTGAAATGAAATTGAAAATGGTTGTGGTTTTTTTGCATGAAAGTATAGAATACTCCATATTTATATACCTACTCAAAGTAAAGTAAAATACAATTAAAATTGCCACTAAGCCAACGCACATTATTAATCCCGCCTGATTGTAAGCAGTGATGCAATCGTTGATAGTAAATCGCGCTAGTTTATTAAGAGCCGATTCACTCAAAAACACTGAGTTAATAGGAAGGAAGACGGCAGTTGAGCGAGTTGATGCAATGTTAAACCTAACAACACGACTAACGATTCTGCGCCAGAGGGAGATTGTTTTGGAGACCCTTCACAACTAAACTCCCGACACAACAACATTTGGAGCATCGTACCCGGTACACATCGCAACACAACTGCTCCGAACCTCCGTATAGCTTCACGACACGTCATGCCGAAACACAATGAAGAGAATTTAGGTGAAGTGAACGTAAGAGCTGTAATTCCAACTAATACCAACAATATATGCTAGGACTTGACTGCAATCCCGCCTGATGGTAAGCAGTGATGCAATTGTTGATGGTAAAGCGCACTAGTTTATTAAGCCTATTCACTTAAGAAACTTAGGAATAGGAAGGATGGCGGCAGTTCAGCGATGTGATGCAATGTTAAACCCAAGACCAACACGATCAACGATGCCGATCTGGAGACTCTCCACGACCAAACTCCCGACGACGAATAGCTTGGCCTTCGATTGACCTTGTCTGGTGGGTGGTAACTTTTGCCGGCAGCCGAAGTTATGGCCTACCATCGAGAAAAAACTAACCTAATTTTTTTTTCCGGAGTGGAAATCCTCATAGGATATCCGCCGCCCTGGGGTGGGCGACGGGGTCTGTCAGACTTTTACTAAAACCACCCCGGTGTCTCTTCTATCACGAGCGCGCGTGGGGCCGCGGGAGTCTAAATTCTTCCACAGCCCCACACCTTCGTGCTGGCCCGGTCTGTTGGGCCTCTTCTCCTGCACGGGGTAGTGGGGTGTTAAACTACCCCCTGCATCGCCTCAGCGGCGCGCGTCGCCATCGCGCGCGCGTCCCCCTCGGGTTCCATCGAATAGGGGGCGGGGACTTCCCCATGTCCCTCGTCCCTGAACCTAACCTAACTTTGTACGGTGAGATTGTTAACGAATCGATCGGCTGTCTTAACTTGAGTAATCAAGAGGTGAATAAGGAAGTGAACCACTGCGCACGTAGCAATTTACATCATCAGTGTTAGTGGCGTGTGGTAATGAAATGCTGTTACAGAAGTACCAAAACCATCCACATTAAAAGATAATTTCCAATTTTTTTTTTAAATACATTAACTTTGATGATTTTTTATACAATATGTAAAGAAAACCCTGTCTGATCCATAAGGATAATAAAGGTTAGGTAAACACTTGGCCAAATATAATATAAAATTTTACATAATTATCATAGTAACAATACTAATGAATTTTGAAATAATCCTTTATTCCCAGGAATTAATTCCAATTTCCCCGAAATTTGGTAATTTTAAAAAAAAGTGACAACACCGGTATTATTATAAGCGAATAGCGACGCGACCACGTCACAGGTGCCGCGTGCCCTGCCCCCCGCCGCCCGCGGAAAGGGTCGCTTACCGTGTATGTATTAAGTTACCTACCTCTTTTTGCGAAATAATATTAATTTTTTAGGGGGATTTTTTTTTAAGTTTTGCCTGTCTTTGTGGGAATTATTAGAATCAGTTATCGATACCTAACAATACCTTCACGGATCGGACAGGGTTTTCTTTACATATTGTATAAATTATAAACTAGTGTTTGACCACAATCCCGTCTGTTAGTATGAACATAGAATACTTTCAGTATTCTATTATGTTAATAATTGTAAGTGTCATCATCACCATTATCATCATCATGATGATGTTAATAATATTGTGAGTGTGAAGACTGCTAGGTCATTTTATATCTTTTTATTTTCTCTTTTTTACTACTTTTTTTTTTATTATTTATGAACTAGTGCTTGACTGCAATCCCGCCTGATGGTAAGCAGTGATGCAATCGTTGATGGTAAAGCGCACTAGCTTATTAAGCCTATTCACTCAAAAAAACTGAGTGATTATGAAGGAAGACGGCAGTTGAGCGAGGTGATGCAATGTTTAACCCAACAACACGACCAACGATGCTGCGCCAGAGGATGATCTGGAGACCCTCAACGACCAAACTCCCGACACAACAATATTAGGCACATCGTACCCGGTACACATCGCAACACAACTGCTCAGACCCGTCCTCCGTACGGCTTCACCAGACATCATGCCGGAACACGACGGATCGCTTGGCGGTAAGACTTTGTCTGGTGGGTGGTAACTTATGCCGGCGGCTGATGTTGTTTGCCTACCACCGAGACTTTTACCGAGATTTTTGTCATGGTCTGGCAGTTTGAGTAATTTATATGGTCTACCCAAATATATTTGGTATTGTTCGTCGAATAGTTGAGTTCCCTAAGTTTTGAGCTGAGTTGCAGGATCTGAAGACATGTGACATCTACCAATCCAGACTGGGCCCGCGTGGTAGATTACGGCTCATCGAGAAAAGGCTTGCGTCCTAGAAGTGGGGAAATTACAGGCTGATTATGTATTAGTACATATGTATAATTCGATCGGTTTACTTTGCGATCGCGGCGCCCTCTGGTTCACTTTTCTCTGTGTTCCTTAATTTCGTGTGTTTTGTTGGGTTGCTGTGTCTAATGAAACTTCTGCAGTGCAGCTTCCTAGTGAGTCCAACGAAAATCAAGACAGCCATGACGGGAACCGCCTTAATTTGAAAAACTTTGAACTAGACTTGCAGATAATGTTTTGTAAGGAGTTATGTTACGGTAGGTGTGTATAGAACTACATATAACGTGTTTTCTTTTGAATAGTGTAATGAAGGAAGGTTGTTTTCGTTACATTTTCCCAAGTTTTTCTACAATTTGACTGCGGCGGTTTTCCCGTCTGACGACAATTTAAATATCTTTAAGGCTAGAGTGAATAGGCTCATAATAAACTAATTCGCTTTACCATCAACGATTGCATCACTGCTTACCATCAGGCGGGATCGCGAGTAAGCGCTAGTCATTAATTTCTTGTAACCCAAATCGTGCTCACGATTCGGCCCACTTTTCTTCAAATCATTGAAATATCAAAACCAGCTAAGAGGGATTCCGAATCGCGCTCGAAGGATTCCGTACCATTATCTCTAATAACAACACATCTGCTTTACGGACGCTCCCCTTAAATATTCATTTCTGTTTTAGTACTTGGTGTTATAGAAGCTATAGCAATACCACAGATGGACGGTGGACTCTTAATAGTAGAATACTCTTTATTATGTACATCATATACAACGTGTAACATAATAGGTATATAGGACATAACAAAGGCATGGCATCTTTACATGATATCAAACGATATTGGAAGGGTTTTTAATCCTATCTCTTTATGTTAGGAAGTTATGAGGAAAAACAGCGCCTGTGATAGGCTACTATCATACTAGTCGTTGAAGACTTTTATCGGATTTCAGCAAGTAACGTGACGGGTAAAGAGTAGTTATTAACGTATGTAGTATGCTGCCACGTTTGTTATGATTTGATTTTAAGAAACACGAAACCGAAAATTTGGTACCCATTTTTTGAGTATTTTATTTTGAGTTGAAACCCTTCCGATATCGTTTGATATCATCTAAAGATGCCATGCCCTTGGTATGTATATACCCTTTTTGTTACACGTTGTAGATGAATGCATATTTATGAAAATTTTAACCAATTTTAAGAAAGTTGATAATATTTTTTTTTTTTAATTATTATAATATTTTTTTTTAAATATAACATTATCTTAATAACTAACAAAATATAGTTGTAAAAAAAAAGGAAAAAAAATGTAAAAAGATAATTATGCCACTTTTTTAGATTAGAAAGTTGCGCACCAAAGGTGCGCACTAAAATAGTAACGCTTAAAATTCGTTACTCGTTAGTAGGTTTTACCCCTCGGATTTTTCTCATACCGGGCGCCTTATACATGAAAATCGATTCTTAAGGAGTAAACTCCAATAAACTCCAATAAAGATATACATCTAATTAATAAATATCATACAAGAGCAAATTAAATATATTGATATGTCTAAAGAGAGGGGAAGTGCTTTTGTAATATTTTTCCCTTTAGATGCGAGACTGTAGAAACTGTGCCCTATAATTACCCAATTATACCATATAATTACAATTACCCTTATACAGCGCTTCTCGATCAAAATCAAAAGTCATTTAATTCAAATTAGGCTGAGAATCAGCACCTTTTGAACGCCAATCCATACTAATATTATAAATGCGAAAGTAACTCTGTCTGTCTGTCTGTCTCTCTGTCTGTCTGTTACGCTTTCCCGCTTATACCTCTCAACCGATTTTGATGAAATTTGGCACAGACAATCTTTAGACCCTGAGAAAGAACATAGGTTACCTTTTATCCAGGAAAATTTTGATGTTCCCGAGGGAAATCTAAAAAGCGCGATATAACCGAACTCCACGCGGGCGAAGCCGCGGGCGGAAAGCTAGTATAACATAAGACTGTCCCCCGAAACGCCCGCCCTTCGTTACTTCCTAGTGCTTTTGCTGCGAAGAAGTGGCGGAACAAACTGCCCAGCAGAAACACTACTACAACTCAACACTAAAACCCTTTTCTAAAACCTTCACCTTTTGACGGTTAATTTCGATCGTTACGCTGAAGCTAAGTAGAGCCTCCCTATATCCCCATACTTGTGGTTTATCTCTCACCTCGACAATTCGTATGTCGACCGCACTAATGAATTACTTAGCACACTATTCCCACGCTCGGCCGGTTGCGTATTGGTAAACGCTACTTTGGTAAATTCTCTTCTTTTGTATTCTTATTCTTCAGTATTCTATTCAATTATATGCTGAAAGCCAGTTAAATTTAATCTGTAGTTTCCTGCCTCTCTAAAACTGTGGGTGGGGGGAGGGAGGTTGATTGTTTTTGGTTACTAATTACAGAAATCGTAATAACAAGTCACTGTTTGATTTGCAGTGACTTGTTATTATGATTTCTTGACGTGATACTAACATATAAATCTGAAGAATTTGTTTGTTTGAACGCGCTAATCTCAGTAACTACGGGTCCGATTTGAAAAATTCTTAGATTCTCTTTCGTTAGATAGCAAAACATCACGCTGCGACCAATAGGAGCATATAAAAAAAAAACATATCGAAACCTACGCGGATGACACCGCGCGGCGCAGCTAGTCCATACTAAACTCTGTCTGTCTGTCTGTTACGCTTTCCCGCTTAAACCTCTCAACCGATTTTGATGAAATTTGGCACAGACAATCTTTAGACCCTGAGAAAGAACATAGGCTACCTTTTATCCCGGAAAAAATTGATGTTCCCAAGGGAAATCTAAAAAGCGTGATATAACCGAACTCCACGCGGACGAAGCCGCGGGCGGAAAGCTAGTAATATATAAAGCTGAAGAGTTTCTTTGTTTGTTTGAACGCGCTAATCTCAGGAACTTGAACCGATTTGAACAATTCTTTTAGCGTTAGATAGCCCATTAATACAGGAAGGCTTTAGGCTATATAACATCACGCGGCGACCAATAGGATTGGAGTATATAAAAAAAAAACATATCGTAACCTACGCGGGTGAAATCGCGCGTCGCAGGTAGTTTATTATAAGCCTGTGTGGGATTGAGCGCGGGACGGCCGCCGCTTTGTGCAAAGTGAATTATTTCAACATTTATTACTCAAGACACTATAAAGACGAAGCGCAAGCTTTGGTTAACGTTTATTACTTTACACGTTATTTTGGATGTAAAAGGATTTCATACACACACGTACCTATAAAGAAATTTATTTGTCAACAAAGCTCATCCAGTATATGTATTGGTCAGAGATTCATCCAGGGTTGTGCTACACACAGGTTCAGTAGCTAATTTAAGTGTAAAGGAATATGCAACTTACTTTTTGGTTTTTCTTTAAATAAAACGTAAAAAAGTAAATTATATATACATATACGTACGGTGTTGACACCACTACGATCTGGACGAAGCGTTTCGCCTCTTCTTTTATACCGCGTACTTCAAGGGACTGGAACAATTTGACAGTGGCGACTACAATTTATGTGTCTTCCAGGCGAGAGTGAATAGGCTTTTAATAAACTAGCGTGCTTTATTATTAACGATTGCATCAGTGCTTAACATCAGGTGGGATTGCAGTCAAGCACTAGTTTTTAATTATTAAACAAAAAAATTATGAAAAAAAGTACTGAACAAATTCTTCACCGCCTGTATCTTGGGTGAAATTTTTAGCACTTGACACAATACTAGTACTAGTCTAGTTATTGGCTAGTAGACTAGTACTTGACACAGTACTAGTCTACTAGCCAATAACTAGGTAAAACAAGAATGATCCTTTCTATATATTGTATCTATTTTAATCAAAATTCACTATTCAATCTCTACTCCATCTCAGCACACGTATAGATTAGCAAAAGCAGTATTTAAACTTACGCCACCAGGTCGATCCTCATCCTTCATGACGTCACAGCATCTTCAGCAAGACCGTGTAGACATTAAGTTCTCATTTGTATAAGATTCTAACTTTGTGAGTAAGTGAATCATTGTCACTAATTTATTAGTCTCGTAAGTCGAAAAGTTTCAATTCCAGAGTAATCTTAGGGCCTTGTTCCAGATTAAAAGGTCTTGTTCAGTCATGAATCTGGAGTTAACACCAGATTTTGGGGCTCTTCATGGTCTATTATTATAACGATACGGTTAGCGCAGTTGCTGTGCGATTGATTAGTGTGCTGCGTGTTGCGGCTTTGAATCCCACACGAAACATGTAAAAACATGGCTCGTTTTCATTTTGCGGATGTTTTTATTTTAAATATTATGATATTACGAGTCGTTGACTGTAATCCCGCCAGATGGTAAACAGTGATGCATTCGTTGGTGATAAAGCGCGCTCGTTTATTAAGAGCCTATTCACTCTATCTTTGAAGACACATGAATTGTAGTTAGACGGAAACATCACCGCTGGCAAATTGTTCTTAAGATGTACGCGGTATAAAAGACGAAGCGATACGCTTGATGGGATCGTAGTAGTGTCAACAACGTAAGGGCGGGTACTTGCCGTACGACGGGTCGTCTGATGATGGATGGAACGGAGAAGGAGGAATTAAGTTATGCAATTCCCGCGCACACTCTCCAATTTTCATCCTATAGATTATAGAACAGGATCCGTCGTCAGGGTCCGTCTCCAGGATCAGGACTCGAAACCGATCCAACTCCAGCGTGGAGTGAGACAAGGAGATGTCATATCTCCCAAATTGTTCATTGCTGCGTTGGAAGATGTACTCAAGCTAAAGTCTTTGACAGTGTGTGTTGCCAGTGATGACTTACGGAACTGAAACGTGGTCGCTCACAATAGGCCTCATACGAAGGCTCAGAGTCACGCAAAGGGCAATGGAAAGAGCTATGCTCGGAGTTTCTCTGCGTGATCGAATCAGAAATGAGGTGATCCGCAGAACCAAAGTCACCGACATAGCTCTGCGAGTCGCTAAACTTAAGTGGCAGTGGGCAGGGAACGTTGCTCGTAGAACCGATGGCCGATGGGGCAGTAAGGTTCTGGAATGGCAGCCACGTACTGGAAGACGCAGCGTAGGGAGGCCCCCAACAAGGTGGACCGATGACCTGGTGAAGGTCGCGGGAAGCCGATGGATGCGGGCAGCACAAGACCGGTCAGCGTGGAAAGCCTTGGGGGAGGCTTTTGTCCAGCAGTGGACATCTATAGGCTGAGAAGAAGAAGAGCAGATTATAGAACACCGGCAGGCTGGCGACTCTACACCTGTGCTCCAAGCTTTGGAGACAGTTTTGATCCAAATCTGGGTCGCCAATTAGCCTCCTCGCACGGCCTCTCAACCGAACCCAATTTTGCTAAGTGGCATTTTGCAGCACCAGCCCAAATGTGGCTGTAGCACTCCACACACAAACGGACCTATGCTTTGTATAGCATTAGAAGCTGTCCCGGCTTGAAGTACCACGGGACCTTTGCTATAATGCTAAGTTTCCTGGCAGCAACCTTGGCTTTGGACTCAATGAACCGCCCAAAGTTTCGGTTTAAGGAAATCTCAACTCCTAAGAGCTGAAGGCGGCCATTGGTCGGTGTTAGTGTTGAACCACCACACCCAGCCATGCCCGAATTACGGTCTCAAAGACGATTATGACAAACTAGTTGCGCTGCGCGTTTTCACCCGCATACGTTTCGGTTTCATCAGAATATCCGGATAAAAACCATCCTATATGTTTATTCTCGTAATATACCACCTGTGCATCATATTTCATGAAAATCTGTGCAGTAGTTTTTGCGTGAAAATGTAACAAAAATGTCCATATAGACTTCCACTTTCATTAGTATTGATTGTCATTGGAGGCGGTGTAAAGATTTTATACTAAATGTCTCAAGTAATTTATTTTACGATAGCGGTTTTATGTTCACGTCTTTTATCACTGTCAAGTCTCGGTTAGCTTTTGTCAGTTAAACTTAAAAAAAAAGCAAATGCGCCTCGTCTTTATAGTGTCTTAAGTAATAAATGTTGAAATAATCCACTTTGCACAAATTGGAGGCTGTCCCGCTGTCGATTCCCGCAAACAAGCCTTTGAATAGAAGAATAATAAATGAAAAAGACAGTCTACTCAGACTCCTCCTTAGTCCATTTTTTTATGTTTTTTTTAGCCTAGAGCACTGGCGTAGAGTAGCCAGCCTTTCGGTGTTTTATAAGATGCGTTTTGGGGAGTGTGCGAGGGAATTGCATGATTTAATTTCGCCATCTCCGTTCCACCATCGGACGACCCGTCGTACGGTGAGTTTCCACCCTTATGTTGTTAACACCACTACGATCCGGACGAAGCGTTTCGCCTTCTCCTTTATACCGCGTACATCGAGGGACTGGAAAAAGTTGCCAGCGGCGGTGTTTCCGTCGGACTACAATTTGAGTGTCTTCAAGGCTAGAGTGATCTTAATAAACTAGTGCGCTTTATTATTCAAATTAGGCCGTGAATCAGCATTTTTGAACATCAAAATTACCTAAGATGGACAGACGGACGGACAAGGGTTCCGTGGACACCCTTTTATTAAACACTAGCGGCCGCCAGTGACTTCGTTCGCGTAGAGTTAGTTATGCGCCGCTCCTATTTGTCGCAGCGTGATGTTATATAGCCTAAAGCCTTCCTGGATTAATGGGCTATACAACGCAAAAAAAAAATTCAAGTCGGACCAGTACTTCCTGAGATTAGCGCGTTCAAACAAACAAACAAACTCTTCAGCTTTATATATTAGTATAGATTTTTTTTCTTTTAATAGAAGAAACGCATTATTTGTACTAAAGAATTTTGAAATAAATATAATATAATCATAAAGACATCCCATTGCGGGCGTATCTGAGTACTTATTGTCTCCTTTTTTTTCAACTTAGCTAATTTATAAGAATGCAAGCGCCACGGCCCTGTTTCAGACGGTTTGTACGACTTGATGAAACATGAAGATTTGTTTATTACATGTCACCCTAGTACGAATGTATGATATTCATAAACCTACCGTATAAACTCTTAAAATGGTGATAAAAATCACATAACAATCCATTGTGGAGTTCAGAAGAACAACGCTGTCATACGACCGACACGACTATTATTAAACGCGAAAGGCGACTTTATTTCTACTATCCATATCACTACATAGTATAAAAGCAAAGTCCCTTTCTCTTTCCCTATGTCCCTATGTATGATTAAATCTTTGAAACTGGCAACGGATTTTGATCCGGTTTTTTTAATAGATAGAGTGATTATAGAGGAAGGTTTATCTGTATTATAACATCCATTAAATTGTGGAGAAACACTATTATTTTTGAGATTTCTAATGTGATGTCGTAAATATATTAGGTACATTTTTTCCGCCTTTACGCATTACACTTTGAAAAGGTCTAAAGAAAAGGCTTCGGATGCGACTGGGATTAACGCTGGGATGATGATGATGATGATGACTATCAGTAGCAATGGGTTTCATTTTGACAGTTCAACAACATTCATTGCGTTATTTACGTTGTTGAGCAGACACACTTTCGAATACATGGAGTAATGGATTAGCAATATACTTCGAAATGATTCCAACTGATTGAAATAGTGTGTTACGCCATTAGGGTGCTGGTTTAAATAGCCGTTTAGTTAACCACCTAGCCTTTTAATTAAACAGCCGTTCACCTAGAGGCCTGAATTATATTCAATATATTGTAGTTTTTATTAAAAATATAACTATATCACGTGCGAGCAGAATTGATCACAGTAATTCAGCTGAAAATTTCTTCAAATTAAAGAAATAAATCAAAAGTTCCTACATACGACGCTTATTCGGCACAAAACTTGAAATTTTTGCATAAAAATAAATAATACTGATACAGAGTCACTAATACTCTAAGTGTATGTTATTACCAGATGTCCGAATTTACGATATCACACTTTACATCTGACAATTTCAAAGAAACCTCTTAGTGAGGACATCTTTTGTTAAACGGTGGAAACTTATTTGTACATCTATTAGTTTCCTAGTGGTAATGGAATAGATAACATTAAGTCATCATCATCATCATCCCAGCGTTAATCCCAGTCGCATCCGAAGCCTTTTCAGCTTTGGAGTCTGGGGTCCGCTTTACCAGTCCAACTGCTGATATGGCTAAACTTCGACATTTTTCGTGAAGCGACTGCCGTCTGACCTCCACAACCCGAAGGCGACATCGAAGCATTGCAGTTAGACCAATTGTTGGACTTTTGAGGGCTCCAACAACCCAATATTAGAATTAGAATAGATAACATTAAGTAAAGCGTCTAAGTCCGAATGCTTTTACAAATTAGTTAACAATAAATTAGATTGTATTAACTTAATTAATCAAATTGGAATAAAAGTCCCCTATAGAATACCCAGATATCCCATTACCCATTTATTCCACACTAAAGCTTCCAACACAAATATAGGAGAAAATTCACCTTTCAATAGGCTCAACAAATAGAGAAATTGCTTCATAAAATCAAACCCAGATATTGACATATACCACAACACTATGAAAACCTTTAAGCCTATCTGACTGAAAAGCTTCGATGTCGCCTTCGGGTTGTGGAGGTCAGACGGCAGTCGCTTCACGGAAAATGTCGAAGTTTAGCCATATCAGCAGTTGGACTGGTAAAGCGGACCCCAGACTCCAAAGCTGAAAAGGCTTCGGATGCGACTGGGATTAACGCTGGGATGATGATGATGATGACTATGATAACCTTTAAGCCTTTAATTTTAAGTCAAAAAGCTCCAAAATAATAGTTGTATCTGTTTACTTCTGTATATTTGCAACCTTTTTCTTGAATGTTTTAAGTAATTCTTTGCATTTAATTTTGTAAGTTTCTTAGTTTAAGTTTTATAAGTTTTAGTCTAATTTTTGATCTCATGTTGGTTTAATTTTAGTTTTGTTATTATCTTTTTATAGTTTATTTCCACTTAATATTAGTACTTACATTTATTTAGTTTATGTTACCACTTATGTTCTTGAATGTTGGTTCACCTGTTATTGGCAACTGTATAAGCCTTTTACTCATAACAACTCTATTTGCTAATTTATATACAGAAGCTGTTGGTGTACCTTTATTAATCCTTACTAATATTATAAATGCGAAAGTAACTCTGTCTGTCTGTCTGTTACGCTTTCCCGCTTAAACTTCTCAACCAATTTTGATAAAATTTGGCACAGACAATCTTTAGATCCTGAGAAAGAACATAGGCTACCTTTTATCCCGGAAAAATTTGATGTTCCCGAGGGAAATCTAAAAAGCGCGATATAACCGAACTCCACGCGGGCGAAGCCGCGGGCGGAAAGCTAGTAAATAAATGCTCAAACTCATAAGTCGGGCTGTAGCCACTGGACCGCCACTGCACTTAAAGGTATCAATAAGGTTCATGACCAGGCGTAACCCTCAATACCTTTCACTTTTTAAAAATAACCAAAATCACTTACTACCGTATCGTCTGGCAACATTCATTTGCACGTAATCGTGAACTGCCTTTACTTTCATCTCGAACCCGTAATGGAAAAGTCTTGTATGTACGTTAGATGGGACTTTTCTCAGTAGTGGCAAATACTGTGAGTTCTTAAGAAATAAAAGTGGTATTGTAGTATCACTAAGGATATTTTATGATCCTTGATCAGACTGTAGGACAATAGTTGGGGTTGGGACTTTTATGTATGTAGGTAGACACGGCCAAAAAGGCGGGTGATTAAATTAAAGTGGCATTGTAATCTGACTTAGGATATTTCATGATCGTTGATTAGACTATAAGATGATAGTTCGGATTTGGGAATTTGTTCTATACTCGGCGTAAAAGGCAGGAGGTTAAAAAGAAAGAAAGCCAATTTTCATATTTAAACAGAAAAGTTCAAATTCAAATCGCAGCGATAAATAAAAATCAATGCAGATAAATAAGTTAGAGGATTTTTGACAAAATGAGATTGACATGCGAAAGTTTTAGAAAATTCGAGAATTGCCCTCCGGTGAGTGTGCGAGGACTCAGGGCTGAAACTGAGTTAAGCGGGCGCCTGCAACGGGCAACCGTCGGATATCAGTAGGCCTAGTATGAGTTTTCATTACGTAACTCGATCATCGATATCGAGCGCATTTGCCTCATCGATTGGCCCGCTTTAAGGTTGTAAGAACTCTCAACCAATGAGAGCGCCAAACGCGCTCGATATCGACGATCGAGTCTCGTAATGAAAACTCATACTAGGCCTACTGATGCGCGTGGACACGCGGGTGGTCTCCGTTGGGAACGCGACGTCCCCGTCGCGAGCAAATCGGTTCAGTAGTTTTTGGGTGAAGAGGTAAAAAATATCCATCCATACATACATCCTTACTCATTTATAATATAAGTTGGATAGTAGGATGCTTTTAAACACTTCCGCATTGACAATTCTATGCGTAAGATATTTACTCACTATTTTTTTACTACGTGGCGAGCTGGTAAAGAAAATGGTAGAGTTGGCGCTGTCATGCAACTTATCTCTTTCTAAGTGTACGGACGACAGCGGGTCAAGCTACCCGAATCTGTCAAATATTCCCAATCTACTTCGAGCCTTAACGCTTTAGCGATAAAGTTGAAAATTTTGATGCGCTGTCGTCTGTGTAACTGATACCCATAAATAACCTAAACGGGAATAATTTTCTTTGCATTTGCGAGTGCGAGGATGTACTTATGGTAAACAGTATAAGCATGGATTTTCTCAGTTTTTATGGGAAATAGATTGTATACAGTATTTGAGTACCCAAGTGTCAGTATCTCTTATGGTACTTACGTACCTACTTGATCAAGCGTTTCTTTTTTTAGTACCAAGTAAATACCGCCTTTGTTTTATTTTCAGTGAGGGTTGGGAGTATAGTTAAATAACGAGATTTTCTTACCTTAGTGAATAGGGGTGCCATATTGAATAGTAATGTAAAGAATCTCTTTTGACACTTGATCAGGGTTGTCGCTTTACAGAAAATATTGCTTTTTGTTTCGTTTTGTCCCATGGGCGTATCTCTTTTGCTAAGTGTACAAAAAAACAGGGAGATAACTTTTCTTTTTTTTGAAATCTGGCTCCTGCCCGCGTATCCGTTCGCGAAAAAATGTTTAAGCATAAAATACATAGTAAAATCAATCTGAGATTTTTACAGGGGCCAGTTGGAGACCAATCGCACTTCTCTAGCCCACACTGGGCCCGCGAGGTGGATTACAGCCCACTCCCTCTCAATGTCATCATCATCATCATCATCAACCTTTTTTTTTATCGTCCCACTTCTGGGCACAGGTAGGAGATCTGTGCTCATACCTACAGAGAAGGTTTGAGCGTAATCAACACGCTTGCTCAATGCGATTTGGCGATTTCAGACTTGAAAGTCCAGATTTCCTCAAGATGTTTTCCTTCGCCTTCAGTCATTGGTACTTGCCTGACCTGGAATCGAACCCGCGCACTCATACTTGAGAGGCTGGTGTTTTAACCACTAGGCCACCACATCTGTTCACTCTCATAGTGAAGAGGCCTATATCTCGGCAGTGGAAATATTATTATTTTTTCTATGTTTTGGTCTTACAATTTTTCTTATAGGGCCTGAGTCTTGAGTGAGGTTCTGTAGTACCAGTCTGAAAGTATTACAGAAGATCCTAAGTCTAGAGGATCACCACGTGGAGTAATAAGTCATCAATATTCAAGATGTCAGTCCCAAAGAGAGAGAGAGAGAGATAAACGACGTGCGTGCAACTGTTTATCAAGAAGCTGTTGATATTTTGATAATAGAAGCTGAAATGGGTGCTATATAAAATAATATCAGTCAATTAACAGCTGATAGATACGGGATATATACTGTTTTCCATCTTATAGAGAATATATCAGTTTTCTAGCAATGGGATGTTATAATTATGCATCCACTCAATGAGTGAGTGGGCCGATATTAGATGTCTTCGAATTTTAGCACAACACATGTTAAAACTAAGCATTATTGAAGCTACAGAACATTTACTCGCAAAATCATGCTAGTGCATAACTTTACGTACATATAAGCTATAAGTTATAGCATACTTATAACTAGTTTAGGTTGACTTCTGACTGTACGAAAAACTGAACAATGAGAGGTCAGCTCAAACTGGACTTTTATAGCTTGATATGTAGCCATATGTAGTAATTATGAATTGCATATTTTTCGTTTAATAAGATGGAATAGGTAAAGATGTCAATAATCAATGTTTTCACTCTAAAGACACCATAAACTTTCAATTTCATTGTATCGCCATTAAAACTATCTAGTATCTATCTAACTTTAATATTTACAGCCATATAAACGTCATGAAAATTACTCTTTCATTTACCCTAACAAAATCAAATAACGTTGCCAACATCGGCAACCTTCGGCATTCCCACCCGAACATCGGAAATCTATTGAGACTCCATCTGGACGAACAGCAATCATAATCCAAAGGTATTTGAGGATTGACCAAGCATCGTTGAACAATGACTTTCTGCAGTACAATTTCGCATGCCAAAATAAACGGACGATCAAAGTGGACTAGTGATGGGATGCATTTTCGAATTATTCGAAAAAAAATGTAAATAAATATGGGTTTATGGAAAAATAACTTTAATTCAATCACTACAGGGAAACTTTTTTTCGAGGGCGCAAAAACAAATGGGTGGCTCAGAATCAATAACAGAACAAATCTGCATTATTAATTTAAAATAAAAAATCATGTTTTTGTCCACCCTAAAATCAGCGAATGAGAGACACCAATTATTCATATCAATATCGTAGTATTAACTTATGGCCGCGTAGTGAACATGCGGGCGGCGCGGGCGCGCGGGGGTCCGGTGATGTTCCCGCAGTCCCTACTCCGCCGACAATGAATGGGACCGCGTGCGGTGACCATAACATCGATTTCATAATAAACATCTTTCGTTATCAATAACTATTTTTTTTTTTTGTACTAAAACATACCAAAGTAATAATATTTTTATCTATAAAACTTATTTAGCTATAAGTTGACAAAGTTTGCGCACTGGATAAAATTTTATCCTGTATAAAACACAGTTTAAGCTACAGTTTTCCAAAATTTTAATAACTTTTTCAATAGATTTCGGGGTATCTATCATGATTCAAAGGATAGTCACTTTGAAATCGACGTAACTTTCATTGTAATAAAGTTGAAATTTGTTCAACTTGAAATAGAGTGGGGGTGTGGGGGGGGGGGGGTTACTTATACATTCTATACAAGGTTATTTTTACTTTATACGAAACTTGGATATAGTTTGTTCAGAATGAGCAACTTAATCGATTCCAATTATTTATTGATAATTAGAGAAAGAGAGAAAGAGGTGTCTCGGCGAATCCAGCTCGGTTGGGCAGCGTTCGGGAAGCTACGCTACATCTTCTCGTCGTCCAAGATAAAGTGTCTCAAGACTAAAGTCTTTGACCAATGTGTGTTGCCAGTGATGACTTACGGAACTGAAACGTGGTCGCTCACAATGGGCCTCATACGAAGGCTCAGAGTCACACAAAGGGCAATGGAAATAGCTATGCTAGGAATTTCTCTGCGTGATCGAATCAGAAATGAGGAGATCCGCAGAAGAACCAAAGTCAGCGACATAGCTCTGCGAGTCGCTAAACTTAAGTGGCAGTGGGCAGGGCACATTCCTCGTAGAACCGATGGCCGATGGGGCAGTAAGGTTCTGGAGTGGCGGCCACGTACTGGAAGACGCAGCGTAGGGAGGCCTCCAACAAAGTGGACCGATGACCTGGTGAAGGTCGCGGGAAGCCGATGGATGCGGGCAGCACAAGACCGGTCAGCGTGGGAAGCCTTGGGGGAGGCCTTTGTCCAGCAGTGGACATCTATAGGCTGAAGAAGATTGATAATTATAAAGTAGTGCTTGACCGCAATCCCGCCTGATGGTAAGCAGTGGTGCAATCGCTGATGGTAAAGCACGCTAATTTATTAAGCCTATTCACCTAAAAAAACTTAGTGAATAGGAAGGAAGACGGCAGTTGATCGAGGTGATGCAATGGTAAACTCAACAACACGACCAACGATGCTGCGCCACAGGGAGATTGATCTGGAGACCCTCCACGACCAAACTCCCGATACATCAATATTTGGCGCATCGTTCCCGGCACACATCGCAACACAACTGCTCAGACCCATCCTCCGTACGGCTTCACCAGACATCATGCCGGAACACGACGTATCGCTTGGCGGCAAGACTTTGTCTGGTGGGTGGTAACTTCTGCCGGCAACCAATGTTAAGGCCTACCAACTTTACACAGTGAAATACAAGGGTAAATAATTTATAGCAAAAACACATTCTCCCTTATTCATAACCGTTGCTTAAAGTTAACTAGTGATTAGCGATTCTTTAGCCATACATTAAAGACATTTGCACGTCATTTAACTTTAATCATTGTTTATGAATAAACCCCTTATACATTGGTGTTTATTCATCCATACTAATATTATAAATGCGAAAGTAACTCTGTCTGTCTGTCTGTCTGTCTGTTACGCTTTCCCGCTTAAACCTCTGAACCGATTTTGATGAAATTTGGGACAGACAATCTTTAGACCCTGAGAAAGAACATAGTCTACCTTTTATCCCGGAAAAATTTGATGTTCCCGAAGGAAATCTAAAAAGCGCGATATAACCGAAATCCACGCGGGCGAAGCCGCGGGCGGAAAGCTAGTAAACGATAAATAAAGTTAAGTGACGTTAAGTGACGTTAAAAGGTCAAAAATGTATGGTTAAAGAATTGATAATCACCAGATAACTTTAAGCAATGTTTATGAATAAAAGGGTCTATTCATTATACTGCCACTAACTTGGTCTTCGTGGAGTTTATATTACGTTTTAGATTAGTTTCGAGAATAATATCTTGTAGTTCCTTCGAAATGCGGAGGCTAACAAGGAAGACTGACAAGCTAAAGCTCAAGGCATCAAACTTACTCAATAACCGACTAATTCATATACCTAGCTTGTTTGTTGAAATTTAGGTGAAATTAGGACAATAACTTGGTAGTAACATTTCTTTATACAACACTAGCTTTCCGCCCGCGGCTTCGCCCGCGTGGAGTTCGGTTATATCGCGCTTTTTAGATTTCCCTTGGGAACATCATATTTTTCCGGAATAAAAGGTAGCCTATGTTCTTTCTCAGGGTCTAAAGATTGTCTGTGCCAAATTTCATCAAAATCGGTTGAGAGGTTTAAGCGGGAAAGCGTAACAGACAGACAGACAGACAGACCGACAGACAGAGTTACTTTCGCTATTATAATATTAGTATGGATTAAGTTATGAGCTTGCTATTCTACTTGGTTGTCCCAAAAAAAAAATATGGTCAAAGATCCGTACAGGCGGGCTAGCGCGGGTGTTGACCTCTGGCGTCAGCTGGGATCTATCGTAACCGCTCGGTAACCACTCTGCGGTCTCACTTTAAATGTATTTGGGAAAAAATATAACATGGTGTAAAACTGATTGGAATCTATTCAGTTCCTTCATCATCATCCCAGCGTTAATCCCAGTCGCATCCGAAGCCTTTTCAGCTTTGGAGTCTGGGGTCCGCTTTACCAGTCCAACTGCTGATATGGCTACACTTCGACATTTTCCGTAAAGCGACTGCCGTCTGACCTCCACAACCAGAAGGCGACATCGAAGCATTGCAGTTAGATCAATTGTTGGACTTTTGAGGGCTCCAACAACCCGTAACGACTGCCACTAGATGTTCGTATGGCAACCGGGACCAACGGCTTAACGTGCTTTCCGAGGCACGACCAGACCAGTGCAAATATTCATATTCATGCATACAAATACTTGCACTGTGCGGGGATCGAAACCGGGCTACCTTGCGCAGCGGCCGCGTCCGCTACCGCTACGCCACGGAGGCTGTCAAATCGATTCGATTCTGCGGTCTCACTCTAAATGTATTTAGGAAAAAATATAATATGGTGTAAAACTGATTCGAATAGATTCAGTTGCTTCTAAACAAACTATATTCAGGTATCGTATAAACAAAAAAATAAGGTTGTATAGTTATAAGGATATCATTTTATAAGATTAGTACTAAAAGCTGGTTCTTTTGACTCACCCCGAGGCACTGCATCGTCCGTCCGAGCTATTACACTTTCGCTTTCTGGCATTTTTGCCCGACTCCTAACGGTTCTGGCGTCAACAAAGTAGCCTATAGCAATCTTCAAGAATTAAGCTTAAAATGCATAATTTATTTTTCAAATCGGATTAGTGATACCAGACATTAGCGCGTTACGTACTCTGCAGTTTTCCTATTGGTAAAAACTATAGAATGGGGCATTCTAAATAGAACTTTAGAATCGTTTATTTGGCAACTTGGCTTTGGCAATTTCGTTTATTTGGTGGTTCGTTTATTTCCAAAAATAGAAAGTAGGAAAGAATGAAAAAGTATTTATTGTGACTCGTACAGGAAGATCATAAAATAAAACTATGTTAAATACAATCTATACTAATATACATATAAAGCTGAAGAGTTTGTTTGAACGCGCTAATCTCAGGAACTACTGGTCCGATTTGAAAAATTCTTTTTATAGCCCTTTAATCCCGGAAGGCTTTAGGCTATATGGCATTTCGCTGCGACCAATAGGAGCGGAGCTTATAAAAAAACATGTCGAAAACTATGCGGGTGAAACCGCGTGGCGCAGCTAGTTAAAAATAAAAACAAAATATAAAACGTTATATTTTTCTTTCTACGTAACCTGATAATAGTTTGTTCAGAATAACCAACTGTCTCCGCCAACTAAACATGTTATATTTTTTCCCAAATACATTTAGAAATTGTTGCAGTGTGGTTACCGAGCGCTCTACACATTTCACGACAGATCATAGAGATAATAGGTCCGTGCGACAGCCGGACAGCCAATGTAATGGCCTACCACCGAGGAAACTACTAGTATGCTTATTAGAGTTGCCACGAATATTCGGCTACTATTCGGTATTCGGCCTATTCGGCCACTTTTTTTTGGAATTCGGTATTCGTCCGAATAGTAATGATTATTTGGCCGAATACCGAATATTAATCATGGTCAAAAAAGACACATCATATTACTCTAGATTTGTATTTATTACCAAATAACAAAATTTTAACACAGAAACAATTGAAAAATAACTAACAAACAAACTTTTCTACAAAATCGTTGGTAATGTTTTTTTAATGATCTGACAAAGCCTCCCCCGTGATGTGTCTACTCGCAATAGAAACAAACGACGAAATAGCCGCACGCCGCACGCCCGCCCGCACACGTGTGAGACAGGGCGCGACACGATTTGTCGTATTAGTTTTTTTTACGCGTTCGACAAGCAAGTACTTAGTGCCGACTATTCGGCGCTTCGGCCGACAGCTTTGCAGAATATTCAGTATTCGGCCAAATCACTATTCGTAGCAACCCTAATGCTTATATCTCATGTATTCAAGGTGATATTCGGTACTATTGCGGTAATTAATCAAATTCTACGTATGTTACGAATGCGCGATAACAATGGATGTGACCGGTAACTACACTATCGATAACTAATAACCATAGGTCGGAATAGGTAGAGTGAATTGGGGTCATTGATCGGAAACGTATATATTAACATGGACATTGCTCCGGATTTACGGAATTGGTTGATTATTAAAAAAAAATATGTATAAATTATATTATGTCGAAAACCGTTTGATTTGGCCATACCCTTGATTAGAAGCTAAAACTTAAATATTGAAATATATTAATACTTCGATCGGAATTTGCTTGTTTTTATTTTTCAGCAAGTAAATAATAAATGTCAGATCCGGAATTACATTCCGGGAAAATGGCTTATCCACGTTATTCTTTCTGTGAACATTTATGATACAAGTACCAAAAATCACTCTACCTATTCCGATCACTGCCAATTACAGTAGGAGCAACACCAATTACCTATTATTGATAAAATTAATATGCAATAGCAGGGATTTATGTTAGGCTTCCAATTGTTGTAAATATTATTATTTAATGTAAGCTGTTCACTGACTGATTTGAAACTACTTGTGATGTTGTTGACTTAGATATTGGATGATCACAATGATTCCGAATGTCAGCAAGCATTGACAGAAATGATTAAAAATTATTTATCAATATATCTTGCACATCACTAGCCCAGAAAGCAAATAACAAGGGGAAGAGACACATTCCTCGAAGTTATTCGTTAAAGGAAGCTATTCGAGGCTTGACTCCGTTTATCTCATTCTTCTCGCGGAGATCACTTGTCAAACTTGTTCCATCCAAAGTTCTTTTTGGAGAATTTTCATTTAAAACTGAGACATCGCATTTGCATTATCTAGTTGAGGTACAAACACATCAAGCTACTACAATCTGTCAGGTTTCTTTATTAGATTTCCAACTTTATCTTTAAAGAATTAAGAGGGAACTCTAGTGGTGCTTTCTCTATAGGTACAAACGTATTCCGCTGTTTTCTTCGTGGATAATGCTTTTAGAGCAATTTTTTTTTCTACAATTTTACACCGTGATTTTCCCCTATCATTTGATTTTTTCAGAAACTTAATTAATAAAAGAAATGCGATATTTCAAAATATCGAAAAATAACCCATTTTTACCGTGATGTTCAGATGACTATTAGACAAACGTGATAAGTTTTTGACAAAAAAGAAAATAAAAGAAGCATAGGAATGCTTTTCCTCTAAATTTAGATATAAAAATAATTGAGATATGTCGTGTTTTGAAAAAGAAAACAGCGGAATACAAAACGTCTTTTGATCAACGCTTTTTGTAGGTAAAATTAGCCTGAGCTGCAACTGCCTTTTTCGCACTTTACCAGGAGAGGTTGCAAGCAGCGCGGCAATAGTTTATTCAAATACCTATTTTTCAAATTCCTCGGCCCTAGAGTCCCGTCTTAAGGCTCAAGGTTGATTGGGAATTTTGAACAGTTTCGGGTAGGTTGACCTGCTGTCGTTTGTGTCGATGTCGTCGTTCATAGTGAAACAGCTGATCGATTCTGTGAAAATCTCACTCTGGAAAGTTTTGGGGAAAGTGAGCTTAGAGTGAGCCAATATGAAAAGTGAGCTTAGAGTGAGCCGATATGAAAAGTGAGCTTAGAGTGAGCCGATATGAAAAGTGAGCTTAGAGTGAGCCGATATGAAAAGTGAGCTTAGAGTGAGCCAATATTAAATACATATATACGACATTATTTTTTGTTTGTGCGAAACCCGAAACACCTGTCCAGTATTTTAGAGTAAAGAATCTATGTTAAAAAATTTCAAAAAGATATCAAGAAAAACCACAAAGTTATGAGCTTGTTATCCTACTTGGCTATTCAAACAAAAATATGGTCCACGGTCCGCTCAGGCGGGCGAGCAGGGCGTTGACCTCTGACGTCAACTGTTGCGCTAGCGTGCGCAATACTATGATCTACCGTGCGCGCTTAGTAACCACAGTGCAACAATTTCTAAATGTATTTGGGAAAAAATATAACATGGTGTAAAAATGATTGGAATCGATTCAGTCGCTTATTCTCAACAAACTATATTCAAGTTAATTATAAAGAAAAAATAACGTACATATTTAATCTGCTTAAAATAGTAATTTAAGAAAATTAATAACTGTCAAATCCTGCTAAGATGCCACTTTTGAGTATCTCATTTTTGGTCAATTTATTAATAGAAGCGATCCAAAAAGAAAAGATAACACCATGTTGGTAAAGTTTACCTCGAAAATAGGCCAAGCGAGCGTGACCCTTTCAGTAAGGAAGCTTTGATAATAATAGCCCCTCGAATTTCCTGTATCGTTGGGTAACACATAGTACAAACAAGACATCTCTGAGCTAATATTTGACTCGGTGTGGGAATCCAACCGATAAAAGAATTAAAAGGTACACGTTGCGTGACGTGCCCTTTGAATTGCCATAGGAAAATAGAATAAGCTTGTCCAGAGAAGTAATTACAAGCATATCTTTAGCTTGCTTAGTAGCGAGCGTAGAGTTCAAATTTAATTTGTCGACAGTCAAGAGCACATGTACCTATGTCAAACTTGGCAACTTTCCATTGCGATTTTTTGTGAATTAGGGAATGTGACGTTGAAATACGACACATAACATAAACCCAATCCGTGTTATTACAAACCGAAAGCTGCCCCCTAATCGGCGAGCACATTTTTGTCAAAAGATTGCGACTAGTTGGGATCAGTTGGGATCGTTCGGACCGCCCATTGGTCCGTTCGGTCCAAACGATCTCAACTAGTCGCAATCATTTGACAAAAATGTGTTCGCCGATTAGGGGGCTGACTTTAGTTCCAGCCTTAAGAGGGGACTCTAGTGGTGCTTTCTGTATACAAACGTATTCCGCTGTTTTCTTCGTGCATAACCCTTTTAGAGCAATTTTTTTTTTACAATTTTACCCCATGTATACTGGCCCATATCATTTGATTTATTCCGAAACTTCATTCATAAAAGAAATATGATGCCTAAATCAAAATCCCGAAAAAGAAACCATTTTTAGTGCGATGTTCAGACGACTATTAGACAAACGTGATAAGTTTTTGACAAAAAAAAATAGAAGCATAGGTAAACTTTTCCTCTAAATTTTGATATAAAAATTATTGAGATCAGTCGTGTTTTCAAAAAGAAAACAGCGGAATACGAAACGTCTTTTGGTCAACGTTTGTATAGGTAAAAAAAACCTGATCTGCAACTGTCCTTTCCTTTTTTTACCGGGAGGAAGCAGAGCGACGGCAATAGTTTTTTCAAATACCTATATTCTAAATTCCTTAGCACTAAGAGTCCCCTCTTGACATTTGAGTCAGTATTTACATTTCGAACTTTATTAAGGTTAAGTCAAAGTTCTTAATACAAAAGCGACAATTTTGTGCCGAACTATGCTGTCATTTTTGTATAAAGAATAGCATTTCTATAACGGTTTGGTGCATAATTTAAAAACTATTTACTATTACTTTTACATTATTAGTTTAAATCTAGTCTAAACAAAAGTCTTGTTTTGTAATTTTACTCGGTGGTAGGCCATAATATCGGCCGCCGGTAGAAGTTACCACCCATCAGACAAAGTCTTGCCGCCAAGCGATTCGTCGTGTTCCGGCATGATGTCTGGTGAAGCCGTACGGAGGACGGGTCTGAGCAATTGTGTTGCGATTTGTACCGGGTACGATGCACCAAATGTTATTGTGTCGGGAGTTTGGTCATGGAGGGTCTCCAGATCAGTCTGCCTCTGGCGTAGCATCGTTGGTCGTGCTGCAGCATCGTGGTTTAACATTGCATCACCTCGCTTAACTACGTCTTCCTTCCTATTCTCTAAGTTTTTTTTTTAAGTGAATAGGTTTAATTAATTAGTACGCTTTGCCATTAACGATTGCATTACTGCTTACCATCAGGCGGGATTGCAGTCAAGCACTAGTTTATAATGATAAAAAAAGGGGAAATGAGTTCGAAAATACAATTACTTACAGTATACAGCAATAAGGCAACAATGTAACTTTTAACTAAAAAACCCCATACAAACATTTAACATAGATTTGCTGCTATACATAAATATGTCAACTACAGACGCCTGAGTAATTAGGGCGTTCAGCAGATTGATAGCCTGGGTTGTGGGAGCATAACGAGCAATATGGGTCCGCAAATGGACACCGCGAGACACAGGCGCGTGACATCCGCAGACGGTCCGGAGCAAACAATGAACAGCGATAGTGTTGTCGCGTCATCGATGTTATTTTATTTTGGAAAAAAGATAAAATATCATTTAAAAATAATAATAATAAATTTATTTATTTTCTCTCACAATGGTTTTGTAGTAGAACAGTTTTGGACAAAATATACATATATACTACTACATTTGGTCTGCTACGTTGGTATACTACGTTGGTCCCGGTTGCCATACGAACATCTAGTGGCAGTCGTTACGCGTTGTTGGAGCCCTCAAAAGTCTAACAATTGGTCTAACTGCAATGCTTAGATATCGCCTTCGGGTTGTGGAGGTCAGACGGCAGTCGCTTCACGGAAAATATCGAAGTTTATCCAAAATCAGCAATTAGACTGGTAAAGCAGACCCTAGACTCCGAAGCTGAAAAAGCTACGGATGCGACTGGGAATAACGCTGAGATGATGATGATGATGACTACTACATATGTATATAAAATCCTGTCCGATCCGTGAAGGTATTGTTAAGTATCGATAACTGATTCTACTAATGCCTAAAAACCTGGCTAAACTTAAAAAAATACCCCTTAAAAATAAATATTATCTCGCAAAAGAAGGTAATTTACATGGCAAAACATGCGCGGGCGATGGGGGGCAGGGCACGCGGTCAAACAAAATGCCGCCATTATTGTACATTCATTCATACAAGGTACCTACCAATAATACCGACGGAAATGCTGTTGTCACTTTTTTTAAATTTACCAAATATTGGGGAAGTTAATTCGCGGAAAAAAAAGATTATTTCAAAATTCATTAGTATTGTTATTATGATGGTTATGTAAAGTTTCTAATTTTATTTGATCATGTGTTTACCTAACCTCTATTATCCGTATCGGTCGGACGGGGTTTTATTTACATATTGTATAATAAATTCACATTGAGAGAGCTGGTGTCTGAAGTAAGTTTTGAGAAAATCTATAGTACAGGTCAGTAATAAATTGCTTTTGAATAAAGTGCAGTCACGACCAATCCATACTAATATTATAAATGCGAAAGTAACTCTGTCTGTCTCGCTTTCCCGCTTAAACCTCTCAACCGATTTTGATGAAATTTGGCACAGACAATCTTTAGACCCTGAGAAAGGAGATAGGCTACCTTTTATTCAAAAAAAAATGATATTCTTGAGCAAAATCTAAAGCCGCGGGCGGAAAGCTAGTAGTATATGTATACAACGTGTAACAAAAAGGGTATATACATACCAAGGGCATGGCATCTTTAGATGATATCAAACTATATCGGAAGGGTTTCAACTCGAAATAAAATACTCAAAAAATTGGTCCAAATTTTCGGTTTCGTGTGTTTCGTAAAATCAAATCATAACAAACGTGGCAGCACACTACATACGTTAATAACTACTCGTTACCCGTCACGTTACTTGCCAAATTCCGATAAATGTCTTCAATATCTCTGTGCGACTATTATGATAGTAGCCTATCACAGGCGGTGTTTTTCCTCATAACTTCCTAACATAAAGAGATAGGATTAAAAAACCCTTCCAATATCGTTTGATATCATGTAAAGATGCCATGCCTTTGTTATGTATATACCCTTTATGTTACACGTTGTATACATACTTTCACTCGTGACTATACTAATAGAAGCTACATATTTCAATGCTCCTCAATCAGCTAAACTTCCCTAAAAGGTCGCCGTTAGTATTACATTCTAGCAGTCTCTACGTTCTCACTTCAATTTCGTTTATTTCACGAGCTCTTTGCGAAATTGAAAATTCTTGATGCTTTTTGACGGCAGACATTTGCGAATACTCTTGAATTCAGTTTGTAGCTATTTTATGTCATATTTCATAGCATCACGTCAGTTTCCCTAAGTGGTAAGCAAATGTGTAGCATATTGATATTTTACCAGTTAATCTTTGTAAAACTAAAAATAAAAAAAATTACCTTACTGACTCTTTTGAGTTTTCAAATTTCGGTCATTAATATGCACCATTCCAAAGCGTACTTTTTTATTTCTCTCTCTCGCCGTATGAGCCAGTGTTACCTGCGGTGGCAGTGTGGGCCGACAGAAGTTCGTTTAGACCGATTTGGCTAGGGACCAGAAAGATCTCCTACTGATTGGTTGCGCAGAGAGTTTGTTGCGAATATGAGTAATGCGGTCGAAGCGAGCCTTCTTAAGCGCCTTTTGGTAGGACTTGGATCATATAATATTGGAATAATTTCTGTTTGTATTGTAATTAACCGGTGATAACATTTTCCATCACATTTTTTAGACTGTCGCACACTGGTGAAATTTACGTAATTAGTGGCCAAAATTGAAAAAAATAGAGTTACTCCGATTCAAAATGAGTAACCTAATTTAGGAACAAGACATATGGCGCCATCTATTAATGACCAATTTAAACCTTTGACAGTTTTTATTCAGATACCCACAACACTCAATTTAAACAGTTTTGCTTGTTGAGTAATTTATTACAATTTTGAGCTTCTGTTTAATGACAACGTTTACATTTTATTTAGTTGATATTTGGTGTAAAACGTAATGGATTCTATACCTTCAGGTTTGTTTATTATTTCTGTATTACTAAAAAGTTTACATTACTTGCCATATAATAGATATGTAGGTTTGAATAGAAGTCTACCTTTTAAAAGTTTTTTTTTTTTACTCAGTGAAAAAGTTCATACTCAATCGTACTCAACCCGTTTCTTTTAAATATTTTGAAAGAACATATCTACAGCTTTCATATCACACCAAAATTAGCTGCGTCTAATTGCGTCACCTAAACAAAATAGTGCAAAACTTACAATATTCACAGAATATTAATCCATGGGTATATGGTACAGAATGCAGTGGTTCCAATAGGTCTTCTATTTCAAGAGGCCCAAGAAAGTAAGAACAAAGATATTAAAAAATATCGTGAAGGTTTCACACGGAAATTTTCTATGAAACAGACTATGGAAGATATGTTTCACCAACTTTTAATTTCATCACATCCTCACATCACAAGTCTCAGAAAGCTACCACAAAGACAAGATTTGATTTTGATTTTGCTTTTTAAAACACCTTCAACCTATTATTTTAGGCAGATTACAGCAATATATGGGCATAACACGCTTGACGTAATTTTGGCCAACTTTTGAGCAAATTTCACTAGTGTGTGTCGTAACGGTCAAGTGTAGGTAGATATTATTATGAACTTTACTAATAAATGCAGCCGTAAGTGAATAAAAACTTTTTACAAAAAATAGAAACTCGAGACACCGACTTCTGAATTCGAAATATTTAAAAAACTACTGAACCAATTTTTATGAAACTTATAGTATTCCCTAAGTTGAACAATACATAGTACAACAAAAAAAGAATTACTTAAATCGGACTTGTAGTTCCGGTAATACGGCACAAACATAAAAACATACATTCATACATACACATGAAATTTGGCTTACATACATAGGTACGGTGTGAATTTATAACCTCCTTTTTTTGAAGTCGTTTAAAATAAAATGTAGTATAATTTACTTAAAACATGTATATTAATTTTACCGAATTGTACCCCAGCACCGGTCGGCGGGGGCCCCATCCCGAGGACCGAATCCAAATTTCATAATTCTCCTTGTGTATTCCTTCCTACCTATATTCATTGTCCTCCTCCCACATCCTTAACGACATCCTCCACTTCAGCCCTCAAATAAACTAGACGATAAACTCGCAAACTTAAATAATCGTTTATAATGAAGTCGGCCTCAAAGGTTCCCTTTGATTCCATGGGCGTAGGAGACAATAGTTTCCACAATGGTAGACAATGAACGAAATAATGGTGACCACAATCGTAACCAGGGGCTCTAGTATGACGTCTTAAAACCGCCAGTAAACCGTTGTGAAAAGAGGATAGCGCTATTCATACTGTATAGCTTTATCTTTGTCTGATACTGGAACCATGTTGGTTTTAACACGTCATAGTCAGCATCAGGCATCAGCATCAGCGAACAAAGGTATTTTTTTTTTACACAATATGTAAAGAAAACCCTGTCCGATCCGTGAAGGTATTGTTAGGTATCATTAACTGATTTTACTAATGCCTGATAAATATTATATCACATAAAGAGGTAAATTAATACATATGCAGTAGGCAACACATGCAAGGGCGAAAGGGGGCAGGGCACGCGGCACACGGTCGCATCGCTATTCGCTCATAATAATACCGTCAATTATGATGTTGTATCCCTTATTTAAAAAAATACCAAATTTTTGGGGAAGTTGGAATTCATTCGCGGGAAAAAAAGATTATTTCAACATTCATTAGTATTGTTACTATGATGATTATGTAAAATTTCATATTTTATTTGGTCATATGTTTACCTAACCTTTATTATCCTTATGGGTCAGATGGGGTTTTCTTTACATATTGTATAATTAATTATAAACTAGTGCATGACCGCAATCCCGCCTGATAGTAAGCAATGATAGATATATGATAATAAAAGCAGTGATGGATATGGATACTTTTAATATTCGCACGGGATCGAAACTTACGCGGGTGAAACCGCGGGGCGCAGCTAGTATTTTACATTTCTTCAATTTTGAACCACAAAGTTTGTTCTCATTGTCTTTAAGTTACAAAATGCAGGCAAGCTTCATTGTCTCCAAAGAGCAATTCAAGTCAGACGTCAGACATTTTCAGGATCCTTTTCGACTGTAACAAGAACAAACTGAGTTTACAGTTGCCACATTGTAGTCACGACAAAAATTTTCATATTACAACTTTTTTCGACTCGTTGTACGGCGAATATCTACCCTTACATTGTTGACACTGCTACGAGCCGGACGAAGCGTTTCGCCTCGTCTTTTAAATCGCGTACATCGAGATACTGGAACAATTCGCCTGCAGCAGTCTTCCCGTCTGATTAAAATTTAAGTGTCTTCAAGGCTAAAGTAAATAGGCTCTTAATAAACTATTGCGCCTTACCATCAATGACTGCATAACTGTTCACTGAATAATTCATAAACAACATTGAACTATCGCAGCATAGTGACCACATCATGGCTTTGCTTCAAATCTCCTAGTAGTCGGCTCACGCGGCCGTTTTTTCAACTGCCATTAGCGATACCCGCCATTATGGTGCAACAAATTTTTTAAAGAATTTCTAACCACAGAGACCATTGAAGAGTTGAAGTAGTATTCACTGTAAAGAAAAGGAAAGGACTGCATAACTGCTTACAGGCAGAATCACGGTCAAACACTAGTTTTTAACGTTTAAAAACAAGAACAGGAATTGTTGGAATGATTCTTTGGTGAAGAGATTTGATAACTGTGAAAAGAATCTCTGTTCATTACACATAAGTGACCACTTGTTATATCTAGCAGGCATTGGACGCTGTCTACCCACCAAGTGACCTTAGGGAAGACGATGGATAGGGAGGACCCTTTGCAGCCTCCCCATGAACGTGCCTTGCAGGTGCTGCAGGTGAAGGTTGCGCGTTTTGGATTTAGTGTTTTAACAGGAATCGGAACCACCTCTATGTGCTTACTGATAGCACATCTGAACTATTAAAGTTATCAAAACGCCACCATGTCAGTCCGTCTCCAGGAACAGGAATCGAAACCAATCCAACTGTAGGGTAGAGTGAGATAAGGAGATATCATATCTCCCAAACTGTTCATTGCTGCGTTTCAGAGGGGGAGGACGCCCTATTAGAACGACTGAAAAAAGATTAAGGCAATTTGGGAAAATCGGTAGTTGCAAGCAGGAAAAAGGTACACATATTAACAATAAGTCTTCATAACAAAGACGAAAATAGCATGATTTTTGGGAGATGAAGTTAATTTTAACAACTTCGTCATTATCAACCTTTTCATCGTCCCACTGCTGGGCTCAGGTCTCCTCTCATATAGAGAAGGTTTGAGCGTAATCACCACGCTTGCTCAATGCGTTTCACCTGCATAATTTTAGATCCCATGGAATATCGGGATAAAAAAGTCCTTCATCATCATCATTATCATCAGCCCCTACTCGTCCACTGCTGGACATAGGCCTCCTTTATGGCACGCCAACAAGCTCGATCCTCAACAGTTCTCCACCAGCCACTACCAGCCACCTTTTTGATGTCGTCGCTCCATCTCGCCCAAGGGCGTCCTACGCTACGTTAAAAAGAACGTACGTAAAACAACGTCACGGTAAAAAGTCCTTACATATACAAAAATATTGGTTATAAAATATCTGTATTCCTGATTCCGTGGGTTTATAATACCATCAGTATAGGAATTCAGCTGAAAGAAGTTCATTTCGGGACACACAATCGCTTAAATAAAAGAGGATATAAAATTCCTCTCAAAGGGAAATATTCTTAATGCAGACTACCAAGCTGTTCTCTAATTGGGTATTACAGACAGAATTATTTTTTATTACGTCTCCTTAATTAAAATTTGTTAATGAGAGCGGAGCTTTTTTAAAATGAAATAACCGACATTTTTTACCCGGACAAAGGACCTCTTAGTAAGTTTTTAGTTGGACATTTTCTTACAATTTCTGAGGTTTATATATAATAGACAGAATTTGTCCACAAAAAGTAGTGTAGGCTGTGAGTCGCAAAATGAAATAATGTTTTTTAGATCGTTTTTGGTCCAGAAGGTCGTACTCTGACGAAGACAAATTGGAACAATGGAGCGCTTGCGTGGTCATACCTTACGCTTGTAATATTTTACCAAGATGTGAAATTGGCCTTTTAAAAGCCAACGTTAAACTTTGTATTCTTTTTTTGTTTTTTTTTTTTTTTTTTTTGTTTTTTATATTCCACGTTCATTGGATCAAACTAAACAAAAATTTCTTAAAAAGGAAAGCGCCCACAATGGAGGTTTTTCCGCCAAGGTATGGCCATGTTCTTGTGGCGGCGATCTTTTACGTCCGGCCCCAGTTCAGGTCATGTCACGAAGCGAGAGTGTATGGAAGGACGTCCTCTTTCTAATAAGCAGTAATGCTCGTAAGGAGGCAATTTCGATGCAAGTCGCCCTGGAGACGCCCTAAAAGTCGGAAATCAGCAGCCGACTTTCTGCCACCGTAGGCCCAAGATACGCATTGATCGTCGCCTGAAAAGGATCAGTCCCGGGTCGACGGCGCGTTGTTTTCCACGTGCGCCTCCAATAGATCTCAGCACACAGTAACAGGGTCTGCAAGGGCCAATTCCTAAAAGGGCCGCGGGTTGGTGGAAAAAGATATTGTGACCTCTGGCACAGTCAAGTGAAGGAACACTGATGTTTTAGTCAGTAAAAGTCTGACATGCTACACCTAGAGCAAATCATTTGATGTTTCACAAACTGGAAAAAAAAAAGGAAAGTATTTGTGCCATGTTAAGTCTTGATTGAATTGTGATTAGTGGCCCTTACAAATATGACTTTGGATAATAAACAATATTTATACAGCCCTCTAACTTCATATAATCGTATTGAATTTCTAATTCTTGAAATATCACTGGCAACTAACTGATAGAAATTCCAATTTAGAACTCGTGAATTTGAATTGCCATTACTAACGCATTCGAATTGATTCGATTCGAATGCGTTGCGTAATGGCAATTTTACAGGAAGCGACTTATTAGTCGCTACATACCTACACTAGGAATTTGAATCATTCTGAAACATATTCGTAGCTAATCCATTACTCCATCTGTTCGAAAAATGTGTCTGATCAACAACGTAAATAACGCAATGAATGTTGCCAACGTGTCAAATTGAAGCCCATTGCTACTGATAGTGTGTTACGCATTTCGCTGCTGGTTAACATCTGCTTTTAGTCAACCGGTTGGGTTGAACAAATGCTGTCCCCAAAATATTATGTAGTTGGAAAAAAGCTAGGTAGATAATGATAACAACGAGGCAGGTATAAAATAAGGCTCTCGGTGGTAGGCCATAACATCGGCTGCCGGCGGAAGTTACCACCCACCAGACAAAGTCTTGCCGCCAAGCGATTCGTCGTGTTCCGGCATGATGTCTGGTGAAGCCGTACGGAGGACGGGTCTGAGCAGTTGTGTTGCGATGTGTGGCGGGTACGATGCGCCAAATGTTGTTGTCTCGGGAATTTGGTCGTGGAGAGTCTCCAGATCAATCTCCCTCTAGCGCAGCATCGTTTGGTCGTGTTGGTCTTGGGTTTAACATTGCATCACCTCGTTCAACTGCCGTCATCCTTCCTATTCCTAAGTTTTTTAAGTGAATATGCTTAATAAACTAGTGCGCTTTACACTCAACGATTGCATCACTGTTTACCATCAGGCGGGATTGCAGTCAAGCACTAGTTTATAATTATTAAAAAAAAAAAGGTATGCATGAATATGAATATTTGCACTGGTCTGGTCGTGCCTCAGAAAGCACGTTAACCCGTGGGTCCCGGTTGCCATACGAACATCTAGTGGCAGTCGTTACGGGTTGTTGGAGCCCTCAAAAATCCAAAAATTGGTCTAACTGCAATGCGTCGATATCGCCTTCGGGTTGTGGAGGTCAGACGGCAGTCGCTTCACGGAAAATATCGATGTTAAGCCAAAATCAGCAGTTAAGACTGGTAAAGCGGACCCCAGACTCCAACGCTGAAAAGGCTTCGGATGCGACTGGGATTAACGCTGAGATGAAGATGATGAGATAATGATAATAAGTCGAATCAAATTGCCAAGAAATGCTAATCAAAATCAAAAGTCTTTTATTCAAATTAGGCTGAGAGTCAGCACTTTTTGAACGTCAATCCATACTAATATTATAAATGCGAAAGTATCTCTGTCTGTCTGTCTGTCCGGCTTTCACGCCAAAACTACTGAACTGATTGTAATGAAATTTGGTACACAGATAGTCTAGTGCCTGAGAAAGGACATATGCTATATAACATCCCGCTATGACCAATAGGAGCAGAGCAGGAACAAAAATGTTGCGAAAACGGGAGAAAACGCGGACGTACATATTGCACCCATTATTTTAACAGGCGTTTATTTTATATCAACGGAGCTCTTTCGGTTCGAAGCTTACGCGGGTGAAACCGCGGGGCACAGCTAGTATTACATAAGACAGTCCCCCAAAACGCCCACCCATCGATAATGATAAGAAATCTAGGAGACAAACCTTAAGCCTTTCTTAAGAAAACTAATACATTTACGTTTTAACCTCACCCCCAACAACAGCCTTACAACAAATTAATAAACACTCTTCTGACAGCCTCTCCAGTGGAAACTGCCAGTTATTTTTTTAGCTGAAATAATATCGTAGAGCTCATTAGTATTAAAATATTCGCGGTCCTGACCTCAGCCCCGCCCCTAGGAGACAAGCAACCATCAACTCACTCTACATTGTAGTCACTGGGAAGAAATATCTAGAAGATTCACTCCATGAATGAAATTTAAAAGAGTATATGGTCGAGTTTGTCTAGCATTTAGCTTCTTTTAAATACTATGACTGACTAGTCGTGGTGGCCTAGTCGTTAAAACACCAGCTTCTCAAGTATAAGAGTGCGGGTTCGATTCCAGGTCAGGCAAGTACTAATGTAACTTTTCTACGTATGTGCTTTCTAAGTATATCTTGGACACCAATGGCTGATTACAAGGTAAAGGAAAACATCTTGAGGAAACCTGGACTTTAAAATCTGAACCCACAATCGCCAACCCACATTGAGCAAGCATGGTGATTACGCTCAATCCTTTTTGTATGAGAGGAGGCCTGTGCCCAGCAGTGGGATGATAAAAAGGTTGTTGATGATGATGACTGACTAGATGCGCCCCGCGGTTTCACGCGCATAAGTTTCGATCCCATAGGAACATCAGGATTAAAAGTATTCTATGAGTTATTCCTGGTTATCCATACTAATATTATAAATGCGAAAGTAACTCTGTCTGTCTGTCTGTCTGTCTGTTACGCTTTCCCGCTTAAACCTCTCAACCGATTTTGATGAAATTTGGCACAGACAATCCTTAGACCCCGAGAAAGAACATAGGCTACTTTTATCCCGGAAAAATTTGATGTTCCCGAGGGAAACCTAAAAAGCGCGATATAACCGAACTCCACGCGGGCGAAGCTGCGAGCGGAAAGCTAGTAAACTATATATGTGTCTCCTTTGAAAGGACTGTCAAAAATAAAAAGAAACGTCGTAGGCAAACCGACTACAAAAGAAGGTCTCTGATCATATCAGAGAGACACTGAGCAAAGGCAGGAGTGGGTTTTATCCGCTAAGAGTCCGGCACTGCCCAGACTGTTTCGCTAGCGAAGCAGTCTGGGCGTCCATGAGTATTTCCCACTCTTGCAAAAAACAAAAAAAAAAAAAAACTATGTGTAAAAAAAAAACTTCTGAACGGATTTTAATGAAATTTCATTAAAATCCGTTCAGACGTTTTTACGTGAAAAGTAACAAACATCCATCCATCAACTTTCGCATTTATAATGTTAGCAGAATTAACATCGCATTGAGATTCATCCATACTAATATTATAAATGCTGTCTGTCTGTCTGTCTGTCTGTTACGCTTTCCCGCTTAAACCTCTCAACCGATTTTGATGAAATTTGGCACAGACAATCTTTAGACCCTGAGAAAGAACATAGGCTACCTTTTATCCCGGAAAAATTTGATGTTCCCGAGGGAAATCTAAAAAGCGCGATATAACCGAACTCCACGCGGGCGAAGCCGCGGGCGGAAAGCTAGTTAATGATATATGGATATACATCAAAGGACTGGTCCTTTGCTTTAAACATAAACAGAACTTAGAGGGTTCACTGCTAGATAAAGGCCTCCTCCAAAGCTTTCCCACGATGACCGGTCTTGTGCTGCCCGCATCCATTGACTTCCCGCAACCCTCACTAGGTCATCGGTCCACCTTGTTGGGGGTCTCCCTACGCTGCGTCTTCCTGTGCGTGGCCGACACTTTAAAACCTTACTGCCCCATCGGCCATCGGTTCTAAGAGCAAAGAGCTTAATTTTAGCAGACGAAGAGCTATGGCGGTGACTTGGTTCTTCTGCGGATCTCCTCATTTCTGATTCGATCGCGCAGACACAAAGGGCGATGGAAAGAGCTACAGGGTGAATATGTTTATCTTAAAAAATAAAACTCAGTTTAGTCATATGTACACATAGACATACTTTACCCGCCCCGAACACTATCTGCTACTTTTATTTTTCTCTTGATACTTCGTAATTAGCATAATGTTTATACTTCATTTAGAATAAGACATAAACATCCTTTACCTTTCCATGCTTTTTATAAGCTTCACTTGTATGCTTGCTTGCTTGTTTCTTTGTTTGTTTGTCCGTCTCTAACTCTTTGGACTACGAGTGAGCGGCTCATTACTGTAAAATGTTCCACTGTTTTCAATACGTTCGTTCGTTCGTTTTTTTTTTAAAGAGTATTGAACTAAAACCTTGAAAATAAATATAGGTTAATAAACTTAAAAAAACATGCTTTTAAAGAATATCAAACTAAAAAGTTAAAAATAATTTTGAAAAAAAGCGTGAGACGCTTAATATACAAAAATTATGGCACAAAGCGCCTCACGCTTTTTTAAAAATTATTTTTAACTTTTTAGTTTGTTATTCTTTAAAAGCATGTTTTTCATTGATATAATATTAAACTAAGGTAGATATGTCACTAGCGCACTGAAAATGAAGCGTACAAAAGAAGGTAAGTCCAGTATCTCGCTTTAGTCACTCTCGATACACTCGTAAAAACAAACGACAAACACTAACAGCGCAAATGACAAACACTAGCCATTTTTTTCTTCTCTATGCTTTAGATTTGTTGTGATGTTGTTGATGTTTGTCTGTGATTATGTTTAATTTATATTCCAATTCGACATTTTTCATTTTTATAGCCGCATGTGGTATTTCTATTTTAATTTTATATACAATGTTCAACACAATGTAAATTGTTATGAATAAATAAATGATGATGATGATTGCGCCCCATCTCACTCACACTCTATCAACGTGTGAAATGTACGCAGAATAAAAAAATTGCATGTGTGTGCTGCTGCTCCGAACGGCACATTTATTTTGGTTAGTTTGTTAGAACATATCATATCTGTTAATATTAGGTATATCATTGATGTTTTTTTAGTTTTTTGAACTATATTTTTTAAAGTCTGTTCAATCGATTATAACTTCTATTAGACAAAGAAAAAGTGGTTAAAGAGCCAATTTTATTGCAGCTCCATTTGTACAACAACAACGCAGTAGAAGCCAAAATCGATTGAAGACTGTAAAAAAAGTTTGTTATAATGTGTGATACTTATTCAACTTATTGTTCTGTTTAATGTGAAAATACCTTTTTGACAGGTATGAGGAGCAGCGTGTAAAGCGCTCTACAAAGTAAAGTCCGGCGGCATATGTCGGCAGGCGGGCTAGGTTGGCGGCTTCAGTCATTGCAAGTCGTAAAACTTTGCCGGCGGCATGTCGGCGGCTCGACATCGGAAACTTATTTGGCAGTTAAAATACTAGCACGTCACTACAGCTGCAATGTCGTCGGGCAAGTGAGCGCTTGCGTACGATAGCCGCACGCTGCCGACCTATTGGCAGGCAACACGCGCGGGCGAAGGTTGCCGACATGCTTCTTTCAACATAAGGTTGTATCGGCGGGCTGTGCCGCCGGGCCGGTCTTTGGTGTGTAGTCCGCTTAAAGCTCACTCGTCCTCCATAGAAAAGGGAGGATCCTCCGACCAGACTCGGATTGTCTGGCGGCCACTTTGCCCACCGGTTGATGTCGCGAACTTGTATGCGTGGTAGTTGCATAGAAAACTCTAATTGCGAGATGCAGAATTCGCGTGACGTCAATATTTTGCATCGTAGGCACCGCTACACCTTATATTAAACTAGCGGCCGCCAGCGACTTCGTTCTGGTAAAGTTAATGATGCTCCGCTCCTATAGATCGCAGCGTGATGTTATATAGCCTAAAGCCTTCCTGGATTAATAGGCTATCCAACGCAAAAAGAATTTTTAAAATCAGACCAGTAGTTCCTGAGATTAGCGCGCTCAAAGAAACAAACAAACTCTTCAGCTTTATACAGTATGTTAACTAACAGAGGGCGTTCCCGTTAACCCGAAATATTATAGCATACATACATGCTAAAAAAAATATTTCCATTCGAAAACAAAATGTTTTAAAATTTTTTCCAATATGAAAATATTCAATAAAAATTTTAAATTGACATGTAAAAGAAACACACTGTACACGCGAACATGAAAGACGGCAACTTCGCAATTTATTTATACATGACGACTACTATTTTGATTTAAAATAGGAGGTTTCAAATTTATTTCCAATTAGAATTTTTTTTTATTCGGATTTTTTATGCTTATTTTTCTATGCTGATATTTTTATTTTAATCTATTAATGATATATATTAACGAGTTTAAGGGAACGCCCTCTGTTATTTAACATACTGTATATTAGTACTAGCTTTCCGCCCGCGGCTTCGCCCGCGTGGAGTTCGGTTATATCGCGCTTTTTAGATTTCCCTCAGGAATATCAAATTTTTCCGTGATAAAAGGCAGCCTATGTTTTTTCTCAGGGTCTAAAGATAGTCTGTGCCAAATTTCATCAAAATCGGTTGAGAGGTTTGAGCGGGAAAGCGTAACAGACAGACAGACAGACAGACCGACAGACAGAGTTACTTTCGCATTTATAATATTAGTATGGATAAAGTATATCATCGTCTCGGCAAACGTAGCGTAGGACGCCCTTGGACGAGATGGAGCGGCGACATCAAAAAGGTGGCTGGCAGTGGCTGGCGGAGAACTGCTCAGGATCGAGCTTGTTGGCGTGCTATGATGATGATGATGATGATAGATGATGATGATAGAAGTATAGATTAAAAAAGGTTCATTGTCCTTCTGCGTGTATTTTACGGTAACTCAAGAGTAATGTATTATTTACGTATGCACGATGTTCTAAATCACGCTAAGGATGTCTGTCTTTATTATTTACATCAAGGTTAATCTCCAGATTTTGGGCGGTAGGATTAAGTTAAGGTAAAGCGTTGAAATCCGCCTGGAGGCTACATTAATTTTTGCTCCAAAGACTAATTTGAATACGGTATAAGATAATTTGTTTTAGTCATAATACTAGTTTGGGCGACACGGTTGGCGGTAGCCTAGTGGTATCAGCCGCGACTTACAAGTTATAGGCCGTAGGCTTGAACCCCACCAGGCGCTTTACTTTATGTAAATTATTTCATCACCGCTGGTCTCAAAACGGAAAACAGCGTGAGGAAACCGGCATGTCCTAGAGACAAAAAAAAAACTTCGGAGATAGTGACATCTACCTACACGCACTGGGCCTGCGTGGTAGATTATGGCCCATGCCGTCTCACTGAGAGGAGGCCTGTGTCCCGGCAGTGGGAACAATTTATGCTGGTTATGTTATGGTTGGCACAGCAGTTGAGCGATCGACTGCTGCGCTACGTGTCGCGGCTTCGATTCCCGCACGGAACAAACATTTATATGGTCTACAGGTAGTTGTTCCGGATCTGGTTATTTGTGTACGTAAGTTTAAATGTTTGTAAACGTACCCGGGATACAGGAGAAATTCCTAGTGCGAAGCAAGGCTTTTTTTTAATAAAAAAAAAACTTAGTTACACTTTATGTGGTATAAAAGTGTGTAAACTCGACCGTCCCTCGGAGAATATTGTTCAGTCTAATGGTCTGTACTACACCATTAAATTTGTTTGGACTTTGAAATATAACCCCGTACATAAGAAGGTTTTTATACAGAACAGTTCAATTGCGTATTAATAATATTTTTAGGACACTTTTACCTACAATACTATGATTTTCGCAATCACGATAGTCATGAAACTAAAGACATCTCACGACATTCATTCATATCTATCAATCAAAAGTCGTTTATACAAATTTGTCTGAGAATCAGTAGTGCGTTTTTGTAACGGCACCGTGAAAATAGTAATAAGTAGTCGTGGTAACGTAGTGGTTAAAACACTAGCCTCTCAAGTATGAGTGTGCGGGTTCGATTTCAGGTCAGACAAATACCAGTGTAACTTTTCTAAGTTATATGTACTTTGTAAGTATATCTCGGACACCAATGACTGATTACAAGGTGAAAGAAAACATCTTGAGGAAACCTGGACTTATGTCTGAAATCGCCAACCCGCATTGAGCAAGCGTGGTGATTTCGCTCAATCCTTTTCTGTATGAGAGGAGACCTGTGCCCAACAGTGGGGCATTAAAAGGTTGATGATGACCATGAAAATTAAAGTGTAGTGAGTTTGGAGTGAGTTGTCATTCCAATTAATGGGGGATTGACACTGTTAAGCATTAAGTGACAAACATAAGGTGCATTAAGTGTGAACAGTCATCTCACAGAAGGAGACAGCGGAAAGGGAGAGGGAGATCTCGTCTACTCATCCGGCCCACAGCAGGCGCACCGGGCGTCGCCGGAGGCCACATAATGCCCTCTTTGGGCATTAAAAAATGGGTCCAGAGGTGATAGACTCGGGGATATCTGTCGCCCCCCAACAAACATCAGGATATCACTCTTAGACGTCACGGTCGGAGTCAAAGAGCTCGCTCCGTCCCCCTGAACCGAGGAGGCCCACAGTGACGGGCCGGCACCAATCGGGGGTTTTGGAAGCAGTGTTCGTTTTCGTAACCCCCGGCGTAGGTGTGAGATGGAACACCGGGGTGGTTTTTAGTCATAAGAGACTGACAGACCCCGCCGCCCACTCCAGGGCGGTGTACATCCATGAGGATTTTCCACCCCGAGAGAAAAAAACAAAAAAAGGGATTGACACTTTTGACAGGCCACTCTAAGCTCGCTTCGCGCATATAACTTCTCACGGTAAGATTTTTACAGAACAGGTCGGTTATAAATTTCAAATGTCAAAATTACATAAAACTGACATTGGCCCTGATTCTCTTGTTCATAAACTAAACTAAATTTAAGATCAGTGCATTTTCTTCTTTCTAATTCTCATTAAGAAAAGAACAGAAGATAAAATGCTAGTTTAGACCTGTCAAATTAATCTCAAATTCAAAAATGTCAAATTAATGTCAAATTAAGCTCCTGAAGTAAATTGCCGAATTTTTGATCGCCATGTTTATAATCGCGTCTAAACTGTCTATGGAGTATCTTAATTTGACAGGATTAAAGTAAATGTTATCTTCTATCCTTTTATTAACGAAAGAGAAAGAAAAAGCTGTTTTTAACTTAAAATTTGTTTAGTATGTTTAAGAATCGGCGCCAATATTATCTATAGGTGGCAACGAAGCCATAAAAAACATTTGTTTTAGTACATATACAGGGTGTATCTGACATCGTAACGCAAACTTCAAACCTACCACCGCAAACTGTAAGGTATAAGTAAAACATGAATCACATGAAACGAAATACAGTATGTTAAATAACAGAGGGCGTTCCCTTAAACTCGTTAATATATATCATTAATAGATTAAAATAAAAATATCAGCATAGAAAAATAAGCATAAAATAATCCGAATAAAAAAAAAATATAATTGAAAATTAATTTGAAACCTCCTGTTTTAAATCAAAATAGTAGCGTAGTATGATAAATAAATTGCGACGTTGCCGTCTTTCAAGTTCGCGTGTACAGTGTGTTTCTTTTACATGTCAATTTAAATTTTTTATTGAAAATTTTCATATTGAAAAAATTTTTAAAACATTTTGTTTTCGAATGGAAATATTTTTTTTTAGCATGTATGTATGCTATACTATTTCGGGTTAACGGGAACGCCTTCTGTTAGTTAACATACTGTATATCAATGATATCTAAAACGGACACACAAGACGACTAAAAAATTACCTTGAGCGTAGTCGTGCCATCCCTAGGCCGAGCTTGTGATAAATTCAGCTCGGCAGTAATTATTCACGCAAGCGAAGGCCAGACAGACGGGTGACACCACGTGAAATAATAAATGCGCCAACGGCCAGCGTAGTTAGGGGCAGGCTCGGTTTATACCTAGATAATTAATTGCTTAGTTTCTGTATAAAAATATAAATAGTGGTTACGTATTATGTGGAACATCGGGGTGGTTTTTAGTCAGTAAGATTCTGACAGACCCCGCCGCCCACCATAGGGCGGTGGAAATCCGTGAGGTCTTGTAAGAAATCTTATAGTTTTATTAAATAAGTACTAGCTGTTGCCCGCGACTCTGTCCGCGTGTTGATATAAAATAAGCGCCTGTTAAAATAATGGGAGCAATATGTACGTCAGCGTTTGCTCCCGTTTTCGCAAAAAAATTTGTTACTGCTCTGCTCCTATTGGTCATAGCGGGCTGTTATATGTCCTATGTCCTTTCTCAGGCTCTAGACTATCTGTGTACCAAATTTCATTACAATCGGTTCAGTAGTTTTGCCGTGAAAGCCGGACAGACAGACAGAGATACTTTCGCATTTATAATATTAGTATGGATTGTTAGGAATATTTAAGTATTGGTGGATAACTGCATTGTCGCATAAGATTAAGGCCTGTAAGGATAGTTGTAAGAGTGATAAATAAATAAAGAAATAATGTATTCGAACAGACGGGAAAACGCGTCTACATATATTTAAATGCAGGACCATTACGATTAACTGCTTCTGTAAATGAAGTTGGATTGTATATTTTTGTAGAGCTAAGCCCCACTTATCTTACACAATTTGATATTGTTTAGAATCAAGTTCTAACGAAACGAAATGTTCGAATCAGAAATGAGGAGATTCTTAGAAGAACGAAAGTCGCCGACATAACCCAGCGGTTTAGCTCTTTGAAGTGGCAGTGGGCAGAACACATAGCACGTAGAGACGGTGGTCGATGGGGCACAAAGGTTCTTCAATGGCGACCACGTACCGGTGAACACAGCGTCGGACACTCACCTACTAGGTGGTCGGATGACCTGTCCAACATCGCAGGGAAGCGCTGGATGCAGGCAGCGTCCAACAGTTCTTTTTGGAAATCCTTGGGTGAGGGGCCTATGTCCAGCAGTGGACTTTTGTGGGTGAGATGATGATGATGAAGTTCTAACTCAACAGACAGCTGAGCTGCTGGGGTGTTCGTAACTTCACTTCTTTGTCCCAGCGAAAGCACTAGAAATGGGTGAGTTTTGGGACACTGTCGAAAGTATTTTTGTAGCGCTATAAGTGGCATAACATCCATCTTTTTATCTTTTTTTTTTTAAATAATCCGTTGCTCCACACTAACAATTCCTCCTGCATTGTGGGTGCACTAACAAACATATAATCTTACATACAAAAACATCCAGACCCGAAACAACTTCCTGTAAGGCCATACAAATATTTGCTCCATGCGGGAAATGGACCCGCGTCACGCAACCTAGCAGCATCTATCTATTTTTGATACAGTTTTTTCTTTGGGATACTGTTTTAATTTTTTTTTTATAGTTAATTATAAACTAGCGCTTGACTGCAATCCCGCCTGATGGTAAGCGGTGACGCAATCGTTGATGGTAAAGCGCACCAGTTTATTATTTATTTATACTACATACATATGAAGTTTCTCCATAAACTGTTAATTCTGAATAAATTACATCTGGTATTTAAAAATATAATATATTTTAAAATTAATACATCTTAAAATTATTTGTACATGAAATACACTTAGTTCTTTTTTTGTAAATTATAATTTGCATGCCCGTGACGTGGCACACAGACAACTATAAAACAACATCTATGTACTCATTGACCATGTTTACAAATTAATATTTTGTTTTTATATATTAAGTATTCATCTGCTAGCGTCGCAGGTGCATCGCGGCCTAATTTATGGCGTCATTGTCAATTGATGTGTGTTGTCTATGGTCCCTGACCCTAATATGAAGTAACTAGCGGCCGCCAGCGACTTCGTTCGCGTGGAGTTAGTTATGCTCCGCTCCTATTGGTCGCAACGTGATGTTATATAGCGTATTCTACACTTTACTCTTTGTTACATTACCTAGCCTTCCTGGATTAATGGGCTATTTTTCAATTCGGACCAGTAGTTCCTGAGATTAGCGCGTTCAAACAAACAAACAGACAAACCCTTCAGGCTTAAAATCATCATCATCAATCTTTTATCGTCCCATTGCTGAGCGCAGGTGACAGCCTTCGTGGCGTAGCGGTAGCGGACGAGGCCGCTGCGCAAGGTGGCGCGGGTTCGATCCCCGCACAGTGCAAGTATTTGTATGCATGAATATGAATACTTGCACTGGTCTGGTCGTGCGTCGGAAAGCACGTTAAGCCGTTGGTCCCGGTTGCCATACTTACAAACATCTACCTAGTGGCAGTCGTTACGGGTTGTTGGAGCCCTCAAAAGTCCAACAATTAGTCTAACTGCAATGCATCGATGTCGCCTTCGGGTTGTGGAGGTCAGACGGCAGTCGCTTCACGGAAAATGTCGAAGTTTAGCCATTTCAGCAGTTGGACTGGTAAAGCGGACCCCAGACTCCAAAGCTGAAAAGGCTTCGGATGCGACTGGGATTAACGCTGTGATGATGACTGCTGAGCGCAGGTCTCCTCTCATACAGAGAAGGATTGAAGAGAAGGATATATTAGTATAGATTGACATTTTTTTATATATGCTTGAGCACGTAGCATCGTTATGTGTGTATACACCGTGTAAATTTGATGATGGTGGTCTTAGAAAAACACCCATTTATGGATATCCCATAGCCCCGATTCACTTGTTCACAAACTCATCTAATATTAAGTTAAGTGCATCTCTTTCTTTATATTTCATTAAGAAGAGGACAGAAAATAAATTGTCAGTTTAAACCTGTCAAATTAATCCGGTCCTGACGTAAACTGGCGAATTTTTAGTCGCCATGTTTAAAACTGTCTAAACTGTCTATCACCATCAACCTTTTATGGTCCCACTGCTGGGCACAGGTCTCCTCTCATACAGAGAAGGATTGAGCGTAAGCACCACGCTTGCTCAATGCGCGTTGGCGATTTCAGACTTAAAGTCCAGGTTTCCTCAAGATGTTTTCTTTCACCTTGTAATCAGTCATTGGTGTCCGAGATATACTTAGAAAGTACATATAACTTAGAAAAGTTACACTGGTATTTGTCTGACCTGAAATCGAACCCGCACACTCATACTTGAGAGGCTAGTGTTTTAACCACTACGTTACCACGACTACTTATTACTATTTTCAAACTGTCTATGGAGTATCTTAATTTGACAGGATTAAACTAAAATGTCATCTTCTGTCCCTTTTTTAATGAAATATAAAGAAAGAGATGCACTTAACTTAATATTAGATGAGTTTGTGAACAAGTGAATCGGCGCCAATGACAATTAAAATAACGATTTTTAATCCATACTAATATTATAAATGCGAAAGTAACTCTGTCTGTTTGTCTGTCTGTCTGTCTGTCTGTCTGTTACGCTTTCCCGCCTAAACCTCTCAACCGATTTTGATGAAATTTGGCACAAACAATCTTTGGACCCTGAGAAAAAACATAGGCTACCTGTTATCCCGGAAAAATTTGATATTCCCGAGGGAATTCTAAAAAGCGCGATATAACCGAACACCATGCAGGCGATGACGCGGGCGGAAAGCACACAATCTTTAGACCCTGAGAAAGGACTTATGCTACCTTTTATCCCGGAAAAATTTGATGTTCCCGAGGGAAATCTAAAAAGCGCGATATAACCGAAATTTACGCGGGCGAAGCCGCGGGCGGAAAGCTAGTAATTTATAAAATACTAGCTTCCCGCCCGCGGCTTCGCCCGCGTGGAGTTCGGTTATATCGCGCTTTTTAGATTTCCCTCGGGAACATCATATTTTTCCGGGATAAAAGGTAGCCTATGTTCTTTCTCAGGGTCTAAAGATTGTCTGTGCCAAATTTCATCAAAATCGGTTGAGAGGTTTAAGCGGGAAAGCGTAACAGACAGACAGACAGACAGACAGACAGACAGACAGACAGACAGAGTTACTTTCGCATTTATAATATTAGTATGGATTACATTTAATTTTGAGCTAGGGTGAATAAACTCTAGTAAAGATACGGGTTCTTCATTTCGCGTGCCCTTGGAACGGAAGACTCGGACAGCGCTCGCATACAGGGGGTTTCAAAATATGCCATGCGTCATAATAATGCATAATATTTTCACGTATTAAATATCACACATATCAATATTAAAAAATGTTATTTTATATTTGTTCCCGCCTTGCTCGTTACAATGAACCGTAATCAAATCATTATAAAGGTGGAAATTGCAAATCATACCATAACTTTCGAAGGTGGCCAGTATATTGAAGCCAGGACCTGGTTCACGGTTTGCTTGCTATCAGGAACTTACCTGAAAAAAAGGGAAATATGTTTATAATATAGGAAAACAATGTCTTAACATAAATCAAGGTTAGTAAAAAGATGTGGCCAGCTCGCCGGCCGGTAAGGACCAAGCCCGAGTCGACGGCGCGTCGTATTTCACGTGCGCCTCAAAGAGATGTCAGCACATCGTGATTCGTGACGGGGTCCACGACGACCGATGCCTCCTGAGTCAGGGTTGCGGGTTGTTTAAAAAAGAAACCGTGGCCCTGGCGCACAGGCAAGTTAAGAAACACGGGTGGGTTTTATTTAGTCAGTAAAAGTCTGACACGCCCTTCCGCTCCGCCCTGAGCGGGAGAGGTCATTTGATGATTTCCCATCCAGAGATAGAGAAAAAAAAAAGAGTAAAAAGGTGGTTCACTACAGTTTTGTGCAACTAAGAACTTTCTAAGATTAAGATCACAAGTATAAAGATAACACCTGTATAACTATTAAAAACTCAATATGAAAACCAAAATTGGTAACAATAACTAGATAACGAACTAATTTGAATCAAATTTTCCGGTCTAAAATTGAGTTTCAAGTAATCTTCTTTCACGATTGATAAACCTAAATCTGATAAATATCTGGAATTACGAGTAAATCATGAACAGGGAAACTATCGTCTCTCTCTTTTGTTCCCGTGGGTGTGTCGGAGAGGGAAGATATAGGAACAGCTGCCAATAAATCGTTTACGAGGACGTTTACGTTCACTTGTGCCGTAAATCTTGACGTTACTCTTATCATTGTGTTTTAGTTGGAATTAGTGACGAAAATCTTTATTACTGTGAACGGTTTTCGTTTGATTAAGAAATTTCCTCAGTTCCTTACGTAAATTTCGTAATTTAAACAAAGGAGATGTTTCGGAAATGTATGGAGCCTGGGCCAGCACATTGTACACTTAACGCTAGGTATCATGTCATGTATCTAAGGCTATCGTATCTATATTATCTAGCATATGACTTCGAAAAAAACAAAACATGAAAAAACAAAACATGAATTCCGAATATACGGCCCATTAAATAAACACAATCAACTCAAATCAACACTCGACACGAACACAACGGGAAAATAGAACTGTCAAAGTCGCCAATCAAACGTCATAACCACTGTCATAGCTACCTTAATAAAGGGGTTATCTCACTAAAAAACGTTTCAAATAATTAATTATTTATACTTTTATTTTTATTTAAATTAATTTAGTAGTATTTTTATGAAAACGTTTTATTTTTTTCCTTTTTATCTATATAGCGTACATAGTGGTGGCCCAAAATGAAACATCTCCTTTATTTGCAGCATTAGCAAATGCTACATTCAATTTTTTCTCAACAAACCTTCTTTTAAAATAAATTCAACTTCGTTTGTGGTACTTGCCTGAACCAGAAACCGTTTTTCTACGATTTTTTTTTTTTTTTTTTACTGAATGTGTCATGACTTGTTCCTATAAAGCCTTCAATTTGTAATATTTGTCTTTATATGGCGGATGTATAGTAATAAGACAGTACACGCGCTGTCATAACCTTTCATTCCTTGAGACCTCATTACTTCTAGCAACCAATAAGCTCCCTTGAGGAGATCCGAGATTTTAAACCGCTTTAAAAAAACATATACTACCTATATTTATTCATTTTCTATCGATTCAGCATATTCCTAGTACAGACATAAGCACGCAAAGTTACCACAATCTGTCAAATTTCTTTAACGTATTTCTAACTTTACCGGTTAAAGCATTAGGTACAAGGTTGATTGGGAAAATTTGACAGCTTCGTGTAGCGCGATCAGCTGGTATCTGGACCTATGTACGAATGATAGCAGGTTAAGCCACCCGAAACTGTCTAATGTTATCAATTACCTTAAGCCTTGATTCTTTAGCGAGAAAGTTGAAAATCTAATAAAGAAATTTGAAGAGTTCGTAATCTACTAAAAAAATGGCGTCATTATGACTTTCCAGAGGTCGATCACTGATACTCCACTCCATTTTAATAAATGCTGAAATTGAGTAGTAGCTTTTAGAAAATCATTTCTACTATCAGGTTTTATAATCCATACTAATATTATAAATGCGAAAGTAACTCTGTCTGTCTGTCTGTCTGTCTGTCTGTCTGTTACGCTTTCCCGCTTAAACCTCTCAACCGATTTTGATGAAATTTGGCACAGACATTCTTTAGACCCTGAGAAAGAACATAGGCTACCTTTTATCCCGGAAAAATTTGATGTTCCCAAGGGAAATCTAAAAAGCACGATATAACCGAACTCCACGCGGGCGAAGCCGCGGGCGGAAAGCTAGTAATGTCAATAAAGCAATGCTATTCTATCATCACTTCATTATGAGATGTCAGACCGATTATAATTGATCGATCATTATGAATTTAGCAGATTAAGAACTTTTCACAATTTTGACAGTTCAACAACATTCATTTTGTATTCTTTACGTTATTGAGCAGACACATTTTCGAACACTTGCAAAAGCAATGGATTAGAAATATACTTCGTAATGATTCCAACTAATAATATTGTGTAACGCAATTAGGGAAACGCATCAATTTTAAGCCAACTTTTAACAAGCACAGCGCCTAAGTTACTTTCAGTGGCGCTAACTTTCAAACAATGATCTTCTAGTTAGTTTATTATTATTATTTTATAATTATAAACTAGTGCTTGACCGCAATCTCGCCTGATGGTACGTAGTGATGCAATCGTTGATGGTAAAGCGCGCTAGTTTATTAAGATCACATATCATAATTCTTGACATTTTCTACCATCTAATGCGATGTCAACTCTAAGTTATTGTGTAGTTATGATTTAATGAAAGTTCTTTAGTATATTTTTATTTTATTAGTTTGTGTTTCATGTCTGCTGTGTGTTTGTATTTACTTATGTGAAATTATGGGTATCTTACCTGAAATAAATGATTATTATATATAATATGTACATATTATTTTACATTTTTAAATATTTATATAAATAAATAAAAAAAAACATTTAAAAATATAAAAAATAGTAGCCCACCGGTATCGGGAACAGGGTCCAAGCTACCGGCGGTCAGGGCTTCATTATTATTATTATTATTAAGAGCCTACTCTAGCCTTGAAGACACTTAAATTGTAGTCAGAAGGAAACACTGTCGCTGGCAAACTGTTCCAGATCAACTTTAAAGATTTCTACGCTTGTGGAAGTTTCTTACACTTAATTTAATAAGATTTCTAAAGTGGTAAACTAAACGATTACATTACAATCTCCATATTCTTTTTATAACCTGAGTTATCAGTGGTCCTTATTGGATGTAACTATTGCCATCCGCCATCTATACCTGTCTAATTCACCAACCGGGGCCAGTGCGGATGTCACTTGCGTTTGAATTTTTCTCTCATAATGTTTTCCATCAACGTTTTGAGAGCAGTATGCCACAGAGCAAGTAATCACTACGTTTTAAGAGACGGGACTCCCTAACAAAAAAAAAACTTAAACGAATGTGTGACAAACATGGACTGCCTCAATACCAACCTAACTAAAACCACAGATAATTTATTAGTAAGAATTTTATTTCCACGTATCAATGTCGCCAACATGAAGAAAAAAAAAATAGTGATGCTAGCGTTATCGATAAAATGGGTTCGATAATAGTAATAATTTTTGATATTCTCAAATTAAAAAAAATATATTAAAAAAGATTATTTTTATTACATTAAAATAAATAATAATATTTAATGAATTTACTACTGCCGTATTTTCCGCCGCCACTGTGTGATCTGGACTCCGAGTGTGTTGTTTCTGGAAGTTCTGCAACAAATTTGGAATTGATTGTGAGTATGTTTGTATTGAATAGGCTTCGAAACTGCTGAATCTATTTCATAATTCATTAAATACTATTATTAAAATAAATAATAATATTTTATGAATTATACTGCCGCATTTTCCGCCGCCACTGACTGATCTGGACTCCGAGTGTGTTGTTTCTGGAAGTTCTGCAACAAATTTGGAATTGATTGTATTGAATAGGCTTCTTGGAATTGAATAGGCTTGGAATCATACAAAGCGACATAGGGAAAGTAAAAGTGACTTTGTTTTATAATATGTAGTAATAATGCAAAAACTATTTTTATTTTTCACAGCTCAGTCGCTAAACTGATTTTAATGAAAACTGAATTTAATGATGTTATGAACTTATAAATACCACTGATACAAAAAAGGATTTATAGATAGTCGATAAAAAATTGCACCACACTAGTGTTTACAACGAAAAACATATTTGCAGATTTATTTTCGGAAATATGTCTTATAATTGTATATATTATAAGATAATTATGTTGATTTAGAGTATAGTTAATTCGTAAAATGTACTAACCGATCTTCATCCAATGGGAATTGCGCCATAAAAGTTCGTTTCTTGTTTTCCACCCGACTTGTTCTCAGTCCACATATCTCGCACGTTACAACTGACATGTTTATAGATAAAAAGTACACAAATGAAAAATAAATAAATAAATATAACACGCAAATTAAAAATAAATAAATATAATACCTACGCAAATTATATGAATAACTAAATTTTAAAATAGCAGATTCAAACAATAACAGATAGGTAGCTCATTAGCTCGTAATGAACTGACAATTGACATTATTTTACTTTTTGACATTGACGGTAATGAATCGCTTGCAAAGATGGCCGCGGTATTATACGGCTAAAACAAGAGAACCAAAGATGTCATAGCAACCATTTGAAAGTGTACTTACTTCCCTACTTTGACGGGTTCTGCCGCCATTAAAATTTCCAAGAATGTCATACTTCTATTTTTTTGTTCTAAGTTGCGCCAGCCTGCAGTATGCTGTCTGCCAGTGTCGCAGGCGCATCACTGATGGCAGACGGATCTAATTTCAATTGTCAAATAATGCGTGTTATTTCTTTTTTTGGTTTTGTTTGTTCCATTTGGAACCGGCTAAGGTCAGACACCATACTGCCATGTCTTCAGTAATTAATTTTCAACTATTCTATCCTAACTCAATTAACCTAACCTAAACCTATCTCCTTTCGTTTCCCGCGTGAACCGACACTAGGAGAAAGGTTTGGGACAAAGTCATGATGTGACCAATAGGCTGCAATATTTCAATGTTCTTTATGAATTACTAGCTTTCCGCCCGCGTGGAGTTCGGATATATCGCGCTTTTTAGATTTCCCTCGGGAACATTAATTTTTTCCGGGATAAAAGGTAGCCTATGTTCTTTCTCAGGGTCTAAAGATTGTCTGTGCCAAATTTCATTAAAATCGGTTGAGAGGTTTAACCGGGAAAGCGTAACAGACAGACAGACAGATAGACAGACAGACAGAGTTACTTTCGCATTTATAATATTAGTATGGATTCACTGAATGCACTTTTTACTACATAAATCACGCGTTTTTATTTAGTAAACGACACTATAAATAATTTAAAATTCCAATGAAAAATGAGCGTGGCACTCGTCTTGGCTTTCCCGCCAAAACCTCATGTGTGTTATCTATGTTGGACTTTGACAACAAGTCAACATTTTTATAAGTTTCCGTATTTGATTACTAGACTTTTGACCTTTATTAGTTTTTTATGTATTTTTGTTTATTATTTTTTTATATTTACTTGTAATGTGCGTTTTGTTTGTGCAGAATAAAACATATTTCTTTCTTTCCTTCTCGCTTATCACACACTATACTTGCTACGTTCATCATTAGTACGGTAATGCATTTCGTTTTTTTATGTTCATGTAATCAAATGAACACAATGAAACTTGAAGGCACTTTTCTACATACAGTATACAAAAACCATAAACATTTAACGACCAATTTTCTCTCAATGCAACCATTAAAAAGATTATGTTCTGTTTAAACAAATCAGTCATTTATATCAATTGATGAGGATTCTCGTATAAATAAACCTTTTACGTTCTTTAAGCGGAGAAAACGACACATAAAAAAGATTGATCTGTTTATGTTAGGTGGAAATTAACACCGATTTTTACTGGTATGTTTTATAGAGAAACGAACTGTACGTAGACGACGTGTCAGATTTTGGGGATTTTAGTAAGGTATTTATTAAAAACACGAGGATCGAGCTAAAGGGGGTGAATTGGGTGAGGCCTAAATCCAGCAGAGGACTGCTGTAGGTTGTTCATGTTGTTGATAGTAGTCCTGAGGAGTTTTCTCTTACCAACTAACGTAGAGTAGGGCGGGCGTTTTGAAGGACTGTCGTACGGCGAGTATCTACTAGGGTTGCCAACTATACTGTTTTGAACAGTATTATACTGTTTTTCACTAAATTATACTTTTTACTGTTGAACAAAAATAAAGTACAAAAAATACTGTTTTCAGCATGCAAACACATAATATAATATACTTATAAGAAATATTCAAAAACAATTTAAATTTAGTAAGTTGTGCGAGGAGGTCCAAAAAATTAATGTAAGAATAAAAATGTATATGAATAAAATACTGTTCATTTTTCTAAAATACTGTTTAATATTCTTCACAGACTTGAATATACCTTATTCCTTGTAAAAAAAAATGGCAACCCTAGTATCTACACTTACGTTGTTGACACCACCACGATCCGGAAGAACCGCTTCACCTCATCTTTTATACCGCGTAAATCATGGGATTGAAAAATTTGCCTGCGGCAGTCTTTCCTTCTGATTACAATTTAAGTGTCTTAAGTTAAAAGCGAATAGACTCTTAATAAACTAGCGCTTTACCATCAACGATTGCATCACTGCTTAGTTGCTTACTATCAAGCCGGATCGCGGTCAAACACTAGTTTATAACGACTATGAAAAAAAGCGTTCCGGAAGTGCTGATTTTAGCCAAATCTGAATAAATCACTTTTGATTTGACTTCTTACCATACTATCCATCTATCTACCATTGATTGATGGTATAATTTTGAGAACATTTTTTTTTGTAATAATTAGGTATTGAGTAGTGATTGACCGCAATCCCGCCTGATGGTAAGCAGTGATGCAATCGTTGATGGTAAAGCGCGCTAGTTTATTAAGAGCCTATTCATTAAAAAAAAACGAATGAATAGGAAGGAAGAAGACAGTTGAGCAAGGTGATGCAAAGTTAAATTCCACACAGGCCAGTATCTACAATTTTAAACAGCAACACGACCAACGATGCTGCGCCAGAGGGAGATTGATCTGGAGACCCTCCACGACCAGACTCCCGACACAACAACATTTGGCGCATCAAACCCGGCACACATCGCAACACAACTGCTCAGACCCGTCCTCCGTACGGCTTCACCAGACATCATGCCGAACACGACGAATCACTTGGCGGCAAGACTTTGTCTGGCATGTGGTAACTTCTGCCGGTAGTCGATGTTATGGCCTACCACATATGGTAAAGAGCAGTAAGCATCTTATTAAAATAAATATTAATAGAACTGATGGTGTCTCAAATATTGTGAACAAAAAAAAAACAAAGACATGATTTAGATCGACATCGTTATCTTAATAAATCTACATTGGTACGTGCGGGAAAGAGAAACAGTCATTTTATGGGCGAGGGCGAGGGCCCTGATTTTCCTGATTTCAGGTAAATCAGTAAGGCAAAGCTTACGGAGAAGTATTTGAGCCCAATTCTCTCCATTATTTGTTCATAAAACACATCGGGAAAACTTTGGCGTTAAAGAGATAAATTCTTTTAGACGACATTTTTATGAAAGTTCTTTATCATCCATACGGCTCGCGAGCTTACTTTGGAAGTTTTTCCAGTAACCTTTGTAAGGAAAATCCTTAAAACAATAACTTAGTTACAAATTCTTAAGAGGGAACTCTAGTGGTGCTTTCTCTATACAAACGTATTCCGCTGTTTTCTTCGTGGATAATGCTTTTAGAGCAATAATTATTATTCTACAATTTTACACCGTGATTATACGTGCCCCTATCATTTGATTTTTTAATAAAAGAAATACGATACTTTAAAATCGCGAAAAATAACCCAATTTTACCGTGATGTTCAGATGACTATTAGACAAACGTGATATGTTTTTGACAAAAAACAAAATAATAGGCGCATAGGTATACTTTTCCTCTAAATTTTGATATAAAAATAATTGAGATCTGTCGTGTTTTGAAAAAGAAAACAGCAGAATACGAAACGTATTTTGGTCAACGTTTTTTTGGTAAAATCAGCCTGAGCCGCAACTGTCCTTTTCGCACTTTACCGGGAGAAGTTGGAAGCAGCGCGACGACAATAGTTTCTTCAAATACCTATTTTCCAAATTACTCGGCGCTAGAGTCGGAGGCCTCTTAAGAGGGGACCCTCTTAAGAGGCGTTATGTATATTATGAGGGTAACGGTGGCCTAGTGGTACCGGTCGGGACTTACATGTTGTAGTTCGTAAGTTCCAACCTCGTCAGGTGCTTTACTTTGTGTAAATTATTTCAACACCAATGCTCTCAAAACGGTGTAGGAAAACATTGTGAGGAAACCGGCATGTCCTAAAACCAAAAACTTCGAAGACATGTGACATCTAGCAACAAGCACTGGGCCCGTGTGGTAGATTATGGCCCACTCCCTCTCAATGAGAGGAGGCATGTGTCCCAGTAGATTATTTTAAGCCGCGTACAGACATCGCGAGGCGTACATCGCAAACGCAGCCTCAGTACGAGCCGTGCGCTCCGTGTGGGGGGACATTGTTGTTTGCGTTGAACCTCATGCGTCATTATAGCATGGTGCGTGGTGTTTTGCGTGCTCAGCTTGAGCATGTGTCGATCGGAATGCACGAATAAATGCACCTTCGTATGCCTAAGATTGAGGCATGGGTAACGAACTATTCGCGACGCACACATGTCTGTACGCGGCTTTAAATTTTGTTGGCAAGAACTTGAAGTTTCTTCAGTTTGGATGACTACGTGTTTTACAGGGTAACCTAATTACAAGTTGTAAAATTGTGCTTGTATAGAATACAAGAAGCAAGCTAATAAAATAGCAGCATCCCGCGGTTTCGCCCGCACAAGTTTCGATCCCCTAGGAACAGCGGGATAAAAAGTATCCTATGTGTTATTCCTGGTTATAAGCTATCTGTGTGCTACATTTCATCAAAATACGTTGAGGAGTTCTTGTGCGAAAGAGTAAAAACATCCATCCATACTTACAAACTTTTACATTTATAATATTAGTAGGATTTGTTGAAGACTGCTAAATTCTGGGATTACTAATCGGATTTAGTAAAAATCATTTGCTTTTAATAGCGTAATTCTTGAAGAAGGTTTACGGGCTACGTTAAACCACGCAATGACTCTTTGGAGTAGGGCAAAAAGAAAGAAAGCCAAGCGAAAACGAAGTAATTTGTAAGTAATCCGATTTGTTTTAGGGTACGGCCAGCCATTACGCTAATTGTTTACCAAAATATCTTAAGGACCTGTTAAAATCTTTATTTTTTTAGTAAAAAATTAAGTGGCAGTGGGCGGGTCACATTGCTCGTAGAACCGATGGCACCAAGCGCAGCATCAGACACTCATGCACTGCTGCACTTGCCGTTAAGTGGTCGCCATTCAAGAGCCTGTTACCCCATCTGCCATCGGCTCTACGTGCTATGTGCCCCGCCCACTGCCACTTCAAAGAGCTAATCCGTTGGGCTACGGCGGCGACTCTCGTTCTTCTACGGATCTCCTCATTCCTAATTCGATTACGCAGAGAAACACCTAGCATAGCCCTTTCCATAGCTCTCTGTGCGACCATGAGCTTTCTTATGAGGCCGGTTTCTTTTGGTGAGTGAGAGATGACGTTTTTGTTCTGGCCCTTTGGATTCGGAACACTAACAACACTTAATGTATTTACCGTCAGCATGATAAATCTATTGCTGCCAGTTGCCACATATGACATAACACACGCACGTACGTATTCCTATACAACTCTGCCCCAAAATTATATTGATCGTTTAACATTATTCATAGACACGCTCTAAACGCATGATAAATGCAAATCTCGGTGGTAGTAAGTTACCACCCACCAGACAAAGTTTTGCCGCCAAGCGATTCGTCGTGTTCGGCATGATGTCTGGGTAGGCCGTACGGAGGACGGGTCTGAGCAGTTGTATTGCGATGTGTGCCGAGTACGATGCCCCAAATGTTGTTGTGTCGGGAGTTTGTTCGTGGAGGGTCTCCAGATCAGTCTCCCTCTGGTGCAGCATCGTTAGTCGTGTTGTTGGATTTAACATTGCATAACCTTTTTTTTTTCTTCCGGGGTGGAAAATCCTCAATGGATGTCCGCCGCCCTGGGGTGGGCGACGGGGTCTGTCAGACTCCTACTGACTAAAAACCACCCCGGTGTCGGGGGTTGCATACTTTGCACCAGTGGGGGCGCCCAGGGACGCAACTTGCCCTGTACCCAACGGTAGGGGCGCCCCCACGGGGCAGCTCTTCCCTGGCCCGCGACTTAGAGTCACCGATGGCCAGCCACAGAGTCTCCTTGGCCGCGCGGTACACCTCATACCGCGCGGCTTCCTCGACGGGATCCCGTCGACGTCGTCTCCGGTACCACGTGTACTGGCGGCGAGCCGCGACGCAAACAACGCCCAGCCGCGCAATCTCCACCAAACAACCACACAAACCAAACAACACAAACCAGACAAAGTCTCGCCAAGCGATTCGTTATGTTCCGGCATGATGTCTAGTGAAGCCGTACGGAGGACGGATCAGAGCATTTGTGTTGCCGGGTACGATGCGCCAAATCTCTCCAATCAATCCAATCCAAAGGTCTCCAGATCAATCTCCCTTGGCGCAGCATCTTTGGTCTCGTTGTTGGGTTTAACATTGCATCACCTCGCTCAACTGCCGCCTTCCGAATAGGCTTCTTCGTCAATAGGCTTAATAAACTAACGCGCTTTATAATCAACGATTGGACCACTGCTGATCATCAGGCGGGATTGCGGTCAAACACTAGGTAATAATTATTAAAAAAAATATAGTTATATTAATTGACATGAATTCAATAAAACTGTGTATTTGTGTAGTTGTAGTTGTAGTTGTAGGGTCAAATATTCGATGTCTGTGAGTTGAATGTTAAAAGGATGTAAGTTATTTATATCATTAGACGCCTAGTGACGTTTTAGCGTACCGTCTCCCGGTAAGGAATAGGCCCGGGTCGATGGCGCATTGTGTTTCACGCGCGCCTCAGTGAGATATTAACACACTGACGAGGTCCACTGGAGCCGATACCTGCTAGGACCGCGGGTTGTTTAGAGGAGCCTGAAAGAGATACCACGGCCCTGGCATCGGCAATTGAAGGAACACGGGTGAGTTTTGGTCAGTAAAAATCTGACAGCAGGAGGGCGTCCCGCTGCGTATAGAGAGGGAGAAAGCAGAAGTTATTTGAAGATTTCCTGCCAAAATAACAAAACAGAGGTACTTATGTGAGAATCGTACTCGTAGTAGGTGGAGTTTTGCAGTTTTGAGAATGGTATAAAAACTACAAAAGGTTTTTTTTTCAATGCAACTGGTTCAGAGCACTTTGTGTTTGAAACAAGTATCGACAATTTTTACAACTTGTATCATAAATCACCTCACCACCCTGAATAACTTGTAGTTACCCTAACTGAACGCTCGATCAACACGGAAAAGTTCACGGTCTTATCAACAAAATATAAATACATAACGCCTCTTAAGAATTTGTAAGTAAGTTATTGTTTTAGAGTTTTTCTTCCTTACAAAGGTTACTGGAAAAACTTTTGAGGTAAGGTTCCCGAGCCGACTGGGTGATGAATAACTTTCATAAAAATGTCGCCAAAAATTTATACGACGCCAAAGTGTTCCCGATGTGTTAAAGAAAAAATAATAGAGGAAATTGAATTCAGATACTTTTTACGCAAAAGTATTTGAACTCAATTTCCTCTATTATTTTTTACTTACAAAGCTGCAACCGGTTAGATTGGAAGTAGCAAAAATTCAACGATTTAATTAAGATAACTTCTTGTCTACATACGTGTCGCTAAGAAAAACAGTGTGTTTTTTTTTTGTTACTATAAATTAGTACTTGACCGCAATCCCGCCTGATGATAAGCATTAATGCAATCGTCGATAGTAAAGCGTGCTAGTTTATTAAGAACTTATTCACTCAAAACAAAACTCAGTGAATAGAAAGGAAGACGGCAGTTGAGCGAGGTGATGCAATGTTAAACCTAACAACCTGACCAACGATGCTGCGCCAGAGGGAGGTTGATCTGGAGACTCTCCAAACGGGCCAAACTTCCGCCACAACAAACATTTGGCGCATCGTACCCGGCACACATTGCAACACAACTGCTCAGACCTGTCCTCCGTACGGCTTCACCAGACATTATGCCCGATCATGCATCGATCATTCACTCGACCATCGACGGATCACTTGGCGGCAAGACCTGTTCTGGTGGGTGGTGACTTCTGCCATGGTGGTAAAGTGATCTCAATTCAGACATCGGTTGATAGTCAACTCTTTCATAAAACATTAGGTAAATAATTTTTGAAATTAGAGTTGCTATTGCTCTACATTTCACTTTAATATTTTCTGTCTGTGCCCGCTTTGTATGCATGCATTCACGACGTATAACCGATTGTACATATGCAAAGTCAGACGGTGTACTATTTCACAAAGGAATGAATTTTCTGTGACAAACATACATGACACAATAAAACCTACAGTCGAAGAATAAGAAATCGATGAATATTTTCAACTGATTTTTTTTTTTTTATTGTGTATAAACTAGTGCTTGGCTGCAATCCCGCCTGATGGTAAGCAGTGATGCAATCGTTGATGGTAAAGCGCAGTAGCTTATAATAAGCCTATTCACTCGAAAAACTGAGTGAATAGGAAGGAAGACGGCAGTTGAGCGAGGTGATGCAATGTTTAACCCAACAACACGACCAACGATGCTGCGCCAGAGGATGATCTGGAGACCCTCCACGACCAAACTCCCGACACAACAACATTAGGCACATCGTACCCGGCACACATCGCAATACAACTGCTCAGACCCGTCCTCCGCACGGCTTCACCAGACATCATGCCGGAACACGACGGATCGCTTGGCGGTAAGACTTTGTCTGGTGGGTGGTAACTTATGCCGGCGGCTGATGTTGTTGCCTACCACCGAGAAAATTTAATTTGTTTGAAGTCTACCACCGAGAAAATTTAATTTTTTTGAAGAAATTAAAGAAGACGGAAGACGCAGCGTGGGTATGCCCTCGACAAGGTGGACCGACAACCAATTGAAGGTCACGGGAAATCGCTGGATGTGGGAGGCGCAGTACCGGTCGTCGTGGAGATCCTTGGGGGAGGCCTGGACGTCTTTCGGCTGAAATAATGATGATGAAGGAATTACAGTTTTCTATTACTTATCCCAATTTTTTTTAACATCTATCAGTTCTTACTAAAGTTCAACGTTATCCAACGGACTTGCTTACTTATTTCCTTTGGCTACCGTATATAACAATATGTACAGTAGCCATAAATATGTTTGTGAGGCTGCGCAGCATTAATACGTCATTTCCATGTGTTCTCAAACCACAAACTGTCCATATATCATCATAACATTACGTTTCTATGAGGAAAATTTATTGCATAGTAATTGCTTACTGCCTACCTACATTTCATACTGAAAACTGCGAACCCAGGCGGAGATAGCGGGTTGAGCTAAACCCCTTGGAAAAATATTGGTTCTTACCTGCTCTGAACAGAGAGAGGTGGACAGAAAGCAAGCCTTAGGCCACAAGTGGGACATAAAAAGCTAAAAAAAGATTCAATCCCCCTTATTAATAAACGCTGCTTAAAGTTAACTAGTGATTAGCGATTCTTTAACCATACAGTTTTGACCTTTTGACGTCACTTCACTTAAATCACCCTTTATGAAAAAACTCCACAGTGTTTAAGGGGTTTATTCATAAACGATGATTAAAGTTAAGTGAAATTAAAAGGTCAAAAATGTATGGTTAAAGAATCGCTAATAACGATTCTTTAACCAAACATTTTTGACATTTTACGCTCCTTAAGGAGCGTTTATGAATAAGGGCGAATAAGTACAGAACGCTATGGCACCTGAATTACTTAATCATGAATCGTAAATTGCTGTTTAAGGCAAAGAATAAGTCTTGTAGGATGTCTCAATAAAAAAGCACTTTTTAAAATTGGACTATTTTTTTTTTTTCATGCAAATGCTAACTTTAATATTTAACAGCTGTCATCTCTGTTTATTCCGATAATTGAAAATGGAGCGCTTTTTAAAAGAACAACGCGTAATAATGAGATAGTTGACTAAAAAAAACTAATTAGTTCGTCAGTCAGATTTCCAAAAACGAACTAGACACGTATTTTTCTTTTTTATATAAACAAAAATGAAGACGGTGCAGTGAGCTGAAAACTCGTGTGACGTCACTCCTTGCTACACTTTTTAGCAACGAGTGACGTCACCAGCTCCCACTCCTGATCTTTGATGCCTTTTATATTTGTAAATTTTTATTGATTGATAAAACAAAATATATGTACGTATCCAATATTTTTCTATAATCTGAATGACGGACTAAATAGTATCCATTTTTTTTTACCCAGGAAACATCCCTATTGTGAAAACTCATAACAAAAATGGGAAAAGTTACGCTGAAACCACTTATACGCGGACTTCTTGTGGCCTCAACTAGACGGCATGAATCTGGACAACATGTGGTTTCAGCAATACGGTGACAACATTCCACACCGCGCATGAAACAATCGACCTATTGCAGCAACGATTTCCAGAACACATTCTCTCGCCAAATTCTGATGTCAACTGGCCTGGTTACGGGGTTATTCGAATAACCCGAAACAATTCCTGAGCTCAAATCGGAAATCCAACGCGTCATCGATGAGATGCAGCCACTTTTCTGTGCAAAAGTCAGGACTTAAAATAGTTGAAGAAACTATTGCCCAAACAATTTAGTAGTTTTTTAGTTTTCGAATTATTACAATTAAGAAGCGTTCCATGAACCAAAGTAAAATAATACTCATAAAAAAGCTTATGAAGACTAGTATCATAAGCAGTTAAAATTAATATAGTTCATGGAACGCATAATAATTCGAAAATAAAAAAAAACGACTAAATTATATAAAAAAAAAACCAAAACACTGTCTTTTTGGGCAATAATTTCTTTAACTTACTATTTTATTTATCACGTCAATTTTATACTATAAGAAAATACACATCTTCAAGTTTACAAATACATTTAAAAATTGCCGGAGTCGGAAACTTTTTTTTTTCGAGATTATGATGGGCAAAAATGGCTCTTATCAACCCAACTATAGATGGTATTTTTGTATGAAAATCTCGTAACGCCGGCCACGAATAGCTAGTATACTTTAAATTCCAGAGCTAAAGACAAATTTATTTTCACCAATGTATCTCCAAGATCAATTCATCGTCACCTGTGATTCAAAATAGCGGACCGAACAAATATTTGTACATTTTTATGTCTGTCACAACTCACAGATGCCGAAAGAAATGTTGATTACGCAATAGCAACCACATACACTGAGAGACGAGTGTTTTATTCAAAATGGGTTGAATGTTCAAAAGGTTAGGGTTCAAAATAGACTGGTTAAGGTCGTCGTTCCAGAAAATTATGCTCCAAACGACGCAGTTTCGCAACACCAGTGAGCTTTACGTGAATTATGATGAAGATTACATGTGCTTCATTATGGAAAGGTACTGCTTACAATTTAGAAGACTGTTCTGCTGTGCTGGATTACGAATTTATCGGTAGCTGGGAGTATGTTTGAGGGAATTTGGATAGGGATTGAGGATTGTGTTTCGTATATGGGAAGTGCCTAGTATTTCTTCGTTTCAATTTCCATTATTTTTGGCTTTTATGTAAATTCATAAGAGGTGACAAGCTTTTTTTATGGTTCCCGCAGACAGGTAACATGAAAATTTTAATAGAAATAGTTTTACTAGATTTCGACAGCCTCCGTGGCGTAGCGGTAGCAGACGCCGCCGCTGCGCAAGGCGGCGCGGGTTCGATCCCCGCACAGTGCAAGTATTTGTATGCATGAATATGAATATTTGCACTGGTCTGGTCGTACCTCGGAAAGCACGTTAAGCCGTTGGTCCCGGTTGCCATACGAACATCTAGAGGCAGTCGTTACGGGTTGTTGGAGCCCTCAAAAAGTCCAACAATTGGTCTAGCTGCAATGCTTCGATGTCGCCTTCGGGTTGTGGAGGTCAGACGGCAGCCGCTTCACGGAAAATGTCGAAGTTTAGCCATATCAGCAGTTGGACTGGTAAAAGCGGACCCCAGACTCCAAAGCTGAAAAAGGCTTCGGATGCGACTGGGATTAACGCTGGGATGATGATGAGGGAGTTTTACTAGATTTACATTATACCTGTCTGCGAGAGCTTTAAGTAAGCATACAAGTGTTCCGAACTTTAATGTATAGGTGCTTCTTGTAATCAAACACCTTTCGTTATTTCACTCCCATCAAAACGCGTCGTCATCGAGGCTTCGTCAATATTCAGATTATGTTGCTATACATCAAATTATGTTACGGAAATTCTACCTGAAATATGTTAAAAAGTTTCTTTTTTACTGCCGGATCTCCGACGAATATCCGAGCCCATCAGATAGGTGCCGAAAACGTTACAATTTACGAGCGCTTTAACATAAGAACATTTGAATTTCCCAGGTTATCGTAGCGAATCCCTCTTAACTTTTCGTAAGTTCAGAAGTATTCCTGATAACGTTACCTGATATGTTGATACAAATTACTTGTTTTGTTTACCACCTCCTTCGTATGCATGCCTGGTGCGTTTAGCTAAGCTAAACGAAACGTACGACGTACGTTTAGTAAAGCTAAGCAAATTATTCACACAGTAAACCCTGTGAATATTTTGCTTAAATATAACAATATAGCATTTAAAAATGCTATATTGTTATTTTTTGCTTTTTGCAAAATAGCAAAGGACACAATAGGGATGTTTCCTGGGTAAAAAAAAAATGATTCTATTTAGTACGTCATTCAGATTATAGAAAAATATTGGATACGTATATTTTGTTTTATTAAATCAATAAAAAATTACAAATATAAAAGGCATCAAGATCAGGAGTGGTGACGTCACTGCTCGCTAAAAAGTGTAGTCACTGTGTCGTCTTCATTTTTTGTTTATATGAAAAAAGAAAAAATACGTGTCCAGTATTTTTTTTGGAAATCTAACTGAGGGACTAATTAGTTTTTTTTTTAATCAAATACCCTTTTGAGTGTCTATGAAACGTCAAACTTCGTTCAGCCGTCTATTTCCCATGAACTAACACAAGGAGAACAGCTGATCGACTCAGTAAAAATCTTATCTTTCTCTCTTCTTTAAATGACATCTCACTTTACCTCAGTTTTCATGATAAGATTGAGATTTGCACTGCAGGAAAATCAACCTGTGCCAGTTAGTTACATAACTTTAGCTGTTATTAATACGTCTTATGTCAAAGAAATATCATTAAGAAACGAACGCAACACAATATTCAACAGCACTTAGTCTGAAAAAGAGAAAAGAAAAAGTAATAAAATATGGCGGATTTTCGCGCCATTTTAAATTCTCTCGCACGCTGTCGCGTACCTATTCATGAGGCTTTTCTCTCTCATTAGTCTCGTGGAAATTTAAAACAATCGATGCCTCGCTAAGGATCAAGGAAAATATTTCTTTTATATTCTTTCGCGCCTTTGTGTTGTGAGAATTCTTTGAACTCGTTTGAGATAAGTATCAATGGAGACATATTTGTTGTACTATTTTATTTGTGAAGTGTGCATGAATTTTCACAGGGTTGAACAATACGGAAGATTCTTTCATCATCATCAACCTTTTTTATCATCCCACTGCTGGGCACACGTCTCCCCTCATGCAGAGAAGGACTACCTGCTCAACGCAGGTTGGCGATTTCAGACTTAAAGTGCAGTTGAAGTTTCTTTACCTGTTTCTTAATTTTACATTAAAATATAACCACTATTATGATTTCTTTTTATATGCTTGCGTTATAGATGAACTAGCTATGCCCCGTGGTTTCTCCCGCATACGTTTCGATGCCGTGGGAATATCGGGACACAAAGTATCCTATATGTTATTCCTGGTGTTAAACTATCTTCTTCTTCTCCTTCGGCCTATAGATGTCCACTGCTGGACAAAGGCCACCCCCAAGGCTTTCCACGATGACCGGTCTTGTGCTGCCCGCATCCATCGGCTTTCGGCGACCTTCACCAGGTCATCGGTCCACCTTGTTGGGGGGCCTCCCTACGCTGCGTCTTCCAGTACGTGGCCGCCACTCCAGAACCTTACTGCCCCATCGGCCATCGGTTCTACGAGCAATGTGCCCTGCCCACTGCCACTTAAGTTTAGCGACTCGAAGAGCTATGTTCAAACTAATCGTAATGTATGTGTGCGGGACAAATAGTTTTAAATAGTGTATAGAAACTAATTCCGAATAGTGTATTGTTATAATATTACTTAGAATAGAACATTTGTGCGTAAGAATTTAGAAAGCGTGAGATGGACGATCGTTTATTGTGATGAAGGATCGTCATTCAATAGTTATACACATCTGGCAAGGCAAAAATTATGAAAGGAACGACTATGAACATTTAACAAAGTATCAATGACAAAGACAAACGTTATAAAGTGCTCCCCTGTTATAAACTGCAACAGACATCAATGAAATTGTAATAGAAACGGTTGTCCGGCATCTGGCTGATTGTAACAACGCCAAAAAGGTTCCATAAAACAATCCCTTGGGACAGTCGCCATAAAACGAACCCTTGTAATAAGCATTATAAACTGGAGACCCTCAGGTTTAGGATGCAGCCCAGGAACGTGCTTAAGACAATGGCTGGTGATACCCGATGCTCTCGTCGCTTCCCACGGTTTGCGCCCTTGTCGTAGTATAAATAGGCCCCACGTCTGAGCAGCAGGACACATTCGTCTTCGCCCTTGAGGAGTCAACAGTGACAGCTACAGTAAGGTCACACAGCTACAGCAACACATTCATCTTCGCCGTGGAGGAGTCTCAACAGTAACAGTTACAAGACACATTCGTCTTCACCATTGAGGAGTCAACAACACAGTAAGAAGAGACATTAATCTTCGACGTTGATAAGCTACAGTAACAGTGACACCTACATCACATTCGTCTTCACCATTGAGGAGTCAACAACACAGTAAGAAGAGACATTAATCTTCGACGTTGATAAGCTACAGTAACAGTGACACCTACATCACATTTATCTTCGACGTGAGGAATCAACAGCTACAGTCAAGATCAACAGCAAGATCTCTACAGGATCAACAGTCAAGAATCAATAGTAGTGTAAGTTAACTAGTGACCCCGCTAATATTGTGGAAGAATATACGAAGTAAGTCAACACACCGAAGTCTCACTTATTACCACCAACCCAGCAACAGAGTGTGCATCAGAACGTGCAGAGTGCAAACGCATACGTCCACTTAATGGTCCTGCATGTCTGTCCCGCACAGTATGTATAAACTATCTGTGTGTCAAATTTCATCTAAATCGCTTCAGAAGTTTTTGGGTGAAATACTCTTCGAGGCTAGAGTGAATACGCTCTTAATAAACTAGCGTGCATTACCATCAACGATTCCATCACTGCTTACCATCAGGCGGTATTGCGGTCAAGCAATATTAAAACTGGAGGAGTCCAGTGAGGCCCATTTGACTCTGTCTTCAGCTGTTTTTCTCAAGTTTTGCCCAGCTATTGCTTTAATATCCATCAAAAATATTTGATTCATGTCACACCGCCTAGTTTTAATAACATAAATGACGCCGACGATTCTGTCTCTAATCAACTAATAATTAAAAGACAAAAAGACTTATTAAGTCATTTAGTTTATCGCGTCATCTGGCAGTCGTTACGGGTTGTTGGAGCCCTCAAAAAGTCTAACAATTTGTCTAACGATATCACCTTCGGGTTGTGGAGGTCAGACGGCAGTCCCTTCACGGAAAATATCGAAGTTTAGCCAAAATCCAAAGCTGGAAAAGCTTCGGATGCGACCGGGATTAACACTGAGATGATCATCATCAGTTTATCACGTCATCTATTTATATGTCTCCACAAGCAAACATGGGAAATTTCACTGACGTCACGAAAATTTCTGTCTCCCGCAAACAAAATTTACCGGCAACAGTCAGGCAGTATCTGAACAAACACAACATCCATTTGATCGTACGATCCTCATTTTTCTAAGAAGGATGAAAGATGCCATTCATACCACTTAAGTTAATGCACAACGCAAAATGGTAATCCCTTAAGAGTCCAAGACTGAAAGAGCAGGGTAAATGAGTAATCAGTAGCAATGACATTTTGACAGCTTAACAATATTCATGGCGCTATTTACGGTGTTGACAAACGCATTTTTTGTGCATATAGAGCAATGGATTTGCAATATTCTTCAAAATGATTCATATTGGTAGTAAAACAAAGTACACGCATAAAGGGGCTCGTGGCTAAATAATAACAGCCGCATGGGTCGATTAATCAGGTTAAGCTACGCTTGTCGCGGTTGGTCTGTGGATGGGTAACCATCTTTATATGCCGAGTAGGGCATCCAAACTCGGATACTTATTAACTCCGGAGCTAGTTACGATGTTGAGCAATCAAAACCGGAACTCCGGAGTTGGCTCCAGAGTCGACAGCGCTTTAGAGATGAATAAAAATGCCCTTAATTTTAATCAATAAGACTTTTATTTGATAATAAATCAGTGTTTTTGTTTAAAAATGTACTGTCTGACAGACATAAATTATAATAGACAGCTAATACTGATTATAAAATACTAACTTTCGGCCCGAGGCTTCGACCGCGTGGAATTCGGTTAAGTATTTAGATTCTACGTTTACATGTGCATATTCGATTGCAATATATTATATTGTTTTAAACGACACACAGCGCCATCTATCACCGAATTGATACCTATAAAGCTAACAATATTTTTGTTTTCCCTCGGGAATATCAATTTTTTCCTGGGTTAAAATATTATTATTTCATCCGGACTTCTAACTTTATTTCTACAAAATTTCAAAGCAATTGGTTCAGTAGTTACGGCGTAAATTCGGAACAACTAAACTCACTTTCCGATTGATAATATTAGCAAGGATAAGTATTAAAACAATCATAAAAAATAAACATTTGTTTAGCAAGAATCAGTCTTTTTGTTTAAAAGTTTACTATCTGACAGGCAAACGTATTAATAGACAACTAATACGCATTGTAAAATGTTAAAACAATCATAAAAAATAAACACTTGATAAAGTTTATGAAAATCGGTTTCAACTCCGGTGTTCTATTTCAACTCCGGATTTGAAAAATGCTTAAAATCGGCCCGAAACTCCGGAGTTACGAAACTCCGGAACTCCAGATTGGAAGCGCTAATGCCGAGACGAAGCCCACGTTAAGCCCTTGGGCCCGACTTTACAGATAACCGATTTTTTTTGTCGTGGTTACCGCAATTAAACTTATTTTAACTCTATATCTATACTAATATATAAAGCTGAAGTGTTTGTTTGATTACGCTAATTTCAGGAACTAATGGCCCGATTTGAAAAAATATTTTTGCGTTGGATAGCCCATTAATCCAGGAAGACTTTAGGCTATACAACATCACGCTGCGATCATTAGGAGCGCAGCATATAAAAAAAAAACGCGGAAGAAGTCGCGCGCGGCCGCTAGTTCTATATAAAGTCGCGTCTTAGTAAATTATTTAACTTACATATACTCAAGTAATCTCGAAATTATGCCAGGTCGTAAAAACTGTGCGAAGCAGATGTAGGTCGCCATTGGGAGATAAAACCAAGGCGTTCATGTTTCCCGGGTTTTACAACTCAATATCCTGAACTGGGAAATAGTGTTTCAAGGATTTTATGGGACCTAAAGAATCTTTTTACTAGCAAATGCACCACAGCCGATCAATTTTGGAACGATCTCACTTGAAATGTTATTGAAACGTGTATGTAATACCCCTTGGTAAAACTGTTAGTCCGACTTTCAGACCTCTGACGACCTGAAACGACTGTCAAAGATATACAAATGACTGGTGGTAGGCCATAACATCGACTGCCGGCGGAAGTTACCACCCACAGGACGACACAGTCTTGCCGCCAATCGATTCGTAGTCTTCCGGCATGATGTCTGGTGAAGCCGTACGAGTACGGAGGACGGATCTGAGCAGTTGTGTTGCGATGTGTGGCGGGTACGATGCGCCAAATGTTGTTGTGTCGGGAGTTTGGTTGTGGAGGGTCTCCAGATCAATCTCCCTCTGGCGCAGCGTCGTTGGTCGTGTCATTAAGTTTAACATTGCATCACCTCGCTCAACTGCCGTTTTGCTTCCTATTCACTCTTTTTTTTTTTTAGTGAATAGGCTCTTAATAAACTGACTCGTTTTAGCTACCATCAGGCGGGATTCCGGTCAAGCATTAGTTCATAATTATAAATAGATACTGCAATATTCTAAAATAGTATTTTTTATGCTATAAACTAGTATTTTACCCACGATCCCGCGTGATTGCAAGCAGAGACCTTTTCCTTAGGAGTGTTAATAGGGAATGTTAATTATTCTAATATGAAATACAAAAATACATTAACTAAAGTGTACATCAATCCATCGTTTATTTTGTCAAACATAAATTTATAATATTTGTAGATATTGTAAACAGATTATGCACTATTTTTTGCCAATTCATATGGCTTACAAAATTAAAATAAACAAAGGTGACATGCCACATAATGTCACATTAAAAAAAAATTAAAATATTTGTAATTATTAAAAAAAACTGTTGATGTACGAGTGCATAAACAATAAGTAAAGAAAACCCTGTCCTATCCGTGAAGGTATCGTTAGGTATCCATAACTGATTCTACTAATACCTACAAAGCTTGGGCAAACTTAAAAAAAAAAACACTAAAAAATAAATATTAATTCGCAAAAGGAGATAATTTAATGCATATGCGGTAAGCAATACATGCGCGGGCGAAGGGGGGCAGGGCAAGTTTTTATATGGAGGATTCTAAGGAGGAACTTTATAAGTACCCTATTCCTCATGCCTGCAAAGACTTAATTATTAACAGAATCAACAGCACCCTGTACAAAAATTTAACATTGTATGACATACAAGCCGGCGGCCATTCGCGCTAATTCGCGGTAAAATGATGTTGCGTGCCGCGCCACGATCACTAGGGAATTTATAATTTAGTATACTATTTACACCGAAATACATACTAACGGATGTCCGCTGATAGGCCTATTAGGGACGTAATGGGACGGTTTTAGCGGATTTCAAGTTCCGCGTGTTGGTGAAATTATTGCTGAGATAAGCAGGTAAAGTAAAATGGTAGGTGATAAATGGTTGTTTCTGAAAGGTTGTTAATTAAAACACTTTTAGATAAGTACACGTTAATCAAATTTTCAAAACTTTGATGAAATTTTCTCTGACTTAGTAGTTAGATCGAAAATTTCATCAGAGAGACGTGAGATAGAGAGAGAGAGAGAGAAAGAAAATGAGAACTCTCTCTCTCTCTCTCTATCTCGCGTCTCTTCTGGAGTTATAACATAATCTTGATCATATTATGTGATGAACGTGTAGATTGGCGTCTGTAATGACATTTTGGAGAAAGAACCACACAGATTGAGTAGCCATGTCCGGTGTACATTTGTCAAAAATCATGCAGCTCTACTCAAACATAAGGAACTGAGGTCAAATGTGGTTGATAATATGTAATAGTTGTACAAATAAGTTTCCGCCGTTTTTTAAAGATGCGGAAGTCCGTTCCGTGTCTTCCTACGATTTCGGTCTTCCACTACGTTATTTTTCTTTAGTTTCTAAACTTTTGAAACCACTCACGACAACTTCTCTCTCCTAAAGCAGCTTCACCATAAGCTTCTACAAGCAATCGATGGACCTCAGCTGCAGATTTAAAAAAAAGAAATCAAATTCAAAAGAATTCAAATTAAAGAAATAACACAAGTTCCCGCAAATGAAGCTTATTCGGCACAAAATTTGACATTTTTGAACAAAAATAAAGCCTCTGTAACAGAGCAGACATGTGCCCAGCAGTGGGACGATAAAAAGGTTGATGATAATGACGAAATAGTTAGCATATAAATTTTAAGCTTTCTACTTTGAAATTATGGAATGCTCATTACAAAATTTCACTCCTCATTTTAGGGAAATGGGGAGTTAGAAAGAGAAAAAAAAGTAGCCTATGTCAATCTGCATCCCTTCAACTGTCACCAATTAAAAAATCACGTCAATTCCTGGATCCGTTTTGTCTTGAAAGATAGGCAAACAGATAAACACACACACTTTCCCATTTATAACAAGTATGTTTGAAGCAACCAGTTGAAATGTATCCCCAAAGATACCAGTTGATTCCTCCCACAATAGTTAACGAAATTACACGTTTTTACGAGAGCCCTTATCTCTTGTATCAGTCCCAATTAACCAATAAGGAGCCATCTTCCCGTAACGTATAGTTATTTACGGTAATGACGCGGCCCTGGCGGTTCGCGTGACACCAGCGAGGCCCAGGGGACGTGGATAATATCCTCATATTCACGAACGAAGGTAATAGAACAAGCGATTGAAGTAATGAAGTAGTTGGTTCTGAAGTACGCGATCGAAAATGTTTACTTATACATGTTCCGGAATTGGGAAATAATGAAACGACCTTTTAGCCTACTCTAGGCGGAGCGGAAGGGTGTTTTTTTTTTTTATAATTGTTAAATAGTGCTTGACTGCAAATCCCGATGGTAATCAGTGATGCAATCTTTGATGGTAAAGCGCCCTAGTTTATCAAAAGCCTATTCACTCAAAAAAAAACTGAGTGAATAGGAAGGAAGACGGCAGTTGAGCGAGATGATGCAATGTTAAACCCAACAACATGACCCACGACGTTGTGCCAGAGGGAGACTGATCTGATAACACACTATTACTACCTATCAAAATCAAAAATCAAAATCAAAGCATTTATTTCAAATAAACCAGTTACAGGCACTTTTGAATTGTCAGAAGGTCGGTCAGTCAATAAGATGAAGCTAGTCGCCCATTCCAAAGAGTAGGTACCTATGGAGAAGAACGGGCAAGAAACTCCATGGACACTCTTTTAAATTTTCAAGCTATTGTTACAAATATTTGATTACATCATTCATGTTGAAATCAACCGTGTGAGAACGATGCAGAAATAAATTGTACGCCGAAAGCGTTCATTATGAAAACACAACAAAAATCAATTCAGAAATTAAAATACGCCGTGGCAGCTAAGAGATGACCAGTCCCTCCGACGGCGTCCGTTCACGAACATGACGAATGGATCAGCATCATTCAGCTCAACCATATTCAAGGGAACCTAATGACCCAACACACACGCCACCATCAGCGAGACATTTGAGTGAGCATGACATACTCTCAACAGCCAGAGCACTATCAAGTCAATAAAAAAGACTAACCCAACAAAAATTATCAGTTGGAATCATTTCAAAGCAATCCATTGCTCCACGTGTTCGAAAATGTGTCTGCTGAACAACGTAAATAAAGCAATGATGGTAGTTAATAATAATAGCCTTTATTTCCGAGATTAAAGTTATTACAGTTAGAAATACAATTACATAGTTTGCATATATAAATGGTATCTCTAAGCTCGGTGTGCCTTTTGGCATAGGCCTCCTCCAACTCCTTCCATTGCGCCCTATCTTGTGGAACTCTACTCCAATATGGCCCCAAAGTCAGACAGATGTCATCTCTCCATCGGGTTTTTGGACGTCCCTGCTTCCTTTTACCATCCCTTGGGTACCACAGAGTGACTTGTTTGCTCCATTTGTCTTGCTTGCACCTCAGCATATGACCTGTCCAGCTCCTGCCCAGATGATGGTAGTTGCACTGTCAAAATGAAACCCATAGCTACTGATAGCGTGTCTTACGCAATTAGCCTACAAGATTAACATATAGAATAGTTTTAAGTTATTCCTAAAGGAAGAATTTGAAGTCGTGGTGGCCTAGTGGTTAAAGCACCAGCCTCTCAAGTATGAGTGCGCGGGATCGATTCCAGGTCAGGCAAGTACCAATGTAACTTTTCTAAGTTATATGTACTGTCTGAGTATATCTTGGCCACCAATGACTGATTACAAGTTGAAGGAAAACATCTTGAGGAAACCTGGACTTTAAGTCTGAAATCGCCAACACACACTGAGCAAGCGTGGTGATTACGCTCAGTCCTTCTCTGTATGAGAGGAGACCTGTGACCCGCAGTGGGACGATAAAAAAAAGTTGATGATGATGAAGATTCCTAAAGAATCGAAACATACCGAGGGTAAAACCACGGGGCGCAGATATTTCCGCATATTTCATTCGTGCTAAATCCCTAGCTATCAAACAAATGAACGAGCGTGAATTCGTGAAAAAAAAAACGAAAATTTCCGAAAACCTGCGGTAGGTAATTCTGATTTCCCTAAAGACCAATAAATCTGGTTTAGACGTTGAATTTTATATTCATTTCTTTCGTTGGGTTCTAACATAAGCTGATTAATCCGAACGTGTCTAGAATATGGTAAGGGCGGGAATTTGGATCGGGCGGCCTTCATCATCATTATTTCAACCGAAAGACGTCCACTACTGGACATAAGCCTCCCCGAAGGACCTCCACGACGACCGGACCTGCGCCTTCCGCATCCAGCTGTTTCCTGCGACCTTCACTTGGTCGTCGATCCACCTTGTCGGAGGCCTAACCACGCTGCGTCCTCCGGTGCGTGGTCGCCACTCGAAAACCCGTCGGTCCCTACAGGTAATGTGCCCGGCCCTATCATACATATTTTTATGTCCTATGTCAGACGGCCTTATCATACATATTTTTGTTATCATTGTCCACTCAATGTTTAACTTGTTCTTTAGTCAAAAATTCATTTCAAACATGGCCTACACATGATCTGACCTGTAAATGTCTGGACTTTAAAATAGACTGAGCTCTAAGTTCGTTTCGGCCTTTCTTCACACAAACATAACATTGGAAACCCTATATGAGGAACGTTTCCAGGTGAGAGTACGGTTTCTGAGCTTATCTACTTAGCCTCAATATTTTGCTAAATGTAATTAGCGACCGACCTTTTTGCAGAAGACTCTTTTCAATTATATATGAATCCGCATTTGTTAGGAATAACGTGAACTGGCATTAATGTATGTAGTAATAAGACGCTCGGCATTCAAGGAGTCCTGGAGGCGCGGAAATTGTTATGTTTAGACCCCTTTTTTTTCATTTTTGGTTTGGTATTAAACTCTTCATGGACTCCTCCATCGTGGGGACAATAGAGGTGGATGCCAAACCCACTAAAGCCACCGCAGAGTTCCACTTCTACCTTTAGAAATAACACAAGGAACTAAAAAAATTAGCGAACAGTACGAAATACAATACAACATTGTACAAAAAGCTTTTTACATTCTACGCCTTCATTACCTTCTTGCTTCGCTGCTGCTGTTAAATTACAACAGCTTTAAATAAGCTTGAACACAATTTTTGTGTAATTACTCTCATTTCACCTCCAAGCCTTTATTTCTTTTCCATTAGGACATAAACTACTATTAAAAATACAAAACTAACATAGCATGCCATCATTGTAATTCAGTTGACCCTACCGATTTCCATCTGATTCCAAGCCAAACCAAACCGTGAACGTTCCCATACAAAAGAGATTATGCAGTATTACCATGATAAACACCCACGGTTCGCCAAATCTCCATACCCTTTCAATACAGATCAATACGTAAATAGATAGAAGCAGATCCCTACACTTTTATGTGTATTCAATGGTCCCGTATCAACACTTCAAAACGAACTCGTAGAATTTTCTGAATAGAAGAAAGAATATCATTATAACGCTTCAGAATTCCATCTACTGATTATTATTTCTCTCACATAATTAAATACGCTTCTAAAAAAAACATGAATTCATCAGCAAAGTTCTCGTTAATTGCATTACTGGTGAAGCGTCTTTTAATTTATGTCGTGCCATGACGCGGCGGGAGAAGTTGTCTTTAAGTAGTTTACTTAGTAAATTTTCTTCATTTTCATTGCGGTCCTGTTGAGGATCAGCAGATATAGTTTTAGGAAAAAACAAATTGTGGATTCAGAGGAATGGTGAGCAGAAAACAACAGTTTCCTAAGAGAGCAGTGGATGGCAAATAGTGTCCGCAATTTACCGGTGAATAGCATCACTGAAACGTCATTTATAAAATATATATAAACTGTTATAGGCAGAATTGGTGTTTACAATGTTTTCAAATACCATAACAGTAGGGACGGGAGGACAGTGTTACCTTATCAACAATATGGGAGGTGGGATTGCGGTCAAGTACTAGTTTAAAGAAGAATTGCAACAGTAAATTGGCAGTAGGCTGGGCACATTGCGCGTAGGACCGATGCCCGATGGGGCCGACGACGGGTGCTCGAGTGGCGACCACGCACCGGAAGGCGCAGCGTGGGTAGGCCCCCGACAAGGTGGACCGACGATCTGGTGAAGGTCGCGGGAAACCACTGGATGCGGGAGGCGAAGGACTGGTCGTAGTGGAGGACCTTTGGGGAGGCCTATGTCCAGCAGTGGACGTCTTTTGGCTGAAATGATGATGATGATGACTAGTTTATAATTATAAAAAAAGAAACCAATGTTTCTGACTATGGACAGACGTTTGTAAATCTTTGACGCAAAAACTACGAGAACACAGATGGAAATCGTGATTCAGACCTGGGTGAAACCGTGGAGCGCGGCTTGTAAACTATATAGTCCAGTGGTCTAGTTTAATACAACAAATCGCTTCTAACTACAAACACGCTGGTTCACCCGTACAAACTCCAAGACCAATAACAGAACTACAGTTTAATCGTTCCGACATATATCTCAACATATACAAGGGAACGTATGGAATTTCCAACTTCCATAGACCCGAAAACTTTGGACGGCTGAAACTTTTACACAGCTTTACAACCATCAATAAAATGAATAGTTTTAGTCTCTGAAGCCTACGTTCGGCGAATTCTCGATAAATTCGGAGCATGAGCGAAATAAAACGGTTGGGTAAGTTTTCTCTAAACACGAGTTGGTACGGGGCTTGCATTGGAAATGAAATGCTGTTATGTTTAGAGTGCTTGAAAACAGTATTTTTTTTTTATAAATTATGAACCAGCTTCAGTTAGCGATTTCGCCCGCGATAACTTTCTTATTTTTTCTTTGAACAGCATGGCCTAGTGGTAGGTATAGACTAGGGTTGTAACGGAGGCCTGTTAGCGGAGGCGGAGGCGGATGCGGAGACGACGAGTCTCACCTCCGCGGATGCGGAGGTTAACGGAGGCGGAAGTTAAAGTAGATATAGAAAACATTGAAATTTATGGTTAATTAAAACAAATGTTTTTATTTTTAATATGTACATTAATAGTAGTACAGTTAGTAAAAAAAATATTACCTTCTAGTAATGAAAATTAAGGTGATACAAATTGTATTTGCCGTATTCCCGTCTCGCACTAGTTGATTCCTGACCATTTCGCTCAAAAGCGGCCGGACGGTTGTCCAGCGCCGCAGCTTGCGCGTTATTTATTTTATAAATACGTAAATAAACCTCCGTTATAACTCCGCAAAAATTGTGCGGAGTCGGAGGCGGAAGCGAAGATACGATTTCTTGCGGAACTTCCGCAGTAACGGAAGCGGAGGCGAAGCTCCGTTACAACCCTAGTATAGACCGCGACTTACAAGTTGTAGGTCGTAGGTTTGAACCTCCGACATACAAATTATAAAGTAATATAATAAAAACTTTAAGGACCTTAATTTAAACCTTATTATGCGGAATACTAAGGTCTAAATATATACAATATGTAAAGAAAACCCTGTCCGATCCGTGAAGGTATTGTTAGGTATCGTATCGATAACTGATTCTACTAATACCTACATCGGGCTAAACTTAAAAAAAAAATGTCCAAACAAATAAAATATTATTTCGCAAAAGGATGTAAATTAATACATGTGCGGTAGACTATTCAAGCGCGGATGAAAGGGGACAGGGCACGCGGCACGCGGTCGCATCATAATAATACCGCCAGAAATGGTGTTGTCACTTACTAAAAAAATACCAAATTTTGGGGAGGTTGGAATTAATTCCCGGAAAAAAAGATTATTTCAAAATTCATTAGTATAGTTACTATGATGATATGTGTTTACCTACCTAACCTTTATTATTTAGCGAAAACACAAAATACTGCTTAGGTAGTCCACATACAACACCTATAAACACCTCGCGTGACAGTCGTTACTTCATATTAAGAAATAAAACAGATATCATATTCTACAGCAAAAAATAACTTCCTGAGGCTAATTTAGTATTTATTTCCACGGTTATAAAGCTTAATATTTGTTGAAAAACCGCTCGCGTAGTCCAAATACAGCACCATAAATACTCCGTGTGACAGTTCTTACTTCATATTAGGTAATAAAACAGATATCATATTCTACAGCAGAAAGTAACATCTTATAGATACCAATTTAATATTTATTTTAACGGTTATAAAGCTTATTATTTGGCGAAAAACCGCTCGCGTAGTCCAAATACAGTACCATAAACACCAAGTGTGACAATTCTTACTTCATATTAGCAAATAAAACAGATATCATATTCTACAGCAGAAAATAACATCCTGAGACTAATTTAGCATTTATTTCCACGGTTATAAAACTTAATATTTGTTGAATAACCGCTCACGTAGTCCAAATAGAGCACCATAAACACGCCGTGCGATAGTTCTTACTTTATATTAGGAAATAAACAGTCATCATATTCTACAGCAGAAAATTACACACTGAAACTAATTTAGCAGTTATTTCCACGGTTATAAAGCTTAATATTTGGCGAAAAAGCGTAGTCCAAATACAGCACCATAAACACGCCGTGTGTTAGTTCTTACTTTATATTAGGAAATAAAACAGTTATCATATTCTAGAGCAGAAAATAATACACTGAAACTAATTTAGCATTTATTTCCACGGTTATAAAGCTTATTTGGCGAAAAACCGCTCGCGTAGTCCAAATACAGCACCATAAACACTCCGAGTGACATTCGTTACTTCATATTAATTGCTACACTTTCCCGTTGTGACATTTTTGAGGGACACGGTCCCTGTTTTTGCCGGACAACGTTCAACACCATTAGGTCTGCGTCAGAGACAAGGGTGTATAGACAGGGGAGTATTTGGGGCAACGTGTCGGACAGGGGAGGAACTGGTTCAAGGACATGTTCGGAACGTGAAATATTGAATGTAGAGAGCAGTATCTTACAAGAACTTTGGGAATCAAATGTGTTGTTGGAAAAGAATAGCGAATGTTTTTGCAGAATAACTGTTTTTGTTGAATTCATCGTTTCGTAGTACTATAATTTCTACAAATATTATAAATAAGATAGTGTGTGTGTGGGGGGGGTGTTTTTGTGTGTGTGTGTGTGTGTGTGTGACCGTTTGTTTGTACTTGTTTCACGACAAAACAGAGCGACGAATTGATTTTTTTAAGTGACGATACTTGAAAGGATGGGTGGAAAAGTGTGTCGAGCATTCCGCGATTTTCAAGGTAGACAGTTAAAAATTGGTTAGCGAACTATTTATGACTATCAAAAAATCGCGTATCTTTTTTTTTTTTTGGATATCCGTCTCAAACTCCGTAGCGTACTATACCTAATCATATTCCATTCCGAGTTTTCTTCTACGTTCTAAATCAGGAAAGGGAACCGTGTTACTCCGAATTTAACGTAAGCGAAGCCGCAGGCAAAAGCTTATACTAGAACCTATCTAGTACCAGATTTTGCCGCGGCTTAGCTAAGCAATACTTTGTCTACCTTCAAACTATTGCTTGTTATGTTTCAAATAGCTCTTTGATTCTTAAACGAAAACAAAATAGGAAAGCGGTTCTGTTTTTTCTTTTTTGTTATCCGATTTGGTAAAGGAAAAAGTTATATTAATTCTTTTGGCTTCACCTCACCCTAACAGTCCAGATAGCTGTAGGGCGGGTTTCCAAAAATAAACAAAATGAAAATATTCAGCCTCCGAGCGAATCATAAAGAATTTGGCTGACCGGCTCCTAAATTAAATAACTGCACAGCTTATACACAAAATAAACGAATTGTTCAGACAAGCGAAAATCGTCATTTACCCGTTGGAATAAAGATCATATTCCCATAACTATAATGAATTATAAAATGAATTTGTGCACTATCAAACAACGGTTGCCAGGCTGTATCTTATGAAGCGTGATAATAACTAGACAATAGGGGTGTTTCCTGGGTAAAAAAAAATGATTCTATTTAGTGCGTCATTCAGATTATAGAAAAATATTGGATACGTATATTTTGTTTTATCAAATCAAGTAGTGGCCGCCAGCGACTTCCTTCGCGTGGAGTTAGTTATGCTCCGCTCTTATTGGTAGCAGCGTGATGTTATACAGCCTAAAGCCTTCCGGTATTAATGGGCTATCCAACGCAAAAAGAATTATTCAAATCGGATTAGCAGTTCCTGAGATTATCGCGTTCAAACAAACAAACAAACTCTTCAGCTTTATATATTAGTATAGATAGATAAAAATTTACAAATATAAAACGCATCGAAGATCAGTAGGCCTAGTATGAGTTTTTATTACGAAACTCGATCGTCGATATCGAGAGCGTTTGACTCAGCGATTGGCCAGTTTCAAGGTCGTAAGAACTCTCAACCAATGAGAGCGCCAAACGCGCTCGATATCGACGATCGAGTTTCGTATTGAAAACTCATACTAGGCCTACAGGAGTGGTGGCTGGTGACGTCACTCCTCGCTAAAAACTGTAGCGTGCAGTGACGTCACACGAGTTTTGAACGCACTGTGTCGTCTTCATTTTTTGTTTATATGACAAAAAAAAATACGTGTCTAGTATTTTTTGGAAATCTGACTGACGGACTAATTAGTTTGTTTTAGTCAACTAGGTACCCTATTGTAACAATCATAGATGATGTAGGTACTTATTGCACAAACAACAGCACATCAAGCTACTGCAATCTGTCAGATTTCTTTATTCTAGTTTCAAGCGTGTTCGACTCCAGGTCAGGCAAGCGACCTGGGATCGAACACGCAGACTCATATTTGAGAGGTTGATGTTTTAACCACTAAAATTACAGATAATACTTTTTTATATCTATGTTCTCTACTCCCACTATCGTGTCGTTACTAAAAAAAATATAATCGATGGAAATAAATTGGGACGGATGTGATAGACTGTCGCTGATTTCATCCCAACATGGAAAGCTTTTAATTTAGCCGAACGTTGACCGTATCAGTTTTTCGTGAATATTTTCTTTTGAACAATGGATTACTTTAATCGAACTGGAGGAGGGCAAGCGAAAGCATGGCGGACAACTCCTCCGGTTCAAGGATGTCTTAAAACGACACATGAAGAGATGCAATATATAACCCTTTGAATGGGAGCGTTTGGCAGCAAAACGGTCAGAATGGCGCAGAATGGTGTACGGATAAGTACACGAGTTTGAGGAGCAGCGAAAAGCTGACCTCATTACAAAACTCGACCAATTAAAGGCCCGCCCACTTGCTGCCATCACATACAACTACGTCGACGGCGTGCTTACGTGCCCTCAGTGTGCACGAAGTTTCGCCGCCAAGATAGGCTACGTAAGCCATCTTCGGGCGCATGAGCGCCAAATCATCAGCTAGGAGTCGAAGTGGTCGCCGTGGCCGAAATCGGTCGGGAACATCATCATCATCACTTTCATCACCACTGCTGTATAAACGGTGAAGGAAAACATTGTGAAAGCATCTCTAAAGCGCTCTACACACCAAATCCGCCAGCCCGGCGGCACAGCCCGCCGACACAACCCGGCTTATGTTGAAAGAAGCATGTCGGCAACCTTCGCCCGCGCGTGTTGCCCGCCGACATGTCGACGGCTAGCGTACGCAAGCGTTCAGTTGCCCGGCGACATTTCTGCTGTAGTGACGTGCTAGTACTTTAGCCGCCGACATGCCGCCGGCAAAGTTTTACGACTTGCAATGACGGAAGCCGCCAACCTAGCCCGCCGGCAAAATGTTGCCGACATATTTGCCGGCTTTGGTGTTTAGAGCGCCTTAGGACAAAAAAATGCTATAAACTTGTTGAATATCTCCTCTGATTATTATCGGCGGTGAGCACTGCCAAAAACTTGAAGAAAACGGAACGCAGCCATAGGAGTATTGTGTCCTTGACCGTGATCTCGCCTGGTGATAAGTAGTGACGCAAAAATCGAATATGAAGATATGTGATATGTACGGACGACAGCGGGTCAAGCTACCTGAAACTGTCACAAATTCCCAATCAACCTTGAGTCCTAGTGCTTTAGAAATAAAGTTGAAAATCTATTTAAAAATCTGACAAATTGTAGTAGCTTGATGTGCTGTCGTCTGTACCAACCCGCACTGGTCCACATAGTGGATTAAAGCCCATTCCTTCTCACAGAGAGGAAGCTTGTGTCTCAACAGCGGGAACATTGTTGGCTGAAAATATCTGATGAAATGGGAAATGTTTATGACAAGAAGCATACAGTCTTAGCATTATGATAAGCGATGGCCAAACTGCATGGATGTGTCTAAGTTTTTCTCCAAACAGTTATTTCTTATGATTATGTGCTTTTTAAGCTGCATGTATTTACTTTCTTTCTCTATGGCTTATGTTTAAATGTAAAGATATTAATTGTTATATCACGGTAATATAAAGACAAATACAGTCATATGTCGTCAATTACAAGGCATGCAAAGCTGTACAGAGCTTCATCATCAACATTTCAGCCGAAAGACGTCCACTGCTGGACATAGGCCTCCTCCAAGGTTCTCCACGACGACCGGTCCTGCGCCTTCCGCATCCAGCGGTTTTCCGCGACCTTCAGCAGGTCGTCGTTCCACCTTGTCGGGGGCCTACCCACGCTGCGTCTTCCGGTGCGTGGCCGCCACTCGAGAACCCGTCGGCCCCATCGGGCATCGGTCCTACGGGCAATTCGTCCAGCCCACTGCCACTTTAGTGTTGCAATTCTTCGGGCTATGTGGGTTACTCTCGTTCTTCTGCGGATCTCCTCATTCCTGATTCGACCGTGCAGTGACAGCCCAAGCTTAAAATAAAAATAAATATAGGTACTAAATATCTATTTTTTCCTATCTATTATATTAATATTATTTGTCATGAAATTAATAATTAAAATCATTATTTTTCATATTTGCACGCCATACTAGTCAGCCAGCGTGTCTGATCTTATTTTTTTATTATGTTATCCTACATGCATTTATATTCTTCTATGTATCCACAAGTATGAGCAAATAAATTTATCTTAATATTCATTTTAATACTTTATATCATTACAGTTTCATTAATCAATGTTTTATGGTACAATTGATTGAACAAATAAAATATAATTCATCATTCTATTAATTTATAATAACTGCCAAAACTGTATTTATTCTCTCCTGGTAAAAGGAAAATTAAGCAAGAAAACAGAACGGCAAGAGACTTATTTACAAGTTTCGTCTTGTATTTATACTGTAATCTTTTAATCTTACTTCGGTTTTGTACAGACACATCATGCCATTATCTCAAATTTCTTTATCAGATTTTCAACTTTATCGCTAAAGCATTAATGCACAAAGTTGAACGGATTTATTAGACTGTTTCGAATACTTTGATCTGCTATCGTCTGTATAAAAGTACGCTATACGAATAGAAAAAAACTTTCAACCCTTTTTCCCAACCCTTTAAACCACGGCCCCAGCACGACATTGTCACAAAAAAAAACTTTTTACAATATAAAACCGACTTCAAAACTCCACCACAAACTGAATGAAAAATAACTGTAGGTTTGGAAAGTCGGTGGGGTGTGAAGTTAAGTCATGAACTATTCAAGCTACGTTAATACAATTTATATAGGACCTGCAGGGTACTTGTGTAATACACTGAAATGAAATCGTTTAATCACTGATCACTTTTACACGTCATATTATACCCCTTTTTGCAAAGTTTGACCTTTATATAGATTTTAAATCGTTTAATGGGTAAGATTCGAATGTCCATGGGAAGCTTGTTGTAATCTATACTCTATACTAATATATAAAGCTGAAGAGTTTGTTTGTTAATTTGTGCGCGCTAATCTCAGAAACTACTGGTCTGATTTGAAAAATTATTTTTGCATTGGATAGCGCATTAATCCAGGAAGGTTTTAGGCTATTTAACGTCACGCTGCGACCAATAGGAGCGGAGCATAATTAATTCCACGCGAACGAAGTCGCTGGCGGCTGCTAGTAATATATAAAGCTGAAGAGTTTGTTTGTATGTTTGTTTGTTTGTTTGTGCGTGCTAATCTCGGGAACTACTGGTCCGATTTGAATTTTTTTTTTTTGCGTTGGATAGCCCATTAATCCAGGAAGGCTTTAGGCTATATAACATCACGCTGCGACCAATAGGAGCGGAGCATAACTAAACCACGCGAACGAAGTCGCTGGCGGCCGCTAGTAGTGTATACATTGACCCATGAACGAGTTATCTGGGTGGAGACGAGTGTGATGTACAGCAAGATTGTGTTTGTTCCTGGTATTTATACTATGAACATCGCGTACTTTCCTAAAATTCGATATATTTTTATGTACATACATAAGATTTACACTATCAGTAGCAATGGGTTTCATTTTGACAGTTCAACAACATTCATTGTGTTATTTACGTTGTTAGCAGACACATATTTCGAAAGTATGAAGCAATAGACTAGCAATAAGCTTCAAAATGATTCATTTTGACAGCAATAATGTGTTATTTTTTTTTTTATTTGGCTCAGGCAACAAAGGCCCATAATAAACATTATGCAATTAGGGGGCCGGCTAGGTTTCTCTGCGAAAGAAATGCAGAATGAATAGTACATCAGCAGTGCGATTTTTTAACCATTGACCAAAATAACTTAAATTGATTTGAACCTTGAGTATATAAATTCGATAATTTACCTTCTAGTAATTTAAATTTCGCTTAGAAATAGGGTTGCCACAGTTTAAAAATTCCTTACTTTACTATGGATATTTAGACATCCGTTCATTTAGATCGTAGATTTTACAAAGGGTGACACAATTGATTCGAAGTGTTATGTGCGAAAATACCCCACCACAACTATGGTTTTCATTTTGACATTTCAACATCAACTTAAATTATTTCTCCAAGCGTCTGAAACCGTTTTCTCCCTTTTTCTCTCTTTCTATCGAACCAATCTGAACGTCCGACCCACCAATCGACAGATATTCGTCCCTGGTTCCATGGAATACTAATTTCAAAGTATTCCGTTTCACTGTTTATTTATAAAAACGACTTAAAAATTCTAATTAGTATAGTGCGAATTTTTCGCACGGGTCAGCTAGTCACCTATTAAGCCGTTTTGCGTGCATGTTCTCTCAACTATTTCTTATTAAACTTTTGCGTTATGTTTACTGCAAATAAACGTTTTTTATTTCTTTCTTTGTATTGAGTTATTTATATAGCTGAGCAGATACATTTTCTACTTAATAAGAGTTTATTCTTCTTCATCTTTCAGAGTCCACTGATGGACAAAGGCCTCCCCTAAAGCTTTCCACAATGACAGGTAGGCTTGTGCTGCCCGCATCCATCGGCTTCCTGCGACCTTCAACAGGTCATTGGTCCACCTTGATGGGGGCCGCCCTACGCTGCGTCTTCCTTACGTGGCCGCCACTCCAGAACTGTACTGCCCCATCGGCCATCGGTTCTACGAGCAATGTGCCCCGCCCACTGCCATTTAATTATAGCGACTCGAAGAGCTATATCGGTGACTTTGGTTCTTCTGCGGATCTCTTCATTTCTAATTCGATCGCGTAGAGAAACTCCGAGCATAGCTCTTTCCAGCAGCAGTAGATTTGCAATCCGTACTAACATTATAAATGCGAAAGTAACTCTGTCTGTCTGTCTGTCTGTTACGCTTTCTCGCTTAAACCTCTCAACCGATTTTGATTAAATTTGGCACAAACAATCTTTAGACCCTGAGAAAGAACATAGGCGACCTTTTATCCCGGAAAAATTTGATGTTCCCGAGGGAAATCTAAAAAGCGCGATATAACCGAATTCCACGCGGGCGAAGCCGCGGGCGGAAAGCCAGTATACTATATATGATTCTGATTGAAATTTATAGAATGTAACGCAATTAGAGTGTTGACTGAAAATAAAAAGGCAGGAAACCCCAACGGGTAAATATAACGACTAAAAATTCAGCATTACACGAAGAAACGTAAAAAACAGTCTGGCAACCCTAAAGTCGGGGTTAAAAAAGACCATTAATTTTATTCCCGGACATTTTTAAGGAATGAACTTTGACTATCGATTACAGAATTAAAAGGTGTCGAGAGGAAAATGCCTCCGAAATGGATACTTTTTTTAATGGTTTTGCCTTTCGTCTCTATTTTGTGGACTTTTTACTTTTGTTTGTTACCATTAATTTACATTTAAGAAACAAGAGAGGGTGATAATCTACTTAAAAAAAATGATAATCTACTTTCGTTTTGGATTTTCATCTGAAGTACAAAATAGTAAAAAAATTAATAATAACTTTATTTGTTAGAAAATTGGTGTTACATTTAAATCTGTTTTATTTTCACTATTTTATACTTGAAAATCGAAAATGAAAGTAGATTCTTTCATTTTCGATTTTCTAACAAACAACTTTATTATTAACTAGCTGCGGCGCGCGGTTTCAACCGCGTAGGTTTCGTATTGTTTTTTTTTTGTGTGTCGCAGCGTGATGTTATAGCCTAAAGCTTTCCTGAATTAATGAGTTATCCAACCCAAAAACAATTTTTCAAATTAGACCGTTCAAACAAGCACACAAACAAACAAACAAACTCTTCAGCTTTATATATTAGTATAGATTATACAGTATGTTAACTAACAGAGGGCGTTCCCGTTAACCCGAAATAGTATAGCATACATACATGCTAAAAAAAAAATTTCCATTCGAAAATTTTTTCCAATATGAAAATATTCAATAAAAATTTTAAATTGACATGTAAAAGAAACACACTGTACACGCGAACATGAAAGATGGCCACGTCGCAATTTATTTATACATGACGACTACTATTTTGATTTAAAACAGGAGGTTTCAAATTTATTTCCAATTAGAATTTTTTTTTTATTCGGATTTTTTTATGCTTATTTTTCTATGCTGATATTTTTATTTTAATCTATTAATGATATATATTAACGAGTTTAAGGGAACGCCCTCTGATATTTAACATACTGTATTATAATATAAGTGGGGGTAAGATGAATAATGGCAATAACTGGCATAATATTGTAAGTAACACTATTATTTTCGCGATCTTAATTACTGAGCAAAATATTTTATTAAAATCTATTTCGAAGTGACATTTAATTGAAGAACAAGGCCCTGATTTATTCTCTCTTCAGTTTCAGTCAGAGCTTCTATTTTAAATGGCCAAATAACAAAAGCTTTTATTTGCGATAAACTTCACCGGAAGACGCAGCATGGGTAGGCCCCTGACAAGGTGGACCGACGACCTAGTGAAGGTCGCGGGAAACCGCTGGATGCGGGAGGCGCAAGACCGGTCATCGTGGATATCCTTGGGGGAGGCCTATGTCCAGCAGTGGACGTCTTGCGGCCGAAATGATGATGATGATGAAACATGACTTTGCGGAGGTATGAGGAACAGAGAGTAAAGTTCACTCATCCTCTGTAAAAAAAGGGAGGTTCCCCCGACCAGACGGGTGTTATGTCTGGGGGGTACTTGCCCGATGGTTGAAATTGGCAAGTTGTATGTATGCTAATTGCACGGTAAACTCTGATTGCGAGATGTAGAATTGATGTGACGTCAGTATGGCGCGTTGTTCCATGTGGCGTTTGTAAGTACCGCTACAACTTAAAAGATTACAAAAACACAAAAAAAAAACAGCAGGGGTGGATCCTGTTAATCGACTTTTCTTGCTGATCGTAGGTACACCTCTGCCTGGCCCCTCGCGAAATAAAGCGTAACGGTACTATCGGCCAGATAGGGCATTAATGACTTGGTAAAACCATCATTGTTCCGTTGCGAAAAAGAGATAGCGTTATTCCTTCTGTATTGCTCCATCTTTGTCTGATACTGGAATGTGATGGTTAGCAACACGTCATAGTTACCCCCCCATACATAAATAACAGCACTTTATCAACCTATCAGAGTAGTGATTTCAATTAAGATTCCACCGAACACATTTCATCTTTACTACCTAAATTGGTTTTCTTATCTCAAGTCCTATAAATATCACGATTACCTGTAAAGACACATTACACTGCCAACTATCCTACCATCACGGGCGTGATGGTATGTTATACAGAGTGGTGCTGACAATACGACAATAAATTAAACATCGTGTACCTCAACACATTCTCAGTCTACCCATAAAAAATCATATAAATATGTCGATTAGTTTAGTCACAGGAAATTATTTTTGATTTTTCACATTTTCTACATGATGTACATTTTGATAAGGAAGCGCTTACAGGTTAATAACCGCCGCATTATGCAGTACCAAACTGATAATAATAATGGCGCGAAAAAAAGCAAGTCGATACAGGATCGCGCTGTCGCCGGTCAATGAACCAATATTTTTAAAGGATGTTCTATTCCGTTTGCAATTTTATGCGATTTAGTTTGTTTGAAAGTTATTTTTTTTTTTTATTTTTGATGCTAGATTTTTTTCTATGGTTTAGGATTATTCCTATGAACCAGCATTGTTCGTGTATTCATTTATTGTCGTATTGTCAGTACTCTGTATAAAGATATAAGGTGCTACAAGTCATAGCCCTTTCGCAAAGCCTGGCCACTCTAGGCAACACCTAAATACCAGCTCATAAGCTAAGTAAATAACTCAATTACAGCACACAACGTAATCCAATTTACGCATTTGCTTTCTTACCATTTGGTCCTAACTAGCATAAGGACTACTGCTGATCCCCCGTCAATACATTACCCAGAGTGGGTTGTTAATCGCTCATTACTTAGGGGATATTACGGACCAGACGGGGGTCTGAAATAGGCCGAACAAAAACCTTTTCATTATGAACCAAGAACGGATTCTGGTTGTAATTGCTACCATTAATTTTGAGCTTTTATTGATTCAGCTGAATGGTATTGGCTGAAATAGGAACGGTGATAGCAGCTTGACACTGTGCCAATTTGTGAATGGACACGAATGGCTTGTCGGTCGTGTTCGCGTACAATCCTGTCTCGTAATTGGATTAAATGGAAACTGTTTCGCACATTGTTTTTAATCAATGTTGATGTCCGACTGTACACGAAATCCTGTAACTGTGAAGATTAATTAGTGCTTTTATTTTTGACTTGCGATCCCTCATTCTTTGCATGGTTTTATGACTTATATGATACTAGCTTTCCGCCCGCGGCTTCGCCCGCGTAAATTTCGGTTATATCGCGCTTTTTAGATTTCCCTCGGAAACATCAAATTTTTCCGAGATAAAAGGTAGCCTATGTCCTTTCTCAGGGTATAAAGATTGTGTGCTTTCCGCCCGCGTCTTCGCCCGCGTGGTGTTCGGTTATATCGCGCTTTTTAGATTTCCCTCGGGAATATCAATTTTTACCGGGATAACAGGTAGCCTATGTTTTTTCTCAGGGTCCAAAGATTGTCTGTGCCAAATTTTATCAAAATCGGTTGAGAGGTTTAGGCGGGAAAGCGTAACAGACAGACAGACGGACAGAGTTACTTTCGCATTTATAATATTAGTATGGATTTACTTAGTGATGAATGAAAAGGCAGTGAGATAATCTGGGACGCGTTACTCGACGTCGCGGCCTGACGTCTGCACTGTTTCTAGAAAGATTTGAGGATCAGATCTATGTCCAGCAGAGGACAAGTACAGGCTAACAAAGAAAAAGTACTTACAAGGCAAGTGAAGGCATACGGGTGGGTTTTAAATCAATAAAAGTCTGACACGGCCTTCCGCTCCGCCTAGAGCAGGTGAGATTATTTGATGATTTCCAAACCAAAAAAGGATGTCATTCTCATGTATATTTCGTTTTATTATATTCCTCTTTGTGTTTCTACGACATTTATATTAAACTAGCGGCCGCCAGCGACTACGTTCGCGTGAAGTTAGTTATGCTCCGCTCCTATTGGTCGCAGCGTGATGTTATATAGCCTAAAGCCTTCCTGGATTAATGGCCTATCTAACGCAAAAAGAATTTTTCAAATCGGACCAGTAGTTCCCGAGATTAGCGCGAACAAACAAACAAACTCTTCAGCTTTGTATATTGGTATAGATTATTTTATATTTCTTTAAGTGTGCTGTGCCAGTTCAGGGTCCTAATAATTGTTAGCTGCACCAGACGACGTCATAACGTCGACGCCAGCTGTCGCTGAAAACCAGCGCTAAGTCTCTGTCTTGCATAGGGTCGGAGTATAATATCTGAATTGTTTTCCTCAACCATTTCTTGTTATTCTTCTTTTTGGGTCTTTTTTACCGCAAATAAAGGTACTTTCTTTCTTTGATAAATTAGTTGTCTTTAAGCCAATTGTTTCCATAACTATAAGTAAGTAATAAACACATTTAAACATGATTCGAATGTTTTGAAATGAAACGTTTTCTTGCATTTGTATTTCGGTAAACTACATGAGACTCATATTTTAGACATATTATAAGAGTGGTTTACCTTTTTACCACCCTGTTCCTCATGCTATGAGGAACAGAGTGTAAAGTTTCATCATCATCACTTCAGCCGAAAGACGGTCACTACTGGACATTGGCCCCCTTCAAGGATCTCCACGACGGCCGGTCCTGCGCCTCTCGCACACAGCGGTTTCCCGCGACGTTCATCAGGTCGTCGGTCTACTTTGTCAGGGGCTTACCCACGCTACTTCTTCCGGTGCGTGTTCGCCATTCGAGAAAAATGTTAAGTTTACACATCCTCCATAGAAAAGGGAGGATTCTCCGTCCGTCTAGCGGGCACTTGCCCAACGGTTAATGTTGGGAAGTTGTATGTATGCTAGTTGAACGGCAAACTCTGCTTGCGAGATATAGAATCCGTGTGACGTCATTATGACGCGTTGTTCGTAATTGGCGTTTGTAGGTACTGCTACGTACCTCTTATAATATATCCAAAAAATCCCTGGGTTTCTCAACTGCTAAGTGAAACCTAACGTCGAATAAGTTTCAGTGTCTCAAATTGTGCGACAGTGGAAAGACAGATCGATACAATATCAATCAACCTGTCAAGTCTTTTCCATAATATGTTAGGGGCCAGGCTGCCAGTCTAACCGCAGAGAACAGTCTACGAGTATTTCGCATAGATCAACTGCCTACCAACCCGCACTGGACCAGCGTGGTAGATTACGGCCCACTCCCTCACACCGAGAGGAGGCCCCAACAGTGAGAACATTATAGTCTAATTATCAGTGGCGAAGGGTGAAATTTTGACAAAGGGAAGCCGGTCCAAAAAAATAAACACTTAAACACTTACCTACTGCAGGATATCTTGGAGGAGGTCTTCAGATAAGAATAATATTGCCGGTAGAATAATATAAGCCATAATAACAAACAAAATCCACAGTATTTAACCAAATCTGCGATTAAATTACCTTATAGAATCAGTCACAGTTTAAATAACACAAATATTAAAATATAACAAACAAAATTATCACGCACCAGTGGTATAGCAACACATGTCACATTCTAACAATAATTTATTTTCAACCAAACGAAATGAAACACGAAAATATGCCAAAATAAAAAGAATATGACTTGCGAAGGATTTCATTATAACGCTAATTCTTTTTAATTTTGTCGTGTTTCCTTTCTCCCGTGCCGTGGTTTGAGTGGTTTCTTTGTCTCTTTCTAATAGAGGAGAGGAGAGAACTGCTAGCCGGTTGCCATTAGCCTATCTTTCCTTAAATTTTACGGACGGTTAGCGAGCATTAGAAAGAGATGGTCTGACACGCTCTGTCTCTTTTCGCCTCATAGTAAAACGTTGGCCGAGATAAGCTGTAATTCGTCGAGTTACCTTCAATGTAATTTAGGTACGAAAAATTGAAGCGCTGATTAATTTACGACTACAAAATGAAATGTGATACTTAGGGTATTGCTAAGAATTACTATTGCTATTGTAAATCGCGCAGGCATTTGATTAATAATACTTTGTTAATGAAATAGAATGTAAATACTTTTGTATGAATATGGAACTGATTTTTGAAAGGTAACCCGGTGGGAATCGGCTTGTATGGACTCTTCGCCACTGCTAATTATGGTAACTGCCTCATTATCATCATCATCTCAGCGTTAATCTTAGTCGCATCCGAAGCTTTTTTCAGCTTTGGAGTCTGGGGTCCGCTTTTACCAGTCTAACTACTGATATGGCTAAATTTCGACATTTTCCGTGAAGCGACTGCGGTCTAACCTCCACAACCCGAAGGCGACATCGAAGCATTGCAGCTAGACCAATTGTTGGACTTTTGAGGGCTCCAACAACCAGTAACGACTGCCACTAGATGTTCGTATGGCAACCGGGACCAGCGGCTTAACGTGCTTTCCGAGGCACGACCAGACCAGTGCAAATATTCATATTCATGCATACAAATATTTGCACTGTGCGGGGATCGAACCCGCGCCCCCTTGCGCAGCGGCTGCGTCCGCTACCGCTACGCCACGGAGGCTGTCATTATGGTAACTGCCTATTTAACCACTACAATCAATTAAACTGTGAATACACGATACCTATATACTTACTGCCTTGGTCATCAGACTTTTAGGCATTGACAGAAAACAGAGATTTCAACATGTTTTGAAGTTGTCGCTTCGCAAGTGCGAATGCCCGGTTAAACGGTCCATATAGGATAATCTACCTACAGTGTTCCTACGGCTACTACACAGAACTCCTCTCAATGAATGGGAGGTCATAATCTACCACGTGAGCCCAATGCAGGTTGTTAGATGTCATAGGTTTTCGAATTTTTGGTTCTAAGCCGGTTTCCTCACGATTCTTTGCTTCACCGTTTTGTGAGCAGTCGTAAATAAATTTACACAAATTCATCATCATCATCAACCTTTTTAATCATCCTGCTGGGCCCAGGTCTCCCTCATACAGAGAAGGATTGAGCGTAATCACCACGCTTGCTCAATGCGGGTTGGAGATTTCAGACTTAAAGTTCAGGTTTCCTCAAGATGTTTTCCTGCACATTTTAATCAGTCATTGATGTCCAAGATATAAGTACTTAGAGAGTACATATAACTTAGAAAAGTTACATTGGTACTTGCCTAACCTGGAATCGAACCTGCGCACTCATACTTGAGAGGCTGGTGTTTAAACGACTAGGCCACCACTACTGTTTAGGTCAGTTTTGTGAGCAATCCATACTAATATTATAAATGCGAAAGTAACTCTCTGTCTGTCTGTCGGTCTGTCTATCTGTCTGTTACGCTTTCCCGCTTAAACCTCTCAACCGATTTTGATGAAATTTGGCACATACAATCCTTAGACCCTGAGAAAGAACATAGGCTACCTTTTATCACGGAAAAATTTGAAGTTCCCGAAGGGAAATCTAAAAAACGCGATATAACCTAACTCCACGCGGGCAGAAAGCTAGTAGCAAATAAATTTACACAAATTAAAGCGCTTAGCTGAGTTTTCCTTTGCGTTAGCATTGGCCACTACTGCTCTACTCACGGACCGTATACTTTTTAATTAAAAAGAACATCACACACGACCAACCAAAATTCCTCCATCTAAAACTTCGATCGCCTTAACAATATACCTTCATACATAAACCAATTAAGTTAGCGAATTACTATTCACAAAACAGGAGCAGAGTCTACACGTATTGTTTAACAATGACTTCTGAAACTTCGCTTAGTTCCACACAATACAGGGAAACCTCGAGAATGGCTAATGTTTAATACTAATGTTGTTAGACATTCGCTTGGTTTCCCTGTATTGTGTTTACTTGAATTCTAGAACACTATTAGAGTTGAGTGTTACTTTAAAATGTGTTTGTAAGTTGAATTTTCAAAAACGCAAAATCAGATCGATACTAATATATAAATCTGAAGAGTTTGTTTGTTTGTTTCAACGCGCTAATCTCAGAAACTACTGGTCCGATTTGAAAAATTTTGCGTTGGATAGCCCGTTCATCCAGGAATGCTTTAGGCTATAAAACATCACGCTGCGACCAATAGGAGCGGAGCATAACCAACTCAACGCGAACGAAGTCGCTGGCGGCCGCTAGTCAATCATAAGTCATTTATTCAAATTAAGCTGAGAATCAGCATTTTTTGAACGTCAATTTATACTAATTTTCAAAAATAAAAATTCTCAGGAATTCATGGTCCGATTTGAAAAAAATATTTTTGCGTTGGATAGCCCATTAATCCAGGAAGGCTCCAGGCTATATCCATACTAATATTATAAATGCGAAAGTATCTCTGTCTGTCTGTCTTTCCGGCTTTCACGCCAAAACTACTGAACCGATTTTGATTAAATTTGGCACAGACAATATTTAGACCCTGAGAAAGGACATAGGCTACCTTTTATCACGGAAAAATTTGATGTTCCCGAGGGAAATCTAAAAAGCGCGGTATAACCGAACTCCACGCGGGCGAAGCCGTGGGCGGAAAGCTAGTAATAATATATAATAACATCACGCTGTGACCAGTAGTGAGCGGTGCATATAAAAGAACAAATACACTTTTGGGGTTAAAATAAAATGTTCAAATAACTACATGCGAACGAAGTCCCGAGCGGGCGCTAGTATTACATAACACAGTCCCCCAAAACGTCCGCCCTCCGCCACTTCCTAGTGCTTTCGCTGGGAAGAAGAAGTGGCAGAATAAACTCCACAGCAGCACAGCAGCTGTCTGTTCATTAAAAAAAACATATGAGTTTATACAATACTATGTAGGTACAATACTATGTAGCTACACAGGCAAGATAACATTCACAAGTATCGACAAGAGAAGGATAATAAAACACCCACGTATTTCAACGGATGATATTACCCGGCAAAAAAAAACCTGCTGTCACAATGTATGAACGAATTAGGGAACATATCAAACTTGGCAGACTTATAGTGAAATGTAAAGCGTAGCCAGGTACTGAGTAACCCTCATTCTTTTAAGTTTTTAATGTGGATTCTAGTTTTCGTAAAGAAGTTAAATAATTTATTTAATTAAAACGTCATAAATTCAGAACATAATGTAATTCAAATGAGTCGATGGAAATATAAATGGTGATAAATAAGTGGATTGTAATAAATTCAGCACCAATCATAACTGTAATAAAGCACAACATACACATACTTTTACTACACATATATACGATAAAAAACCATTTTTAACTTCTTCTTTTTCTGTCTAATGCTATCGCAAATGGAGTATAGAACCTCAACTTCCAAGCCTCAGAATACTCAAGTAACACTCTTGATAATTTAGAGTAACGTCGAAGAATGAAGCCCAATAGTATTTTCCCGGCGCGTTGGGATTTAGTAAAGTGATATCATTTGGCCAGCTCACTAAAGATGCCAGCTTTAAAAACTTTAGAAACTGATTCTATAACTGGTCGGGAAAAAAACCTGTTATATCCAGACGGTTTTTACAAGTTAAACTAGTGCATTTATTGGGGTTAATACGAAACTTTGCAATGCTGATTAAAATAATCTGCAAGATACGAAATTGAATTTTAATACGCAATAAAGCTCTGATTTGGCGAAATTGTTGCTATAATTTTAATTAAAATAGAAGTTTCTTTCTAAATCATAATAGTATATCGATATGAATCTTAACGGGATAATATAAAAAATATAATTGTATTTGAGCAGAAAAAGCGACTTCTAAAACAACACTAAAAAGTGAAAATTAACTAATTTTGGAAGACGGTGGCAAACACGAATATACATGTCATAATTATGATATTTTTGGGTTTTTTATTTTCGTTTTTGGAGCGATTATCGAAATATACCCTATTAATCTTATAAGACTTATGCAAATCGGTCCAAGCGTCGAGTAATCGGTGAACATATATAAAAAAGATAGACAATAGGGGCGCGCGTCAAATATTTCAAAAAGAGAGTCTTCTAGAATCTAGAAGCGTCGACTTGGTCTCTTTAGCCGGGTGGGAATGGTTCCAAAAAGGTTCACGTTTATAATACTAATTAAAACCGAAACCGATAATTTAAAGAACAACACAACCGAGTCTCTCTACCCGATTTAAATTCAGCTTCTATTATAAAATGCCAAAAATTAGATGACCGAATCATTTCATGTTAATTGAATTTTGTTGCTAACCTAACTGAAGGACACAAAGTATTAATTTATTTATGACATGTTGTAGGTATAGGGTCATTCCGAATTTAATTCATTTGGGGCAAGATTTGGGCGTTACAAATTAAGCAAAGCTAATAATGATTTACACTAGCACTCACTGAGTCATATAGTGGAAATTCCAAGTACAATCCAATTGAAATATTAGCACGGCATATTATTGTTATATCTAGGTAGCAACAAGCCATAAAACATAGATAAGTAGTCGAAGCAAAGCCGTTGTATAAGTGGATAGAGGGAAGCCTTCGGAAGCCCCGCGTGCCCTCAGTACAGCTTAAACGCAGCCGGTTACAATGTATATAATTAATTATACCTTGTTGAATCTAGGTAAGTACGAGTTTTGGAATATGTTCAAGTACTAGCTTTTGCCTGCGGCTTCTTCTGCGGTTCAGGATGAAAGGTCAATCTGTGTGACAAATTTTGATTTAGTGTGTTTAGGGGCACTCCGGACACTCCTGGAGTCCTGCGCTAGATTTCCTCGCCGGTTATTAAAAAATACTGGTTTATATGAAACAGCTGATATTTATTTGATAACTTACGGAACATATCTTCGCTAGAGGTCTAGTAACAACCACTGAATTTATGGTCATATTTTGAGCGTCGATGTGATGTAACCATGTATGATGGGTAATATTGCAACCTGTATAAATTAATGTTGATCACGGAATGTTTACTTAAAGTCCTTCGAGCCGACTGAGAATCAACTCGACTCGAAGGACCATAATTACTGATAATATATGGCAATAAAAATTGTATTACCGCATTATAGCATGAAATAAAGCAAACGTTTGGCGGACTTATGAATAAATAATTATACACTTCCACAACTCAAGCACATAATAGTATATTTAGTGAAACCTCTCGGTTCCAACATTGCCTTACGTGTCAATCAATATCTAGAGGCTTAAAAACATTTAAGATCTAACAATTTTTATTGTTAGATCGTAAAATTTACAGTAGACACGCGATAAACAAATGTTTAGGTAAAAACTTAAACACTTGTTTATCGCGTGTCTAGTGTCAGTGTTACGTCAAGTCTATATAATAATGTCGTGTTTAAAAGGTGTTTAGACTAAACAACTAATAAACAAAGTTTTGTGGCAATAAGGTTGGTAATTTTGTTTCCTTTTCTAGAAGTTATTCGCTACAGTATTATTTCCTGTGTATTCTTTTGCGTAAGTGTCATTCTACTAAAAAAAGTGAAGTGGTGGTGATGGTGGTGGTGGTGGTGGAGTGGTGTGGTGTGAGTGAGTGGTGTATGTCGAAGAAAATATAATAGAAAAAGAAAGAATGAAAGTTTTTAACGTTCCCACTGTAGTCAGAAGGAAAAATACGTGTCTAGTATTTTTTAGAAATCTGACTGACGGACTAATTAGCTTTTTAGTGAAATACTCTATTATATCACATAATATCTTGGAATTTTTAATTCTAAGGCTATGCCAGTTTCTTCAGTACGTTTTATTTCAGCGTATGTCAGGGCTATTAATACCAGCGGTTTGTTCAAAGGCACACAAGTGGCCCGTGGCCCCTAGCACACAAGCAATTGAAGGAACACCGCTGGGATTTACTTAGTAAAAGTCTGACGCACCCTTCCGCTCCTCCCAGAGCGGGAGACGTCATTTGATGTTTTCCCACACGAAAAAGGGGCCGTCGAGTCACTACGGTCCTCCAAAGCTCTTACTCAAAAAAAATATAACGAAGATGCCAACAATCTCTTTTTAAAACAACAATGAGTAACATAGTACTGCGTCCAGGATCCACTGAAGATCCTAAATTTATATAAAACTAGCGACCGCCAGCGACTTCGTTCGCGTGGAGGTATTTACACTCCGCTCCTATTGATTGCAGCGTGATGTTATATAGCCTAAAGCCTTCCTGGATTAACAGGCTATCCAACATAAAAAGAATTTTTAAAATCGGAGCAGCAGTTCCTGAGATTACCGCGTTCAAACAAATAAACTCTTCAGCCTTATATATTAGTATATTTTATCCTAGATTCCTATCCTACGTTCATTAATTATCAAAATGCCTGTAACAATGCAACGAGTGACGTATGGCCACATTAAGGTTAAATTTAGCGAAACGGATAATGGTATGGGTTAAATGAGTGTATAAACGTTTGGAATGGGACCAGGGACCCTAGCCAATGTAACATCGCTTCCTAACGAAACGAAACCGAATCAACCAATAAAGAAAACGATTGACCACGTGACGCGATAAATCACGTGGTTAATCGTTTTCGTTATTGGTTGATTCGATTTCGTTTCGTTATAAAGCGATGTTACATTGGTTAGGACCCCAGGCTTTGGCTTGGCATTAAGAAGAGACCTCAACTTTACCTAAGGACCACAGTTCTGCCTTTTTTAGTTCTGTTTTACGTACTTTCTGAGTTACCGAGAGATCACAGCAAAGATGGTTACCCATCTGTAGACCAACCACGGCACGCATAGTTTTACGTGATCGACCTGTGCGGTTCTATTTTTTTTTAATCCATACTAATATTATAGATGCGAAAGTAACTCTGTCTGTCTGTCTGTCGGTCTGTCTGTCTGTCTGTTACGCTTTCCCGCTTAAACCTCTTAACCGATTTTGATGAAATTTGGCACAGACAATCTTTGGACCCTGAGAAAGAACATAGGCTACCTTTTATCCCGGAAAAATATGATGTTCCCGAGGGAAATCTAAAAAGCGCGATATAACCGAACTCCACGCGGGCGAAGCCGCGGGCGGAAAGCTAGTACATTATAAACTAGAGTTTGACCGCAATCCCGCCTGATGGTAAGCAGTGATGCAATCGCTGATGATAAAGCGCGTTAGTTTATTAAGAGCCTATTCATTCTAGCCTTGAAGACACTTAAATTGTAGTCCGATGGAAACACCGCAGCTGGCAAATTGTTACAGTCCCTTGATGTACGCGGTATAAAGGAGGAGGCGAAAAATCCGGATCGTAGTGGTGTCAACAACGTAAGGGTGGAAACTCGCCGTACGACGGGTCGTCCGATGGAGAACGTAGATGGGGGAATTAAATCATGCAATTCCCTCGCACACTCATCAAATTTAATTTAACCACGTTCTCAATAACGTCTAAGCTTATTTGTAGTGTCCGAGTAAACACAGAGCCAGTATCATTGATCCTTTTTTCGATCTTCCGAAACACATATATCCCAAAAGGTCAGAATTAATACGCCATCCATTTACTAGAACAAATTGCACACATGCCGGAAACATTTGTCTAAGGCAGGGCCTACCAACGTTTGGCACGCTATTTTCTTAGTACTTGAATAATATGCACACCAAGCTACTCGAAACTGTCAAATTCACTCAATCAACTTTGAACCTAATGCTTCAGCGATAAAGTTGAAAATCCATTAAAGATATTTGACAGATTGTGTTAGCTTACAGTCTGTACATTATGTGCAGATCACCCTGCCAGGAAAGCTTTGCAGAAGTTCAAAGTAAGTTTTTTAATGAAGTTTTACATTTTATTTTCATACAATCTAACATATCATTATGCCTGTATTATTTGAAAGCCAGACAAAAAAGAAATCTCGTTTGTTATTGTTAGGATTCCGTACCTAGAGCAAAAACCAAAGTCATGGCGCATAGCTCTTGCTTTCGTAAATTTAAGAGGCAGTGGGAAACCGATGGCCGATGGGGCAGTCAGGTTCTGAAATGGCGGCCACGTTCCGGAAGTCGCAGAGTAGGGAGGCCTCCCACAAGATGAATCGATGATCCGGCGAAGGTCGCGGGAAGCCGATGGAGGCGGGCAGAACAAGATCTGTCATTGTGAAAAGCCTTGGGGGAGGTCTTTGTCCAGTGTGGTAGTGGACCTCTATAGGCTGAAGAAGATGAGTTTGACTGCACGGTTATCGCAATGGTTAAGCTATTGACTGCTGTGCTGTGTGTCGTGGGTTCGATTCCCGCACGGAATAAATATTAGTATAACCTACAAGTGTTCCGGGTAGTGTAGTTGTTCCGGGTCTGGCTGTTTGTGAATGTGAGCAATTTGATGTCTCAAGGTGGTCTTTTGAGGAGAGAACCACACAGATTGAGAGGACGTGCCTAGACAGTACATGCATTTGTCAGAAATTATGCAACTCAACCCAATTTAAGAAATTCAACGAGATTATTATTATTAATTAAAAGAATGTATTCCATTTTATTACTATTTTAATATACGACGTTATTTTTTTCTTATACGGAACCTGAATATTGTTTGTACAGATTAAGCAACTGAATCGATTCTAATCATTTTTACACCATGTTATATTTTTTCCCAAATAGATTTAAAAATTGTTGCAATGTGGTTACCAAGCGTGGCCCGTGTGTATGCCCGCGCAACAGCTGACGCCACAGGTCAACGCACCGCTGGCCCGCCCGAACGGTGCCTTGACCATATTTTTGTTGTGACAACCAAGTAAGATAACAAGCTCATAACTTTGTGGTTTCTCATGACATTTTTTTGAAATTTTGTACATAGATTCTTTACTTAGAAATGCTGGACACGTGTTTTTGGTTTCCATAAACGAAAAAATAATGTTTTATATCTTTTTTTTTTTAATACACAATATTTACAGTACAACCATATTTCGTCAGTAATAGTCTTATTATACTGGGGCGCATAAAAAGTAAAGCAGGGGAGGGCGGGAACCATCGGGTAGCTAAAGCATCTTTAATGATACCTTTCATTAAACTGGATTAGACGAAGAATTTTACGACCCAATTAGAGCTATTCAGCTATTGACTTCCCGCCCTAACGATGGTGAGGATTTTTTTTATATAACTTCATTGACAGCCTTTATACTAAATGATTTGCATGTCTATTATGAATAACGAGTGTAAAAAGGTGCTTAACGAAGCCAAGACTCACTTATAATCTCCGCCATCTTGATCTTATTTTTGTAATGAATGAGAACCTTTTGCTTGCGTTCTAATATTAGATATTCTTTGCTTTTTTGGTTACGGAGAGGAGGTTGAATTTCCAAGTTTTATTCACGTAAAAGTACAATAAGCAAACATGCGTTTATTTGGAGCAAACACAACGATTAAAACAACACAAAAACAATGAAAGTTAAGGGAAAATATTCGTCACATCCACGAAACAGGTTACAACGTTATGCCTAAAAAATCGGACTACTCTGTAAAAAGTTATGCGTGGTCATACATCAAATCGGTTAGTGAACAATAAATCATCCCCTATTTTCCTTAGCTTTGGAATTTTTATTCCAAATTTATCTAGGACCAACTTCGGATATATGTACATATAGGTACATATATACCCTTTTCAATAAACAAAGAATTATGAAAATTGGACCACTGCGTAAAAATCTATCTGTAGTAATGAAACATATTTATTAATCCGGTATCGCTTTTTTTCGTCGGTAAAAAAACACATCTCCTGTACTACGATCCGGACGAAGCGTTTCGCCTCCTCCTTTATACCGCGTACATCGAGGGACTGGAACAATTTGCCGGCGGCGCGGTGGTGTTTCCGTCGGACTACAATTTGAGTGTCTTCAAGGCTAGAGTGAATAGGCTCTTAATAAACTAGTGCGCTTTACCATCAACGATTGCGTCACTGCTTACTATCAGGTGCGATTGCGGACAAGCCTTAGTTTATAATTTATTAGCTTTTCGCCCGCGGCTTTGCCCGCGTGGAGTTCGGTTATATAGCCCTTTTTAGATTTCCCTCGGGAATATCAATTTTTTCCGGGATAAAAGGTAGCCTATGATCTTTCTCAGGGTCTAAAGATTGTCTATGCCAAATTTCATCAAAATAGGTTGAGAGGTTTAAGCGGGAAAGTGTAACAGACAGACAGACAGCCAGACAGGCAGTACTTTCGCATTTATAATATGAGTATGGATATCTATACTAATATATAAAGCTGAAGAGTTTGTTTGTTTGAACGCGCTAATCTCAGGAACTACTGGTCCGCTTTGTGAAATTCTTTTTGCGTTGGATAGCCCATTAATCCAGTAAGGCTATATAACATCACGCTGCGACCAATAGAAGCGGGGAATAAATAAACCACGCGAACGAAGTCGCTGCCTTAGTAAGTAATAAATTTATGTATGGAAATGCTGTACTGCAGCTCCAGCACTCTAGTTTTACCAACTCTTAGGGTATAAATTTCGAGTGCTATAGCAGCTTTCATCCAACACGCACTGAGTCCGCACTTTCATGAGAAGGGAGTGTCCCAGCAGTGAGAAGAACAGCTGATTTTTTAATCTTCACGATCCATATGAGACTAAAAATAAAAAACATTGGCCATCCCTAATCTATCCTCTAAAGCAGTCAAAGTCCAATACAAATACGTGATGTTTAGAAGCAAAATGTGAACCGAATAAGCATTCAATAATGAAATTGAATCCCTCGGTACGTATTCAGAACGGTAATAGGCCTCCTTCAGCTTTCCAAGGCTATATCGTTCGTAGAAATGCGAGAAAAACGTACAAATTGGGAACTATTTTTTCACAGTCACCTATCATTAAATAAATAATAACAAATACTGTTTATTTTTCTCACTAAGGAACATTGATACATTCGTGTGTAGATACAATTTTGCCTTATACTCGAAACTTTGTGAGAGCTGGAGTCTGAACTAGGTTTGGAACCTGTAATTCAGATTTCCAGGCTCAATTATATAATTCGTGACGGCATCATTGCATTTGGTCGGTATTAGTACTCTAGCACAGGATAGATATAGTAAATCTGACACTGCATGCCAATTTCGACTCACAACCCAAATGATTTCGAACAAAAATTCTAACCCATCGCTCTTTATGTTTGAAAAAATCGTCTTTTGATTAGTTTGGAACACCCTATAGGCGAGCGCAATGCGAGTCTTGCTTTCCCAAGGGTACGGAATGGAGCGACGACATTTTCACCAGAGTTCATTCACCCTAGCTCATAGATTAATAATATTTAATTTATTTATTTTTTAATTATTCGGAATTCGATTTTATTTTCTTGTGGTACCTGGCTTAGAATAGTACCAAACCATATCCTCCCATGGGTGCCATAAGCCTCGCGTAAAACCTCTACCAATAATGGGGATTATGGCAAACCCCCGAATGCAAGTGGAAAGTCTTGCAGGAGGTCTTCGTCCAGCAGCAGTGGAACTCTATAGGCTGCAGAGGAGAAATCATCTATACTAATACTACTGAAGAGTTTGTTTGTTTGAACGCGCTAATCCCAGAAATTACTGGTCCGATTTGAAAAATTCTTATTGCGCTGGATAGCCCATTAATCCAGCTCTGGATTAATGGGCTATCCAGCGCAATAAGAATTTTTGAAATCGAACCAGTAATCTTCTTATATCTCCTATTATATATATTTATATATGCAGCGGGATGTTACATAGCCTAAAGCAAAGGCTTTAGGCTATGCAACTAATCTATACTAATATATAAAGCTGAAGAGTTTGTTTGTTTGTGCGCGCTAATCTCAGGAACTACTTGTCCGATTTGAAAAATTCTTTTTGCGTTGGATAGCCTATTAATCCAGGAAGGCTTTAGGCTCTATAACATCCCGCTATGACCAATAGGAGCAGAGCAGTAACAAAAAATGTTGCTAAAACGGGAGCTAACACAGCCGTACATATTGCCAATAGGAGCTGAGCATGACTAATTCCACGCGAACGAAGTCGCTGGCGGCCGCTAGTAGGAGATATAAGAAGAAACCTACGCGGGTGAAACCGCGGTGCGTAGCTAGTTGTAGATATGAAATGGGCTGCTTGTAAGACGACTAAATATTCATGGTGTATATACTTACAGATGTGTATCGACAGACGTAGGTATTTTAATTAAACAATAACCAAATTGGTAATTATATTTATGAGCCGTTCTGGGTTGAAACCCTTGGGCCGTGTTTCCGAGTGCTAATCGAAAATTTCGAAACGGCTGGTTCCCATTTTACGTAACCCAAGGGTTGGCTTTTATCTTTTAACCAGAAGCTAAGCATTGCCATACAACGAGGTAAATCCGTCTCTTGTGTATATTACCAGTCGACGGTGATGCGGGTGATTTTTTCGAAGCAAAATATTACTTATTTTCGTGTATAATTTAAAGTGGCCCACAAAACCGTTTCCTCGATTTATCTGTTGAAAAAGATCGTTTAAAAAATAGAAACCGACTTCAAAAAACACTTAAAAGGAAAAAATAATTTTACTTTTATCGTGGCTCTAGTCGGTGGCGAGATAAACAACAGAAACCTCTAGACACCGACTTCAAGAGCCATGACAAAAGTAAAATTATTTTTTTCTTTAAGTGTTTTTTGAAGTCGGTATCTATTTTTTTGTAAATCGTTGTTGATTCATGCTTTTCAGTGTCTTAGTCGAAATTCGAAAATAACATTTTTCACCTCATAACAATAGTGGCAGCCATAACCCAACATGGGTTATGGCTGCCACTATTGTAGGTACAATAAGTTCTCATCAATACGAAAAAAATCCCTATCTCAAAAACTACTGAACCGATATTGATGAAACTTTTACTATTCCCTAAGTTGAACAATACCTAGTACAACAAAAAAAAAAAAACATAAATCCGACTTGTAGTTCCGGAAATATGCACGCACAAACATAAAAACATACATACATCATACACTTGGAATTTGGCTTACATACGGGTCGAATTTATACGGGTCGAATTTATAACCTCCTTTTTTTGAAGTCGGTTAATAAAGTTAAGTACAATAAGAAAAATTAAGTCAAACGAGAAATCTACAAATGGTTTTCCCAATTATGGTAGGGTTAGCTGATAGCTGAATATCACCACTTGAAATTAAAAATTGAGCAGCTGTCCATCAGGCAACAAGAATAAAAAAAGAAACTTTCCAAAGGAGATGTTTCATTTTGGGCCACCACTATGTACGCTAATAGATAAAAAGGAAAAAAATAGAAGATTTTCATAAAAATACTACTAAATTAATTTGAATAAATATACAAGTATATATAATTAATTATTTGAACGTTTTTAAGTGAAATAAGTGAAATAACCCTTTATTAAGGTAGGCCATGACACTTTTTATGACGTTTGATTGGCGACTTTGACAGTTCTATTTTCCCGTTGTGTTCGTGTCGAGTGTTGATTTGAGTTGAATGTGTTAATTTAATGGGCTATATGTTTGGAATTAATGTTTTGGCTTTTTCGCAGTCACATGGTACATAGTATAGATACGATAGCCTTAGATACATGACACGTCAATCAAATGTCACTGTCAAAATCTTATTTCGCTTATTGCTGTCCACCATATTTATTAGTAGTTGTGTTGCACTCATTGGCCGAGTTAAATTGAATCTGTATAAAAACTAAGCCAAAATATAAGAAATTAACATTAAAAACAGTTAACTATAGTGTAACTATACCTAGCATTAAGTGTAGAATGTGCTGGCCCAGGCTCCATACATTTCTGAAACATCTCCTTTACCTAATAAATAATACTCCATAAACAAAGGGTTTTTATTGATGTCTTACATATAAAGACTTGATCCCACTAGCTTAGTCCAATGCGTGTGTGAGCGTCGACAATACGATACATGTCGGAATACAGCCCACACGACAAGACAAAACACCCTAACCAAGCAATATTCAGTACAAAACATCGAGATTCGAAACAGGCTGCATATACCCACGTAGGTTATGAATGACGTCAGAGGTACGGTTATAGCTAGGCGCTATATCTACCGCTTTGAACCGGCCTACTGAACCGGGAGCCTCGTGCGCCGAGCGAAAATATTCAGACGAGAATTTGTTTAGAACGGATTTGATCCCGATGTGTTATCAAATTGGTATTTTGAGTGAGTTTTTCTTTGATTGTGACCTCACGTTATCTATGAGAGGTCTTTAAGAACTATTGTCTACCTCTCGAAGGATCAGGATTTCGCACAAATTTCCCACCCGCCACTTTGAAGTCGTAGTAGCCTAGTGGTTAAAACATTAGCCTCTCAAGTATGTGTGTGCGGTTTCGATTCCAGATCAGGCAAGTACCAATGTAATTTTTCTAAGTTATACCTATGTACTTTCTAAGTATATCTTGGACACTAACTGATTACAAGGTAAAGGAAAACATGTTGAGGAAACCTGGTAAGTCTGAAATCGCCAACCCGCATTGAACAAGAGTGGTGATTACGCTCAATCCTTCTCTGTATGAGAGGAGACCTGTGCCCAGCAGTGGGATGATAATTTTAAAAAATAAGATTAATGAGGTTACTATATAAGGTTGAAAAAAATTGTTCTTAGCAACGTACATAACGCAATAAATATGGATTAATCGCCAAAATGAAAGCCTGAAGAATTGTCCCGCTGTAAATAATACAGGTTATTGTTTGTGGTTTAGTGGTGCAAGGTATTTTGCGTTTCACAGGTGATGATAATATTCAATATAATATTTATTTACTAGTTGAAATATGCCAAAATTGTAAAACCAATTCTCGTTCTTTAAAGCGTTCAAAATCTAGCCGTGGCCTTATAGTATCGCAGCAGTATCGTAGGCCTGTGCCCAGCAGTGGGAGGATAAAAAAAGGTTGATGATGATGACAGGCCACTTTGTATGCGATCCTGGATAAAAAAGTGGCCTATATCCTCACCAAATTTAAGATCTATATGTGTGGCTGCGAGTAGTTCGAAAAAGACACCGTGGCTTATGGCGCACAGGCTAGTGAATGAACAAGGGTGGGTTTTAGTCAGTAAAAGTCTGACACGCACTTCCACTCCGCGCTGAGCGGGAAAGGTCTTTTGGCGATTTCCCATCCGAAAAAAGGTCTTACTGTGTACTAAATTTCATACAAATCCGTTCAACCGTTTTTTCTTGAAAGCTTAACAAACAAACTTACTTTCGCCTTTACAATATATAAGAAAGGATATTTTTATACATATTACTTTTAGCGATAAAACCGCCCATTGTGTCTCCTTATGTAGAAAACCTACATTTATATCAGTACTCTTTATAATGTACATAATAAAATGTATTCAATTTATATATATCAAACTGATTTATTAGGGATAGTCACTAGTGAACTGGTCTGGTCGTGCCTCGGAAAGCACGTTAAGCAGTTGGTCCAGGTTGCCATACCAACATTAAATTGGTCTAACTGTTTCGATGACATGCGTGCCAACAATCTCATCATCATTTATCGTCATTGTACCGATGGCGCGAGGAAGAGCGGACACGGGGCTCCAGTCCGGCGCAGCGGCAGATCGAGCTGCGCTGAGAGGAGCTCCGTCAGGTCCTGGTGGCGGACTGGCGGCAGAGGCTTATGCGCCCTACCGCCGGCCTCGCTACCGTCGAGGCGATCCAGCCAGTACTCGACGACTGGCTCGGGAGAAGGCACGGCTGCCTGTCGTTCAGGGTGACGTAGGTACTGTCGGGGCACGGCTGCTTCGGCAAGTACCTGCGTCGCTTAGGCAGGAAGCCGGACGCTCGGTGCCACCACTGCGGGGAGGACACGGCACAGCACACGCTCTCCGAGTGTGTAGCTTGGGAGGAGCAGCGCCGTGTCCTCACAAATGAAGTAGGAGGCGACCTGACTCTGCCGGCAGTAGTGCGGAGGATGGCCGGCAGCGCAGAGTCGTGGGAAGCGGTGGTGTCCTTCTGCGAGGACGTGATGTCGCAGAAGGAAACTGCGGAACGGAAGAGGGAGATCTCAACGGGCCCGGGCCGCAGAAGACGCGCCGGGCGTCGAGGAAGGGCGGATAACGCCCTCTTCCGCCCCCCATGAATGGGTCCAGGGGCGAGGGACATGGGGAAGTCCCCGCCCCCTATTTGTTGGACCCCGAGGCGGAGGTGCGCGCTAGTTTCGTCGCGCGCCTCTGAGGCGATGCACGGGGTAGTTTAACACCCCACTACCCCGTGCAGGAGACGAGGCCCGGACAGACCGGGCCAGCACGAGAGTGTGGGGCCGTGGAAGAATTTAGACTCCCACGGTCCCACGCGCGCTCGTGATAGAAGGAGCACCGGGGTGGTTTTAGTCAGTAAAAGTCTGACAGACTCCGTCGCCCATCCCAGGGCGGCGGACATCCTATGAGAATTTCCACCCCGAAAAAAAAAATGGTTGCCATACCAGCCATGCCAACATTAAATTGGTCTAACTGCAATGCTTCGATATCGCCTTCGGCTTGTTGAACTTAAAGTTTTGCCAAAATCAGCGACTAGACTGGTAAAGCGGACCCCAGACTCCAAAGTTGAAAAGGCTTCGGACGCGACTGGGATTAACGCTGAGAGGATGATGATGATACATTAGGGATAGTCTTCAAGATAGGGAGGGTAATCTTTTTATCCTTCATCAAATGGAAGCCGAATCTTAAGAGTATTTTTATAGCAATAGAATTTATATCTCAAATCTTAACACTACGAAATTGAAGGCCATCATAAAATTACATTTAAGGAGACCCTGTACAAACAATACCTATTCATCAACCTCCAAATTGAAAACAAAATAGCCGCGTTACCCTTTAATTTCACCCCACAATAACTTCACGGATATCCCATACAAAGTCCAACAACGATTTTAAACTATCCAGTTTGAGAACAATGGAGCCCTACCCTCAACCCGTTTTAGCGATTAATAAATCAAATCGAATCAATCGGAAAGCCTGACAAATCGAATCTCCGTATCAGTTATATCGGGATTCTGTTCGAGTATCTCCAAGTTAGAAAATAAAATGGAATACGATCGAAAAGCGGAGTTAGTTTGAAAAATGTTTGAAGGTGAATCGGTTTTCTTAAAAATGTTATAAAGGCGTTAACCAAATGACCTCACCCGCTCTGGACGGAGCGGAAGGGCGTGTCAGACTTTTGCTGAAACCCGTCTTACTTCACTGGGCGACGTTTTCGAAAAACCCTGGCATGCTGGATTCTAATAAAGCACTAACTTTACTAGCAGCTCGCCTGATCGTATGGTAAGCAGTGATGCAATCGTTGATGCACTCGTTTATTTTGAGCCTATTCACTTCAGATTTCAAGACACTTATAATGAGGGCGATAAAATCGCGCAGCTGTTATTTCTTAGCTAAAGAAACAAATGCCTACATCCTATTAAAATCCATTGGAACTGCCCACACAAAGGATATAAAAAATGTATAAACATTAATAAAACAACCCCGGGCAGCTTATCCAGGTAAAATAAACTGAAATCCGATGCAGATGGCATATTAGTCAAACCACATGGGATACCGTGTTCTGGCGGCAAATCGGAATAATTTTCCCCATGTCATAAATGTCCATTCAATAGTGCTGTCAATATCACAGCATTTTCCGGGATGGTACGGGATTAAAATTAGCGGGTGGGATAAAAATAGCTGTTCAAATATTCAAGGAGAAATATACTTTGATAACATCCGAATTAAAGAAAAATGTAAGCACATTGTATTACCTAAGGTAAGGAAGACTTTCACTCTTGCCGGATGCAAGGGTGAATCGGGACGCAACTGAAGTTGAAATATATTAAAAATAAAAAACTTTTAAATAAAAAAACAAGCTTTTATGAAATGCGCTGACTTTTGTCGTTAACTTATATAATTATTTTTTAAGTTATTGTCAGCAAGCCCTTTTATTTGATATTAAGCGCTTTCCCAATCATTCCTCCGCCATCTTAGGTATGCCGTTATATTGGATATAGAATGCCTACACTCAGTTAATTATGCATTGTTATTCAAAGTAAACGTGTAAACAATACCTATATTAGCTAAATCAGTTTGATTACATACACTGTAAACTAATAAAATGCTTGTAATAATAAGGTCCATTGCCAACAATGGCAAAATAATACATTAAACACTATTCTCAGTTCTTTTTGGAAACAAATTATATTATTTCAATGTTAAAATCATACTTAACTTAAATATGATTTTAACATTGAAATAATTTAACGATATTCCAATTCACCTCTTCGTACCTCTTCGCCTTGTTTGATGGAACTCTAAAAAGTGACAAAAAGAAAACAGATACTTTAATAAACACGGGAGGTAAAATAATTGTTCCGTGCGGAAATTAAACTCACAACACGCAGCGCAGCAACCCATCGCTTAACCACGGCTCCAACCGTGCCGTTACAATAATCACTAATGAAAAATATTAGCATAGAAACAAACGCATCAAACTACTACACAATGTCGACTTTTTTAATAGATTTTCAACTTTATCTTTAAAGCATTAAAGTTCAAGATTGATTGAGATTATTGATGATTTCATGTAGCTTGACCTGCTGTCGTCTGTTCATATAACTCTAAATCTTAACGTAGGTATATTCAATCTAAGCTAAGATTAAGCCAGATATAAGGAATATCCCACAAAATAAGTACAAACATAATCAACCTATAATGTATGCCCACTTTTGGGACACAAGCCTCCTCTCGTTGAGAGGGAGTGTGCTTTATCTACCACGCGGGCCCACTGCGAGTTGGTAGATGTCAAAATAAGTACGTATTTAAAAAAAAAACTTTTGCCCAAGATAAAAATATTACTTTAAGACAATGGCGTTATTTGACAAGGGTCAATCGACAACGGGCTGCCAAGACAGAATACCCTTAAAATTAATCCATCCCTTAAAAACCGGAATCCCGCAATGATGGACTTGTTCCGCGATTTGACATCCCTATGTGATACGATGGTTAATAGCGGCTATTGTCCAGAAAATCACAGAATATGGTCGGAATGCAGTTCGAATTGAAACATTACTATGATTGCTAATGTCAAAACGACTGATAGAATGATTTTCCACGAGTTGTTTGTTATGAGTCTGTATTGCTTTGGAATTGGTTCTGATATGAGATTATGATAGAGTTTTGACGGGAAAGCTAAGATGAGTTTCACCCGCATTTTCATTAAACTTTTAAAATTATTTATAGTGTCGTTTACTAATTTCGCCCTCATAGACGGTACACGCTGCCGTCGTTTTCAACTGTCATTAGCGATAACCGCCATTACTCTGAAATAAAATTTTCAAAGAATTTCTATAATTTGTTACACGTGTTATTGGCAAAATTGTGGTATCTCCACAGAGGCCATTGATCAACAGTTGAGGTTAAATCTCACCTTGAAAAAGAAGAAGAGATTATGATAACGACATGTTTTTAATTGACCAGCTTGTCTTCTATATTGGATTTATTCGTTCTAATAGAGAGCATCAATGGCTGAAAGCAGCGGATAGCCGAGAACAGCGTTGGCCGCGACTGTAAAGTATAGGCCGTAGGTTCGAACCCAAGGCTTTGAACGCTTTGCGCTCTTCATTACTTTGTATAAATTATTTCACCACCACTTCTCTACTGAAGGATAATATCATGAGGAAACCGGCATGTCCTGGAGCCAAAACTTCGATGACATGTGACATCTACCAACCTGCATTGGGCGGTTGGCGTGTAAAGTGTATATAGAAATAGTAAGGAATAGATTTAAATAAACTACTGTATGATAGATTAAAACAACATAGATAAAGAGTAATTATAAAATAAAATAAGAGTAAATTATAGATGTAAGAGCTTATGCAACTCCGTAGTTTTGTCAATGAGAAACTAAAGTTCTAATAAAGGCACTGGTCTACCAAGCCAGTGGAAACAAAGCAATGCCCTGTGATGGCGGGTGCATCTAATTATTAAAAAAAAAACTGCATTGGGCCCGCGTTGGCAAAATGCTCAATGACCTCAGCAGAGCTTCCCAACAAGTGGGTCTAAAGATGAACATGTGTCGCATTAGACAGTAAAAGAGAGGGAGGAGGGACACAAACAATTTAATAATATAATAAAAGCAAATAAAAATAGAAGTATAAAAATGATGAATGAAGGTGAAGAACAAGTAAAGATATAAAAAGGTACACTATGTAATATAAAAAGTAAAGCTTCAAGTAACGGCCTCGGCGGCGGAGGGGCCGCGCAGAGGGCCCGGCGGCTGAAGGTGGGTGAAGAGGGCCGGCGCAGATGCCCGGCGGCTGAAGGCAGGCGGTTGAGGGTCAGCGAAGAGGGCCGGCGCAGAGGCTCGGCGGCTGAAGCCCAGCGGCTGAGGGCCGGCGACAGCTGTAGGCAGGCGGTTGAGGGTCGCAGAAGAGTTGTAGAGGAGCGGGGCGGCCGAGAGGGCCGACAACAGCAGCGGAGATCCAAAGACTGCAGCGAAAAGCGGCTCCCGCGGCAGAGGTCCGGCTACAGCAGCGGCGCCGCCATCAGAGGCGGTGGCGCCGCCAACAGAGACTGTACCAGGCAGCAGAAATACAGCAGGACCGGCCCCTGCAACGGAGAGCCGGCAGCAGCACGATAGGAGGGTCCCCTCTCCGCGAGGGAGAGGGTAACCCTAGGAGGGCTCTGCAGAGATAAAACACTATAAATATACTAGTAAACACATGTAAGCACCAGGCCGCGACTCAAGCTGAACTGAAGCTGAACTGAAGCTGAACTGTCAACGTTCTGCGAGGGCTTCCTAAGAAACCTCGCAGAACAGCATTCCACAAAATTTTGAATATTTGAATATTTAAAAGTAATATAAAATACCGTAAAGGAGTTCGGCATAACAAATCCGATAGAAAGATAGCGGGCAGTTAAGAATTTAGAAGAAAAAGGGCTGTCATAGAGACATAATCAACAGCGTTGTCAAAAACTGTCATAACAATGAAAATATTATTGTAAATATGTAAATATAAGTTTAATATTAAATTATAGCGTTGTGTTGTGTAGGAAAAATGAATACGGTACAGCACAGGTACAACTTCTTACGCCTAGTTATCGCCAAGTCGCCGAAACTTAGGCTTGAAGTTGAGGACCGTGTCTGTAAGCAGAATAATGAGTCTTGGTGTAGTATCAGAACAGCGCCTCATAATACTAAAATGCGTATTATGACCTGCAGAAATGAATGATATATGAGAATGAAGAAGTATATGTAGGTTAATAAAATAACACTACACATGGATAAGACGAAGATCATGTCGAACTCTCATGTCGCACCCACTCCAATTTTAGTTGGCTGCTATGCACTCGAAGTTGTTGACGAGTATATATACCTGGGACAAACAGTCCAACTAGGTAGGTCCAACTTCGAGAAAGAGGTGTCTCGTCGAATCCAGCTCGGCTGGGCAGCTTTCGGGAAGCTACGCTACATGTACTCGTCGTCCAAGATACCACGGTGTCTCAAGACTAAAGTCTTTGACCAGTGTGTGTTGCCAGTGATGACTTACGGAACTGAAACGTGGTCGCTCACAATGGGCCTCATACGAAGGCTCAGAGTCACACAAAGGGCAATGGAGAGAGCTATGCTCGGAGTTTCTCTGCGTGATCGAATCAGAAATGAGGAGATCCGCAGAAGAACCAAAGTCACCGACATAGCTCTGCGAGTCGCTAAACTTAAGTGGAAGTGGGCAGGGCACATTGCTCGTAGAACCGATGGCCGATAGGGCAGTAAGGTTCTGGAGTGGCGGCCACGTACTGGAAGACGCAGCGTAGGGAGGCCCCCAACAAGGTGGACCGATGACCTGGTGAAGCTCGCGGGAAGCCGATGGATGTGGGCAGCACAAGACCGGTCAACGTGGAAAGCCTAGGCCTTTGTCCAGCAGTGGACATCTATAGGCTGAAGAAGAAGGGCCCGCGTTGTAAAACGAAAAAGTTCCCTATAACTCAAAGTCAGTCAGATGATATGTAGCTACTAAATGACCTAGCATCAAAAACTAAAATATTATTAATACATATGTACATTGTACATATACTTGTACAATCTAACCTAATTCCGGGCGGGCAGAGCCCACGCTCCAATGGTTCAGAACCGTCTCGCTAATGCGATCGACCGTCCGTCTGTCGCAAAATATTGGTCGTTTTCAATAGATTTTTTTTCTATTAATCACATTTTTCCACTCCATTGCCTTCATTTTTACGAAAGATACAGGAATATTGCTTTTATTTCGAAGGTTGTATTCAATTGGTAGTGTTTTTTTTTGGGGGGGTTCACTTTGCGATTTGTAAAGTAGTGGGTGATAGACGTGCGAGTAAGTACGCGGACTTGTGGCTCGACGACCTTCTTCGCCTGTGTGTCACCTTAAGAACGCGTACTTTAAAATTGCCGAGCAAGTTCGTCGGCGATCCAACCTGTTTGAAATCTTACTCGTAGCTCGTCTCGGCTCGTACGTGTGGCAGCGCTGCGAGCTGCGAGCCGCGAGCCGCAAAAGGTCTTCATACGGCGATTTAGGCATCCATACTAATTTTATAAATGCGAAAGTAACTCTGTCTGTCTGTCTGTCTGTTACGCTTACCCGCTTAAACCTCCTCGGCAGTCAGGCCTAGGGGTGGGCAAGTCAGGCCTAGGAATGGGCAAGTCAGGCCTATGGGTGGATAAGTCAGCCCAAGGGGTGGACAAGTCAGGCCTAGGGGTGGGCAAGTCAGGCCTAGGGGTGGGCAAGTCCAGCCTAGGGGGGGAGCAAGTTAAATTTTTTGAGTGAGTAATTTTTGTGCGCTGTAGTCGGTTAGGGTTTTTTGGCAATTACACCGTACATTTTGTGAGTGTCTACTGCGTGGTTTATTTAAAAGTTAGAGATAAGTCCTCATTTATACTTTGTTTGGTAATCAGAGGAATTCATACATGTTCTGAGAGATTTCCAGGGGGTGGGGGGGGCAGCTGCCCCCCATGGTACACCCATGCTCTTACTAAATTTACATGCGATACACGCTCTCTTTTCGTAATGCAGTGCTTTACCCACAATTGTCGAATTCGTCTTATATTAGATTTTAAAATGTAGTATGATATAATTCCCACATAATACAAAGCTTTTTCTCTCGACGACATCACGATGCAGTATGAGCAAGCTTCACGTGTGTCACCGACGGCGAGCCGAGTAAGTTCACGATCTTAAAAACCGCGTACTTTAAGTTCGTACGTCTATCACCCACTTTAGAGAACGTTCACGATTTCGTCGTCGAAAAGCTCTGCCTGTTAAAATAAAAAATGGTTATTGGACCTTCAATTCTTTTTTGGTTTCGACGTAATACGTTTTTCATATTGACGCTTAAAAGGCAACCATATCTAAGCGACAAAAATTCGTAAATTGAGTTATATACACCATTCGAACCGCCAGATTATTCTGCGTCGTTTGGTGTATATAACTCAATTTACGAATTTTTGTCGCCTAGATATGATTGCCTTTCAAGCGTCGATATAATGAGATGCAAATTAATTAAAGTAAAGGGACAATTAATTGACGACACGGTTAGCGCGGTTAGCGGTAGTGGCTGAGTGATCAACTACTACGCTGCGTGTCGCGTGTTGTGTATATGAGTTTATATGTTTGTAAATGCACCTACGATACAGGAGAAATTGCTAGTGAGGGGCAACGTTAAAAAAAAATTGTTGATGTCTAGTTTTTACCTATAAGGTATCAAAGCGAGCGGCGAGCTGCCCACTGCTCGCCGTAAGGACTGAGCCCGGGTCGACGGCGCAGCGAATGCTACATAATTGTATTTTCTTTCTTTATTTCTTTTAAAATGATTCAGATTGTGATGAATAGTGTATGATGCAATTAGGATGATGTATTCCCAGTCAGGAAGATATTTTTCCGGGTGTCTATATATCTACATCTCTTCATCTACAAACACGGAATATACTAAAAGGGCGAACGGTGAAAAGGACCCTCTGAATGGTTCATGTGATTGATGAAAATGTAATTGCCTCTTTGTTGATATATGTACAACGTTATTTTTTGTTTATGCGAAACCTGAATACAGTTTGTTCAGAATAAGCAACTGAATCGATTCCAATATTTTTTACACCATGTTATATTTTTTCCCAAATACATTTAGAAATTGTTGCAGTGTGGTTACCTAGCGCGCACGCTAGATCAGTACTGCGCACTGCCGCGCAACAGCTGACGCCAGAGGTCAACGCACCGCGCGCACGCCGCGCGCCGGAGCGAAGCGTGGACCATGTTTTTGTTGGGACAGCCAAGTAGGATAACAAGCTCATAACTTTGTGGTTTTTCATGATATCTTTTTGAAATAGTAGATACATAGATTATTTACTTAATTAAAAATACTGGACACGTGTTTCGGGTTTCGCACAAACAAAAAATGTTGTATAGTGTGTATTAAAGGGGAAAATACGGAATTCCATAGACATATAACATTGGATAATTATAGGTAGGGTAGAATTTCTAGCCGTCTGTCTTGGACAATAGACATTGTACGAACAATATGTGCTCAGAAACTGTCTTATCTCCGTACCTTTTTACGTCGTCGTGTACCTACCTACAATTCGTGATTCACTAGTGTAGGATGAGTGTTTGTGTGTAACCCATATCCTGCCGTGGGTGTCGTAAGAGGCGACTAAGGGAACTCCCACCAGGGAAGCGGGCAGCAGCGCTTCTCCTGTGAAATAAAAAATTACTGCGATCCCCAACCCGACGGCCACGCGTGGGATTATGGCAATGCCCCCCAATGGAATAAAAGCCTTGGGGGAGGCTTTTGTCCAGCATTGGACGCCTATATGCTGAGAAAAAAAAAGAAGAGGAATTGAACGCAATGCATCAGAGAGAGAGAGAAGGAATGATAGTATGGGAATGTTTATCATTTTTAGGAGATTAAAGACGAATAAATCTATACTAATATATAAAGCTGAAAAGTTTGTTTGTTTGAACGCGCTAATCTGAGAAACTACTGGTCCGATTTGAAAAATTATTTTTGCGTTGGATAGCACATTAATCCAGGAAGGCTTTAGGCTATATAACATCACGCTGCGACCAATAGGAGCGGAGCATAACTAACTCCACGTGAACGAAGTCGCTGGCGGCTGCTAGTTATAGATTTCCATTGTATTGTCTGTAAATAGAAAATAAACCAACAGTAACTGTTTACAAAGCATTTTACTTGCCCCAAAATCTCTACACCTACTACATTAGTGTGATTAATATGTTCGCGAAATTATAATCTGATTTGAATTGTAAATGGTTTCTCTGTTGCGCAATAACCGATATAGTACGTCCACAGTAATCAAAATATAGCTGATGATAATGAGAAATACGTACCTTCTTCGCCATGTACCATGTGTAACTGAATTAATGCAGGCCTAAGAGGGAACTCTAGTGGTGCTTTCTCTATACAAATGTATTCCGCTGTTTTCTTCGTGAATAATGTTTTTACAGCCATGATTATACGTGCCCCTATCATTTGATTTTCTTCCGAAAATTAATTAATAAAAGAAATATGATACTTCAAAATCGTGAAAAATAACCCACTTTTACTGTGATATTATTAGATGGCTATTAGACAAACGTGATAAGTTTTTGACAAAAAAAGAAAATAATGGAAGCTTATGCATACTTTTCCTCATAATTTTGATGAAAAAATAATTGAGATAAGATACAGGTATTCCCTAGTTTAGGAGGCAGGATTTATTGTTTTGTTACATAGAAAATTACCTTTATTCTATTCTCTCTTCTTGTTTCTATTGTTAGTTTCTTTAAGGCATGTACCTGCAAACTTTATCTATGTACGTTTTTTTTGCTCAATAAAGTAATTATTATTATTTATTATTATTAATTGAGATCTGTCGTGTTTTGAAAAAGAAAACAGCGGAATACGAAACGTCTTTTGGTCATAGTTTTTGTAGGTAAAATCAGCCTGAGCTGCAACTGTCCTTTTCGCACTTTACCGGGAGAGGTTGGAAGCAGCGCGACGGCAATAGTTTCTTCAAATACCTATTTTCCAAATTCCTCGGCACTAGAGCCCCCTGTTAATGCAGGCCTTTAAGAAAGCAGTTAGCTCAGAATCGATTACTGAATCGATTTCCGTTTTTTTTTTTAATATAGATAATATGTAATAGGTGTACAAATAAGGTTCCGGCGTTTTTTGAACACGCGGACGAGCATTATCATGTAGGAGAATAATTGTGTCATATCTGGAGTAGTAATGGGCGCGTTGTTCCTCTTCCGTCTATCTCCCTCCAATAATGCTTCAAATTCCATGTCTTCGTACGATTTCGGTCTTCCACTACGTTCTTTGTCTTCACAGTTTCTAAACTTTTGAAACCACTCACGACAACTTCTCTCTCTTAAAGCAGCTTCGCCGTGGCATATAAGCTGTATCATACTATCTACAACCTCTATAGAACAAAAAGAATGCTCTTTAATATGTATACCGTATAAATTACAGAATATAAGTATGAATATTTCACAAAGGACAGAAAGATAGGGAGTATGAAGCCATGGCAACATTTTTATTTTTTATTACATCAGAAGACATTTGGCAAAAAATCTTTACTCCGCTCCAGTGACAATAAATATTACGTAGACCCTACAGTAATTGATAAGAAAATATAATCAGCCAGTATTTTGTAAGAAGTTTTACCGAATATAGAGGTTTCTCTTAAAATATGTTCTTCATGTATGAAACACATGATATGTTCGTTCTTCCCGAAGCTTACATTATTAAAAAGATATTTCTCACAAAATATCTACGACCTCCAAACTTAATTGAGGGTTCCGAACGGTATTTATTTTCGATCAAACTCTAGTAATTTTTTGGCTTCCAACATAATATACTCCATATTTATGTAATGAAATTTCAGTTCATACTCTTTACGAAATAGGCCACAGGTTGATGAAGATATGAAACCAACTTCTACTTTGTTTTCTTACTCCCTGGTACTTCATGAGCCGAGTTTACGCCTTTTGTGGAGTTTCAAACAAAATTATTAATGTACGAACTTCTTCGTTTGAGTTGATAATTTATTGTGAGCAATGAGATAGATATTATTTTAGTACTGATCAATTTCTAATCATTTTTGTTGGTAGATATTTAGCAATAGTAATAATTAATAGCAATTATGTTTTCAAACTTCAGTAGGTGCATATTACATCAACAAAGTCTCAATCCCTGGACTAAATGAATCTGCAAAAAAATGCTAGATATATAAACAATTGTTATCTTTTCTTTCAAATCTAGTTTTTTTTAAAAGAATTCAAATTAAAAATTCAAATAATTTAGATAAATTATATTATCTATACAATGTTAGTAATAGTATAAGCTTATCCTAAGGTTAGTATTAATTTTACTTAAGTGGGTCCAGACTCGTATCCACCTACGAAACCCTGTGTTCTGAAAAACTAATCATGAATTGATGCTTTCTAATTATGATTTCAGCCAAAAAAGAACATTGAGTTGTAAATAGCACTGAGAGTAGGTAAGTCAAATAACTTACAATCACTACCAAATTCTTGACTTCAAAGAGCATACGAAGTAACAAATTACACCGAATAACCCCAAAAACAGGAATTATTTACTTTTCCTCAAACTCCGCAGATCTAATGAACCGTCACAGCAAAAAATATCGCATCTATCGGTAATGGTCGCGCTACGGAGGCCTTCCGCCACGGAAATTAACAGAAACAAAGCATCGTCCGCGACCCTGACGTTAGAAGCGAGGAAAAACAAAATGGCTGATGTAACGAATTCGCGCGCTTTTTTTTTTTAAAAAAAAGAATGTAAGTACTGAAACTTTTTATAATCCGGAGGGAAATAAGCTACCGCAAAGGGACCTATACTCCATTTATTATAACATTAGAAAAAAGAGGCTCGCAGAAGCAGGAGTACAAAACCTTTTATTTTGAAGTCAAGTTCGAACAATTTTAACAAATAATGTATGTGATTTTAATGTAAGTGTATGACTTCTATGTATGGCAAAGCGTATTCTATGTATCTACTCATGACGATGCTTGGAATAGATACATGAAATGAAAAAAAAATAGTAACAATCAGTTTATTAAAAACTATTATTTAAGGCTATTAAATAAGGGAAAAGGTTTTGCCACCTTAATGATATAATTAATGGATGTGATAGATATGTGAATTCTTTATTCATCATCCTCTGATGATGATGAAGAAGATTCACCAACGTTAATAATGAATCTTTCTACAACATTATCCATTATACCATCAAGTTGGCAAAATCTTTCCTCTTCTTTAATCGTATGAGCAATGCAAGATTGCCATTTCTCTGCAGTTATATTTGTGAGTGCTTGAGGGAGCAACTGCTTCACTTCCTCTAATTTAAAACATTTATTGTTTTGTGCTACATATCCCTTCACTTGAGCCCATACTAATTCGATTGGGTTGAGCTCGCAGTGGTAAGGTGGGAGGCGCAACACTAACACATTTTTTTCTTTAGCCATCTCATCTACTACAAACTTTTGGTACAAATGTTTTACTTGTTTCACTTTCTCTAATAAAGTGGCCCTAAGGTCTTTTTCCTCAAAAGGAATACTTTTGTTTTTCAGCCACTCCTGAATATCTGCCTTTCGTGTGGCTGTAGTTGGCAGCTTCTCCACTTTTCTTGAATGATATGGCGCATTATCCATAACAATAACTGAACCACTCTCGATTTTAGATAATATTAGTTTGAACCACTTTTCAAAATTGTGTGCATCCATTTCAGAATGGTAGTCTCCATCACACTTTTTGGCTTCAAATATTAGTTCACCATCCATTAAAAACCCATCTGTTGATCCTGTGAAATGAAATAAAAACAAATCAATAATTGTGTACCGGTGGCATAGAATACTTGATTGCTGGAAATAGATTTTAACCTTTAAATAGCAACCGAAATTAATTGCATCATTAATGTCCTTGAACAGATGATTCTAAAACCATAAACATCTTTCTCCGAGGGAAAGTATTAAGACTTAACCAGTTTTAGTGACCGAAAATGCAGTGGTCATTTTATTAATGTTTTGGTAATGTGACAATTGTTAATGAATTAAAAATAAAATAAAAGTTTTACCAATATGGCCAATGATAAGACGTTTCCCTTTTCCAGTTGGGTTCTTTAAACCAGTTGATAAGCCTGCTCGGTGTGCTTCCTTTGAAGACTTAATAGTGGTGTCTTGCCATACCTTGCTTTTTGTGTGTCCTGTTTGTATAATTAAAGTTGTAGATGTAAATGCAATATTAATTCAACTTATGTTGAACTAATAATACTTCACTGTATTGTTTTGCATAAAGGAGGTTTTACATAACTTGATAAGCTATTTACCGAGTTATGTAAAGCCCCCTTCTTCCAGACTTCATAAATATTAGCAGCACTGTACCTTCATTTAGCCAAGTCTCATCTAAATAATATATTTTTTTTCCTTCATTCCTTAATTTCTTAATTTCATGAAGATATTTCACCCTCCATAACACAATCTCTTGTTTGTCGATAAGGGCACTTTTTCTACTTCTTTTAATATATGTAAATTTTAATTTGTTCTTAATTAAATTATATAAAGTGCTTCTTTTAAAATCGGGTAGAGACTCATCACTATTTACGGCTTCCAGAATCTTATCCAATGTTGGTAATTCATTATCAAAGAAAAAAGAATGAATTTTTCTTCGTATTCCACTTAATGTTATATCATCATATTCATCAGATTTTGAGTATTTCCGTTGGCGAGGAGGGGGTGATTGCAGGCGACCTTTTATATTGTACTCTTTGAGGATATTATAGACCGTTGCACGAGATATGCCTATAAAATGATTAATAGTGTATATTAGTACCTCACAAAGCATGCTATTTTCAAATATATTTATTTTTTATAGTAAAATCCTTAAATTCCTGCAATTTCTGCATTGGATATGATCTTTACCTGCAATTTCTGCAGTTTTATTAATTAACTGCGTCTTATAAGCAGGGGTACCTTCTGGCATGGATCCCTTGACGTCTTTATGAATATTTATAACTGTTGTTTTTTCTGCAGAACAAAGAGGTCTTTGCTTTGATCGCTTTTTCTTGGGAGACAATATTTTAACCTCATGATCAACGTTGGGGCCACGTTTTTTTCGCTGTTGACGTTGCTCAGCTTTACCAGCAGTTTCAGAACGTACATGTTGTGCTTGCAAGCCACTTGGACCTGCACCGAGATAGTCCGTGTTCATAATTCAACAAAACGTACTGTTTTGTATGTACAACACAAAACTAACACTAATAACAATAACAAAACAATAACAAACAGAAAAACAGTAACAAATGACAACTAAACCACGAATATTCAACAATAACAACGAGAGAAGGCGTAGCATTCACAAGTATCCACAAGCGAATAACGGTATGTCAATATTGACAATTGCAGATAGATGATATTATAAACCAACAAAATTAAAAAACACGTGCTGCCACAACTTAGGAAGGGAATAGGTAACATTTTAGATTTGGTTGAGTTATAGTTACATGAAAAAACGTTTCGGGCGTTGTCTGCCTCTGCTTCTTTTAGATTTTAAGCATTGACACGACATTATTTTATTTAAAAAATAAATAATATTAAATGAAGGACATGTAATTTAAGAACGTAGATGGCTTAAATAAGTACAAATTAGGTGTGACAGTTGCTATTTAAATTGATAATATTTAACTCTACATCAATCTTGACTGTAATAGTGTTTATTGTATTTTTTTGCAAACTGTGCACTTAAAAGAGCCTTTTTTAACTTCTGTCTAATGCTATAATAAATGGAGTATAGTAGTGTTTTAATTACTAATTTTTGGGGACGTTTTTTGCGGAGTTTGGATTGAAATGAACTAGCGCCGCGCCGTAAGTGAAAAACAGAAAAAATATTGATTAGAATGTGTATCATTAGCGTAGCTTCGTAGTTTTGTAAAATATTTATTGAGCCTACACTGTTCAACTGTTGTCATGTTCATAATATAAACACTAGGAACAAACACAATCTTGCTGTAGATCACACGTCTCCACAGAATAGGCAACTCGTTCATGGGCCAATGTATACACTTTTACAATAAGCTTCCCATGGACATTCGAAACTTACCCATTAAACGATTTAAAAGCTATAATTATAAAGGCCAAATTTTGCAAAAAGGGGTATTATAAAATCACTCTCTCGGTGGTAGGCAACAACATCAGCCGCCGGCATAAGTTACCACCAGACCAGTGGGGGACCCTTGCACCCACCAGACAAAGTCTTGCCGCCAAGCGATTCGTCGTGTTTTGGCATGATGTCTGGTGAAGCCGTACGGTGGACGGGTCTGAGCAGTTGTGTTGCGATGTGTGCCGGGTACGATGTGCCTAATGTTATTGTGTAGGGAGTTTGGTCGTGGAGGGTCTCCAGATCATCCTCTGGTGCAGCATCGTTGGTCGTGTTGTTGGGTTAAACATTGCATCACCTCGCTCAACTGCCGTCTTCCTTCCTATTCACTCAGTTTTTTTGAGTGAATAGGCTTAATAAGCTAGTGCGCTTTACCATCAATGATTGCATCACTGCTTACCATCAGGCGGGATTGCAGTCAAGCACTAGTTTATAACTATTAAAAAAAGATTATTTAGAAGACAATAAAGCTTGGGACTGAGATGCTCGCTCTGCTAAGCATTGTTATTAAGCAATATGCGTAATTACGACATATTAAACAAAGTTTTCTTTTTGTTCGTTTTCATTTTTAATGTCTGGACTGGAAAAAAGACGATTATCCCTGAGTTTGTTTCGGCTATTTCTTCTCAGAGGTAGTCAGTTAGGAAATGCCGGCTGCATTTAGTTTAAAAAAAAAAATAAAAAAACATATGACGTGTAAAAGTGATCAGTGATCCTACTTGCTTAATAAACGATTTCATTTGGTTGAGGAGAGGCGTTAAGCGCAAAATAATTACATAACAAAATCAACCTATAATGTTCCCAATCCTGGGACACGGTCCTCCTCTCGGCCAGAGGGAGTGGGCAGTAATCTAATACTTATGTCCAGTGCGGATTGATAGGTATCAAATGTCTTGGAAGTTTTCATTCTAGGATATGCCGGTTTCCTTCACCTTTTTGAGAGCAGTGGTGATGAATTAATTTACACAAGGTAAAGCGCCTGACCCGTCGTACCCTTACGAACCTACAATCTTGTAAGTCGAGGTTGCGGCAATTTTTTTTTATAATTGTAAACTAGAGCTTGACTGCAATCCCGCCTGCCAGGGTGTCACCATTGTGTGGGTAGCACTGAAGACACGGTGGAGCATACGGTAGAGGTCTGCCCGGCTTGGGTAGAGCACCGCCGTGTCCTCGTAGCGGCGATCGGCGGCGATCTTTCGCGTCCGACCCTGGTCCAGACCATGGTCTGGAGCGAGAGTGCATGGCAGGCCGTCACCTCATTCTGCGAAGCAGTGATGCTGGCAAAGGAGGAGGCGGAGCGCGTGAGGCAGCGGGAATCCCAGCGACCTCACGCCACTAGCCGCCGCAGGAGACGCCCGCAAACCCGTACCGTAATCAAATCATTATAAAGGTGGAAATTGCAAATCATACCGTATCATTTGAAGGTGGCCTGTATATTGAAGCCAGGACCTGTTCACTGTTTGCTTGTTATCAGGAACTTACCTGTAAAAACAAAGAAAATATGTTTATAATATAGGAAAACAATGTCTTAAGATAAATCAAGGTTAGTAAAAAGATGTGGGCAGCTCGCCGACCGGTAAGGACCAGGCCCGAAAGAGACATTCGGACAGGCCTCAAAGAGATATCAGCGTATCGTGAGGAAGTCCACGAAGACCGATGCCTCCTGGGTCAGGGTTGCGGGTTGGTTGGCTCCTGCGGGGAACCCTCCTTCGAGGCACGAGTGTCATCGTCTCTCTCCTCACTTCCCGCGGGAGCACCTTCCGGAAGGCGGTCAGTTTGGCGTCGGCGGGCGGATCCTTAGTGGCGAGAAGGATCCGCCGCCTGGGCTTGAGGGTGGCGCTGCACAAAACGGAGGCCGTGTTCTTTCACGGTCCCCGGCAGCGCCCCCCACCTGACGCCCACATTTAAGTGGTGGGGGTGAGGGTCGGGGTTGAGGCCCAGATGAAATATCTGGGCCTCATCTTAGACAGCAGGTGGCGCTTCGGCCCGCACTTAAGCGGGCTGTCGTCGCGCCTGCTGAAGGCTGCGGACGCCCTCTCGTGGCTGATGCCAAATTTGGGAGGGCCAAGCATGCGGTGCCGGCGTCTATACGCCGGCATACTGCGGAGTATGGCCCTTTATGGGGCCCCGATTTGGGCGGACTTCCTCCATAGGAGGGAGAACCTCACCGCCCTTCGGAAGCCCCAAAGGGCTATCGCCCAACGGGTATCGCGGACCTACCTCACGGTGGGCTTCGCAACGGCGTGCGCTCTGGCGGGCACCCCGCCTTGGGAGCTCGAGGCGTGGGTGCTCGCCAGAGTGTACGAGTGGACGGCAGGGCGCAGGGCGCTGGGCGAGCATCCGGCCCCAAAGGTGAGGAAGGCCGTCCGGCGGGAGGCGAGGGTCACTCTTGTCCAGCATTAGACGCAGGATCTCGCCTCCGCCGTCTTCGGCCGCCGTACCCTCGACGCCATCAGGCCGGTCCTGGAGGACTGGCTCGACAGGCGTCACGGGTTCCTCTCCTTCCGTCTGGTGCAGGTACTCTCCAGCCACGGCTGCTTAGGCAGGTACCTGCACCGGATAGGACGAGAGGAGACACCGTCGGACACGGCGGAACACACCCTCGCGGTGTGCCTGTCGTGGGCCGTGCCGCGCCGCGATTTTGTCACGGCGGTTGGAGGGGACCTCTCGCTGCCCGCCATCGTCAGAGTAATGGTGGGGAGCGAGGAGGCCTGGGTGGCGATGGCCTCCTTCTGCGAGGTCGTGATGTCGCAGAAGGAGGCAGCGGAGCGCGAGCGGGAGGAGGATCCCCTCGCTCCGGCGCTCCGCAGACGGCGTAGCGGCAGGAGAAGGCGGGATTTCGCCCGCTTTCTCCCCCCCTGAGGTGAGCGGCGGGCGTGAGGCACGGGGAAGGTGCCGACGCCCGCCTTACATCGCTCACCACGCGGGAGCCACGGCCCCTCCCCAGGAGGGGCAATTGAGGGTCCGCCTTGCTAGGCGGGTTTCGCCGGCGGGGAGAGGTAGCACAGCCTGCGCTAGTTTCCCACTCCCCCGGAGTGCCGCTGTGGTTTTTAGTGGGTATTCCCAGCGTCGGCTGGGCGAGTCCCACACACGCCCTTCGGGGTACGGTGTGTAAATGCATTCCCACAGCGAAAAAAAAAAAGCGGGTTGGTAAAACAAGAAACCGTGGCCCTGGCCGTCGCACAGGCAAGTGAAGAAACACGGGTGGGTTTTAGTCAGTAAAAGTCTGACACGCTCCGCCCAGAGCGGGCGAAGTCATTTGAAGATTTCCCATCCCAACAAAAAAATGGTAAGCCGTGATGCAATCGTTGATGATAAAGCGTCCTAGTTTATTAAGTGCCTATTCACTCAAAAAAAACTAAGTGAACAGGAAGGAAGACGGCAATTGAGCGAGGTGATGCAATGTTAAACCCAACAACACGACCAACGAAGTTGCGCCAGAGGGAGATTGATCTGGAGGCCCTCCACGACCAAACTCTCGACACAATAACATTTGGCGCATCGTGCCTGGTACATATCGCAACACAACTTAAAGCACGTATTTTGAAAATCATCACAATTATCGGTATAAAGCAATCTAAGTAACATTAGACCTTTGACGCCCTTCGAGCGCAGAAACAAAAGGTTTTTCGAGGGTCGTGCCTCCTAATTCAGCGGTTGTACCCAACACCGTGGCTACATTGACATGGCACCTTGTTTACATAAAACAACGGGTTACGAACGGTAGTCGGTAGGTGCGACCTACCTTCGATTCGTAAGGATTAACCGTCAGTGAGCCCCTCGGTGACAGTTCGACACGATCCGCCCGCAATTTAATCACACCCCAGTTCGTTACGCACCTTTGTTTTCTTTTTTTAACGTTTCTGATTTTAGGGTGGGTTGTTTGAAAAGAGAAAAATGGGTGTTAAAAAAGTAATAGGTTCTTAAGAATATGCGACTTTTCTTTTTGTTATTGTCTTTAAAAACCGTCTTGCTCAAGTATCGTAAAGGTTGTCTGCGAAAATCAACCTTATAATGTGCAGGCTGGCAGAAAAATAACATTCTCAGCGCCCTAATTGCTTAACAGACTATTACTCTACTGGAATCATTTTGAAGCATGTTGCTAATTCATTGCTCCATATCATCAAAAAATGTGTCTCCCAACAACGTAAAAAATGCGATGTCACTTGTCACTGTCAAATATTTGACCCGGGTCATGACATCAGGAAAACATGGTTTTATTTTGAGTACGAGGCTTTTTAGTGAGTTACATTTCTTTGTTCTTTATTATGTGTTTATTATTATTTAAGTATATTATTGTTGTAATATGCGTTCTGTTTGTGCGGAATACACAATTTCTTTATTTTTTTTTAACTGTCAAAATGAAACCCATTGCTATTGATAATGTGTTACGTAATAACCCGGTTGAATTTAAAGGTTCAAGTGAATTTAGACTGAGCTTTAAAATAATGTTAATTTGTAAGTTTTGTTTTAAAAAACAGCAGATTAAACGTAACAATTATAATATAAAGTTGCAATCATTATTATCCGATTTTATGGCCCAACACTACATATACTCAACATAGTACGCATGGACACATCAAACTACATAAAACCAGTATAACATGACTTTATATTGTACAAAGCAACTATACAATTCAAGGTCAGCTAAAACTGGAAAATTGTATCTATAGCTTGATGTGAAGCCGTTTGTACCTACTACTAACGTTAGTAATTTTGAGAAACGTTCTATTTCATTATATGTAAGTGTGTGGGTTAATAAGTATCTTAGTCATACATAAGTAAGGCTTTACATGTTTATACTAAGAACAAGTCTCTTACATGTTTAGGTAAAAAATGTTAATTTATCTCCATCATTTCAATTTACGATGTGGGTGTAGAATTAGTCCCAAATATTTCTGGCAGCAAGTAATTTAGGGCTGAAAGTGTAGGTTTTTTGTTTAACTTCATAAACTATACAAACAGGAGTAGAGTAGCCATTAGAATTAGTTACTTAACATTTTACAAAAATAATAATTGTGAGGCATAATAATGACAAATTTTAATTATAATGAATCTGTGGAGGTATGAGAAACAGGGAGTAAAGTTCACTTATCCTCCATAGAAAAGGGAGGATCCTCCGACCAGACGGGTGTTATGTCTGGCGGGCATTTGCCCAATGCTTGAAATTGGCAAGTTGTATGTATGCTAATTGCACGGTAAACTCTGATTGCGAGATGTAGAATTCGTGTGACGTCAGTATGACGAGTTGTTCCATGTGGCGTTTGTATTTGTAGGTACCGCTACAACTCATTTTAATGAACACAGAACAATTTAAGGGGAATGCGCTAGTGTAGTTCGCCATTTTTTTTTATGTTTATGATGTGTAAGTGTGCTTGCTGCCGCATTAGGTTAAGCAACCTCCAGAGAAGTGCCCTGACAGGCGTGGCACAGAGGGGGCTCCGAATTGGTCTTCTGAGAGGTAACGGTGCTCTTTCTATGTGCAGAAGATGACCACCGCGGTGGTTTTAATGAGGTAAAAATCCCACACTCCCTGGTCTTATTCCCAAAGACCAGGCCTTTAGAAGGTTTCCCCTCAAAAACAAAAAACTTTTAAGCAATCTAAAATGGTATAGAAGAGTGTAATAAATAAATGTTTCTCGAAGGGGTAAGCAAAATGTAGAAGCGCAATAATCGCCAATAATAATAACTTTAAAACAACATCATATACTTGAACATCATACCAGCCATTGAAACTTTACAAGAACAACAAATCAGAATTTCACCACTCGCAAATACTAATTCATGGAAGAAGTTCTCCCGATATTAGTTGCAATAACGTACTTAATAGGATAAACGGAATTGATTTCGATACTCAATTGCTTCGCGGAATTACCGGATGATACCCGGTTTAATACAGATTTGGTAAGCCTCTGGGCCTGACTTAATTTGTAAGTAATAGCTTTATGTAAAGACTAGCTGCGTCCCGCTGTTTCACCCGCGTAAGTTTCAATCCCGCGGGAATATCGGTATAAAAAGTATCCTATATGTTATGCCTGGCTATAAACCATCTTAATGTCAAATTTCATAAAGATCCGTCCAGTAGTTTTTGCGTGTCATCGCAGACAAACTGCAAGAAGGTCGCCTACGCTGGTACGGTCACGTCTTACGAAAACCGGCATGTTACGTAGGTAACTAATGCCTTGCCATGGCGCCTCCGCCGGGCCGGAACAAGCGAGGTAGACCAAAGAAGTGCTGGCTTGACGTTGTAAGAGATGACACGCGTGCCAACAATCTCACACCACGGGATGCCAGAGATCGTACGCAACGGAGGCGTATATGTAGGAAAGTGGACCCCGGGATCCAACGCGAAAGCCGCGGATGCAACCGGAACTATACGCTGAGATGATGATGGGTAGTTTTTGCGTGAAAGGGTAACAAATATCCATCCAACCATACTCAAAAATTTTCACATTTTTAGTATTAGTAAGATTCCCAGCATTGCTGTATCTATTTATGTCTGTAGGTGAATTCAAATCAGCACCCTAATTGCGAAACATACATACTACTATCAATTGGAATCATTCTGAAACATACTGCTAATCCCAATCTTCATTTATGTCCGAAAAATGTGCCTGCTCAACAACGCAAATAATGTAATGAATGTTGTTATAAATAATAATAAATATATACGGACAAATCACACAGATTGAGCTAGCCCCAAAGTAAGTTCGAGACTTGTGTTATGGGATACTAACTCAACGATACTACATTTATAATAGATACTAGCTTTCCGCCCGCGGCTTCGCCCGCGTGGAGTTCGGTTATATCGCGCTTTTTAGATTTCCCTCGGGAATATCAAATTTTTCCGGGATAAAAGGTAGCCTATGTTCTTTCTCAGGGTCTACAGATTGTCTGTGCCAAATTTCATCAAAATCGGTTGAGAGGTTTAAGCGGGAAAGCGTAACAGACAGACAGACAGACACAGACCGACAGACAGACAGACAGAGTTACTTTCATAAATTAGTATGGATATCGGCGTTGAGCACCGTCTGATAGCGATATAGTTTTAAGTTATCCGGTTAATCGAGTAGGGATTCCTAAACGTAACACCCGACACTGGCACAAAAGAAGAGGTAACGGGCACTGGTGACAGCTGGCCAACGGTTAACTTGGATGTGCGACTCGTGTCAAGTGGAACGTTATTTATTAAGAACATTATTGTAAATTGGAGGGATTAAAGTTTGATATAAAGTGTATCGTTATAATTCATTATCTCCTTGCCCGATAACCTACGCCTATAATGGATCCTTCGCTATATAAAGACGGAGCATCCCCAGATGATGGTTTTGTACAGCTAACTTCTTCTGATGATGGCCATGTGCCGTTAGATACATACATAGATAAATATCCGAGACCCAGGCCAATCAGGAAAAGATCGTTTTCCATCATGACCTGGCCGGGGATCGAACCCGGGGCCTCCATAACGTAGACAGGCGTATTGACCGCTGCGCCAGGAAGGACGACAAAATACAGCCCATATCTACTGATAGTGTGTCATGCAATTACCGTGCAGAACTGTCATTTCTTATCAGTTAGGTATACGAAATAGCAATAACAAGAAATACGAGTCTGGTAGAACTCATTTGTTTAGAGTCTTGAGGATTTCAGACTTGAAGTAGGCGCATTCCATAAAACCTTGGCTCAACCAAAGGACGGTGATGGGAAGATTCTTTTAGGTTCATGGCCCAAATATCAGAAACTAGCGACCGCCAGCGACTTCGTTCGCGTGAAGTTAGTCATGCTCCGCTCCTATTGGTCGCAGCGTGATGTTATATAGTCTAAAGACTTCCTGGATTAATGGGCTATCCAATGCAAAAAGAATTTTTCAAATCGGAGCAGTAGTTCCTGAGATTAGCGCGTTCAAACAAACAAACAAAACTCTTCAGCTTTATATATTTGTATAGATGTGTATTTAAGGTGCGATGAGACTCGTATAGGCATTGCAATTATAAATATCCCTACATAAAAAATAAAATAAAATATCAACAAGAAAATTCAAGTAGGCTGTCATTTTTTTAACAATTTTCCCTGATTGTACATCTATAGCCATATCTCCTTCAACGAAAAGTCAAGACAAACGCAGGTTAAAATAGAAAATAATGGCTGACCCTTCCCGAAATATATTGTAACAGTTCTTAAAATAGACGTACACGAACATATTGGATTGATTTCTATAGGTAGCATGTGACGGCCACTTCCATGGTGCCTTGTACCAAACAGTGATCGGTGATAAGTTAATATTGTTGAAGGAGGACCAACTGTTGTTGGCTTCGATGTTTTGGGTAACGTGCGATAGTGACAGGAAGATTCAAATGTGTTTCCTTTTTTTTTGTTGACTTGGGATGTCAGTTTATTTGAAATTGGAAGGACATTTTTCGTTTGATAAATATTTCAAACAAAAAATATCCTTCCAATTTCAAATAAACTAAAGACTAACAAAATAAAGACGGTATATTTTTAAGTCTGGGTTTCTAATGATGCATTCTTTTTATTAACTGAACCTCTTTTAAACAATTTGACATGTTTTGCTAGTTGGTAGACTAAGCTAGGTTACCCTCGAAGTTAATTTGGAATTGTGATCACAATGGGAAAAACTGTACGATGATAAGTTGATATTATTGAAGAAGACACCTCACTCCCCCGACCTGAGGAAGTCTGCAGGATGTAAATCCATCTTTCATTCCCGCAACCCCTGGCGTAGGTGTAAGATGAACAACAAAACACCGAAGTGGTTTTTGGTTAGTAAGAGTCTAATAGACTGAATTGAAGAACGGCCACAGAAACGTGGGGATTGACATGAGAAAGAAAAGCCTTTGTCTAAAGATAGGAAAATCAAAATATGGTTAATAATACTGACAAAACAATTCCATCACAGTCACCTATCAAACAACACAATGGCTACCAAAATAGAATAAACCAAAAATAACTACGTTCCGGTAAAAAAAAAATATTTGTCTTTTCAAAACAACTAATTCAATCCCATCCTCCAAATGGTGACACAAAAATACATGACACTCGATCGAAACTCAAAACAACAAATAATCCCATTCTCGTACACATTTTTATCCGATCGTAAAAATTCATACAGCAATCAATCAATTTGTGTTGGCAGTTGAATGTTATTGTCACCGACTCATCTGTGTACAGTTTAAAAATAAAATATGCACCTACTGAATTATACTGTGATGGCCAGTATGTATATTTAATAGATAACAAGTTTCAAGTGAAATCTTCTACGGACGCTTATTCTGAACAATGACTAAAAAAGGATGACGGACGTTATTCACACTTGGTAGAAGCAAAATCTTCAAATAATTTGATTTCAGGATAATAATACATTCGTATTATTATCCTGAAATGTAGAATTTCGGGAAGAGGATAATTGTAGGTTTTAGTAATGATCATAGTGATACAAAGTTAGATAATTATTTTACAGTTTATTTGTATGTGTCGTGGGTAACGATATCATTTTAATAAAATTTGCTCATTTGATTTATGTAGTAGTAGGCTGTGACGTTATTTTGTAATGGCGGCACGTCGACAGAGTCGTTTTGGAAAGTGGGGATTGTGGAACGGTCACTTCACGTTCAGGCGCGGACCAGGGCATTTCTCCGGGGCAAAACTGTCGGTTTGCCTATTTAAATTGCTATAGGGAATTTTTATTTGCTATTTAGTTTTTCTTCATAGAATTGAGTTTACAATTGCTCTTCGTCTTTTGATTCCAAACTCCTCTTACGATATGGAGCCCTTACCACCACACCAATATGGCGACGACCCTATAGCTCCGCCGTCGCTGACGTCGTCATATATGGTACGTAGATTTATTCAGACTCAGAGCTTACACCTTCGATAACTATAGTAAGAACAAAAATAACGAGCGAGAGCATAAGAAACACACTATCATTCTTCTATTGGAGGGTAAACCGCAGTGAAGCGCTGGATGCAAGCCGCGTTCAACCGTTCTTTTTAGAAATCCTTGGGGGAGGCCATGCCCAGCAGTGGACTTCATGTGGCTGAGATGATGATGATGATGAAAAAGTTTCCTGTTTCATTTTCTCCCACGTTTAATCTTATTAATTCATGTGTCTGTTTTTACTTCTAAACTGTACCGTCAAAATCGGGTCGGTTCTAGCCTTTGATCAGGTCAGTGACGTTAAGGTACTCGGCGGTGATTCAAATATACTCGGATCCAGTCGTAAGGAACGTCTATGTGTGGTCAGAAGCTCACAGCCTCTTTTTAGGATTCCGTATCTGATGGTATGCCATCGAACGCTATTAATAAGCTTCCCCTGTTTAAAGGCATTAGGAGGTGTGAAGTTAATTCATCCTCCATAAAAAAGGAGGATCCCCGCCCAGACGGGTGTTGTATCTGACGGGACTTGCCCAGCGGTTGATGTTAGAAAGTTAAATTTATGTACTAGCTGCACAGTAAACTTTGCTTGCGCGATGTAGAATTCGTGTGACGTCAGTATGACGCGTTGTTCGCATGTGGCGGTTGTAGATACCGCTACAAGTGTATTCCAGTAGCCGCTATAACAACAATAAATAGTGGCCTGAGTATTCTTTCTTGCGTTGCTAACTAGGCCAGCTGAGGATCCAGTGAGTTGAAACCGCTTGCCGTATAGTTCACGGTGAGTCAGAACTGTCTACGGAGATTCCCCTGTGAGTCGGGGTGGTGACGCTGCGTTATACTCCAATGCGTCGGATGTCGCATAGCGTGTTATTTGTTGTTGTGTCCGATTCGCACTTGGCCGTTTTTTAAACCAGTCAAGAGCCAGTCGGATTCGCGAATGCGAGGTTCTATATCATTATTTAAAAAAGAAATTTATTCTCGGTTTTCCAATTGCCTTCTTTTGCCACATCAAACGAATCAAAGACCCGAACATGTACAAACAAATTAACGCCCAAATTCCAACTATTCAAATCAGAGCATCACTTCAAATCTGTGAGTGACATCAGCCCGCACTCGGTGCTAACTACATCCTTATTAGCATGAGTATGGACCCGACACTATAAATACATATGTAGTCGTCCTCCGTGGCGCAGCGGTCAACCCGCCTGCCTGCGACGTGGAGGCCCCGGGTTCGATCCCCGGCCAGGTCATGAGAGAAAACGATCTTTTCCTGATTGGCCTGGGTCTTGGATGTTTATCTATATACAATATGTTAAGAAAACCCTGTCCGACCCGTAAGGATATTAAAGGTTAGGTAAACACATGACCAAATAACATATGAAATTTTACATAATCATCATAGTAACAATACTACTGAATTTTGAAATAATCTTTTTTTTCCGCGAATTAATTCCAACTTCCCCAAAATTTGGTAATTTTTAAAAAGTGACAACATTATTTTTGACGGTGTAATTCTGAGCGAATAGCGATGCGACCGCGTGCCGCGTGCCCTGCCCCTCTTCACCCGCGCCTGTATGGCCTACCGCACATGTTTTAAGTTACCTCTTTTTGCGAAATAATATTTATTTTTTAGGGGGACTTTTTTTTAAGTTTAGCCCGGCTTTGTAGGCATTAGTAGAATCAGTTATCGATACCTAACAATACCTTCACGGAGCGGACAGGGTTTTCCTTATATGTATATTGTATGTATCTATTATAAATATAGTATCGTTGAGTTAGTATCCCATAACACAAGTCTCGAACTTACTTTGGGGCTAGCTCAATCTGTGTGATTTGTCCGTATATATTTAATTATTATATAAGTATACACCGTCATTTAAACTACTAAAATGTATACAGAGTTGGATTTGGGGACTTTGAAAGTATGGCATAGAACAACAAGGTAATTGCCTCCTAACATACTATCAGTACCAATGGGTTTCATTTTGACAGTTCAACAACATTCATTGCGGTATTTACATTCTTGAGTGGACGTATTGTTAGAACATATGGAGCAATGGATTAGCAATCTGCTTCACAATTATTCCAATTGATACCAATAGTGCGATACGCAATTAGGGTGTAGAATATTGTCTGTTGTTGTTGTTATACAACGTGTAACAAAAAGGGTATATACATAACAAGGGCATGGCATCTTTACACAATATCAATCGATATTGGAAGTGTTTTTTAATCCTATTTCTTTATTTTAGGAAGTTATGAGGAAAAACACCGTCTGTGATAGGCTACTACCATACTACGCGCACAGAATTATTGAAGACATTTATCGGATTTTGCCAAGTAATGTGAAGTATAACGAGTAGTTATTAACGTATGTAGTGTAGTGCCATGTTTGTTATGATTTGATTTTAAGAAACACACGAAACCGAAAATTTGATATCAATATTTTGAGTATTTTATTTTGAGTTGATACCCTTCCCATATTGTTTTATATCATCTAAAGATGCCATGCCCTTGGTATGTATATACCCTTTATGTTACACGTTGTATACAGGTGATATGATCAGTAAAGTTGGGCAACCCCAAAATAAGTATCTCTTAAAGTCAATGGAAAAATAACTATACAATAACGTTGAGCTTACGTTACAAATTCAAATTCTATAAAAACATTTTTAATTCTACATAGCTTCAGATAGTCATTCTGAAATCAACGTATTTGTCATTGGATTAAAGTACATATCTGTTTAACTTGAAATAGGAAAGGGGTTTGCAGCACCAGGCCTCCATTACTGTCGGACCGTACCTAAGTACGGTTACCAAAAGAGGTAAGTAACCAGTTGCATCGGATATAATCGAAGTTTAATAAGAAACCAATGGATTTTTTTGAAAGAATTTAATTATTTTTTTATTTTAATAAAAAAAAACCAGTTTGGGTACCAAATCTTTATTAACTAAATAATAATCCTTATTAAGTCGAGTTTGTTTCGATTTTACGCCTAAACCAAAGAACCGATTTCGACGAAATTTGGCACCCAGATAATTAACAACCAGGAATAAAACATAGCACACTATGTATTCCGATACTCTGACGGAATCGATACTTACGCGGGTTAAAATCGCGAGGCGGAGCTAGTATATCTATGTACATACAAGGTGTATCTGACATCGTAACGCAAATTTCGCGAAAAGGCTAGACCGCATATAAATAAAAAAAAGCAATAAAATTATGATAGACATTTATGTCATTAATGAGCTGTTACAGAAAACACAATGTTTAAAAAAAAAGTGTCTGCTCGGCCTTTGAACGTTGCAAACTTGCCGCTGTACGAGTTTGTTGGAATGAAGTTGACCCCTGAAGTGAACTCTAGTTAATCAGCTGATAGGACAGTTTTTTAAGTTTTATTAACATTGCGCTTTTTTGGGTAATTAGCGAATCAATTACTTTTTACTTTAAAATCTTATTGGATTATAAAAGTATAGCAATAGGCATGGTGGCTAAAAAAAAGTAAACATATAACGACGAAGATACGGCACGTCAAAATTTTGTGTGACGTCACTTCTGGGTACAAATTTTACTCAAACGTGACGTCATAAGCTCCCGCTCCTGAACTTTAATGCGTTATATCTCATTCAATTCTTATTATTTTGTTAAAACAAAAAATACGTGTCCATTATTTTATGCTTATCTAAAAGACGGATTAATTAGAATCACTATTTCTTAACCCTGTCATCATGCCTATTATGAACGGTCTAAAGTGAAAAAACTGCATTTTTGTTTTTAAATCAGGAAATAGCCGACGATAAATTCCACCACTGGAGGGTTCAGAATCATGTACTGGATCCATGGTACTCGTTTGTACGTCCATGTCAGATACACCCTTTATATAAAAAAAACGCAGTTGGTAATTTCTTGACGCAGTCGGGTGAAACAGAATCGCTTGTCGTTCGCAATTAATATTCAGAGACCGACTGGTATACCCCAGTGATTACTCAAAAGTTGGCCCGCTGCTTTCTTTTTTTTATATAATTAAAAACTAGTGCTTGACCGCAATCCCGCCTGATGGTAAGCAGTGATGCAATCGTTGATGGTAAAGCTCGCTAGTTTACTAACAGCTAATTCACTCAAAAAACTGGGCGAATAGGAAGGAAGGCGGCAGTTGAGCGAGATGATGCAATGTTAAATCCAACAACATGACCAATGATACTGCGCCAGAGAACGATTGATCTGGAGACCCTCCAAGGCCAAACTCCCGACACAACAACATTTGGCGCATCGTACCCGCCACACATCGCAACAACTACTCAGACCTGTCCTCCGTACGGCTTCACCAGACATCATGCCGGAACCCGACGAATCGCTTGCCGGCAAGACTTTCTCTGGTGCTAACTTCTGCCGGCTGCCGATGTCATGGCCTACCACCGAGAAAAATGCAGATGAAATGTTGGTATCTGAATATACATGATTTTCCAGAAAATAGTGTCAGGCTAAAATCCGGAGATAGAGCTATATTTGTTGTATACGAATACCCTCATGCATGTTCCGCGTTTTCCCTTTAATATTAACGTTTTCTACGTTTCTGGATATTTCTCGAGCCCTGCTTAGAAAATATGAGTCACCTAATTAATTTTAAATTTAAAGATGATAAATTTTGAGTAAATTTAAGTAGGTACATCCTTTTTAGTTTTACAATAAAATTTTCATAATTTCAGTCAGCCTACGTAGCTGATTAAAAGTACAAATCAAGATGATTCAGGAGAAATAAAATAGTCTTCCTCTCATAAAAAAGAGGTATAAAATTTTCAAAAAAAGTTATAAGACGAAAACTTACTTATTTTTCATAGTTTTCGGCTAACTCAAAGTGCTATATGCTCTGGACACTATTTATTGGGATAACCTGTATTTTTCAAAAAGACAAAATTGTGCATTGCAAGAAATTTAATAAAGAAATACCCTTACCACCTAATAATTTATCTCCGCATAAGCATTTGACTTTAACCTCTCGATAAACAGTGGAAACTCAAGTACTCATTGTTTAGCTGTCGCACCTACATATATCCAAAACAATAAACAATTTAATTAAACCCCTTCAAAGATCAACTCACTCAAAACCGGACAGCGATTAATTAATCAATTCAATTAAAGACGGAATTCAACAAAAGCTTGGATATCATATCAGATTCCTTTCAATGGCGTCCTTCTGACGAACTATTTAGCCATGTGGAATAATTTCTGAGATTACTGGACAAAAGCGGTTTAAACCGGTTAATCAACGTCCTGGAACGGTTTTGACCTTTCTCCGAGTGTATTCTAGACAGTTCGAAGTTGTGCGAGATATGTGTGTATAAATACTGATCTTGTGCGAAATCCGAATATACATAGTTTGTTCAGAATAAGCAACTGAATCGATTCCAATCATTTTTACACCATGTTCATTTTTTTTTCAAATACATTTAGAAATTGTTGCAGTGTGTTTACCGAGCGCGAAGCGTAGCTTATGGTAGATCATCGCCCGCGCAACAGCTGACGCCAGAGGTCAATGCACCGCGCGCCCGCACGACCGGAGCGTGGACCATATTTTATTGGGAAAGCAGAGTAGGATAACAAGTTCATAACTTTGCGGTTTTACATGATATCTTTTTGAAATTTTGTACATAGGCTTTTTAGTTAAAAATGCTGAACACGTGTTTAGGGTTTCGCATAAACAAAAAATAATGTAAAAATATATATACAGTATGTTAACTAACAGAGGGCGTTCCCGTTAACCCGAAATAGTATAGCATACATACATGCTAAAAAAAATATTTCCATTCGAAAACAAAATGTTTTAAAATTTTTTCAATTAGAAAATATTAAATAAAAATTTTAAATTGACATGTAAAAGAAACACACTGTACCTGCGAACATGAAAGACGGTAACGTCGCAATTTATTTATGAATGACGAGCCGCGTATGCGGCGGCGATGTAAGATCTAATTGATTGATGTGTGTTGGGCAATGCAACGTTAGGTAGATACTATTCCGCGCTACTATTTTGATTTAAAACAGGAGGTTTCAAATTTATTTTCAATTATAATTTCTTTTTATTCGGATTATTTTATGCTTATTTTTCTATGCTGATATTTATATTTTAATCTATTAATGATATATATTAACGAGTTTAAGGGAACGCCCTCTGTTATTTAACATACTGTATATATATATATATATATATATATGCATCTGTGTGACATTACACATCACGTTGTAGTGTAAAAGTGATTTACATCCGCCACCTCACATCAGTTTCAGTTGAAAACCAACGTCAGGAATTAATTCTCTGGCATTTTTGCTGAACTGGACCTTTTTGGTGTAGCCTCGAGGCACACTTTACTGCTATTTTTCACATCGGGGTTTTTACTTTTTATTTGTTAGCAGCTGATGTACGGTTATTTTAGATGTATGTGTGCTTTTGAATAAATACATTTTCTTTCTTTCTTACATTTACATTAGTGTAGGAGATATCTATAAAGATTTGTTTAGTCATCGGTCACAATTCTATCCTCCTTGGATTCTGTAAAAAACAAATCTCATCGTGAATACTTAGATGCAAGTTAGCCACGGCATACTTCACCTAAGTTTTCACGGTAGGTGTTTTTAAAGAAGAGATGCAGATATGGTTGTCCTGACAATTTCTAAGACCGTATGTACGGTTTTATCATCATCAACATCATGTCAGTCACAGGAGGCCCACTGCTGGACATAGGCCTCCCCCAAGGATTTCCAAAAAGAACGGTTGGACGCGGCCTGCATCCTGCGCTTCCCTGCGGTTCTGGTCAGGTCATACGACCATCTAATCAGTAGGTGTCCGACGCTGCGCTTTCCGGTACGTGGTCGCCATTCTCAGAGTCTTTCTGCCCCATCGGCTTTACGTGCTTTGTGCCCCGCTCACTGCCACTTCAAAGAGCTACTCATTCCTGATTTTAAATAAAAAAAAAGACCCGAGACACGTGCAACCCAAATGAATTTGTATAATCAATCATGTGAAAACGTGACTATGTAAAATAAATTGAAATGCAATATTTCAGTTTCCTTCCTAATTAATAATTCAGCGAAATAATTTCACTCATTACTGAACAAAAGCAGCACGAACCGGTTCACAGCGGTTATTAGCCGGTTCATACTGGTACCGAACGGTTTTAGCTGAAACTCACGTGGCTATACCCGACCTGGGATGGATGCAACGTGCAATTAATTAATCTAGGTCGCCAGTAACGTGTAAAAGCCCGAATAATATTATTTTAAATCAAGCAGAGCAGCGATGCGGTGAACAAAGGGATTTCAATACAACAGGTTGGTACAGATACAATTAAACATTTGTGTAAAGATTGTTTTGTACGTGTTCTTGTTGAGTGTAATGTTAACTATTATTAGCATTAAGATTTATCTTAGGGCTTTGTAATTGTGACTTTCGGGAGTTTAAGGAATCTTGATATTGGATAGTTGGTAATTTAAATGAAATATTTTTTCTTATGAATCATATACTAGTGCTCGGCCGCAATCCCGCCTGATGGTAAGCAGTGATGCGATTGCGCCACTCATATTGTAGTGTGACGGAAACACCGCCGCATGATTTTAATCATTACCGAAAACAAACGTTATCGAAGAAAAACTAGAATAGATTCTATTTTATGAATACGGATTACCTTCAACCATATTTCGCTTTTCTGCTCTGTAGATTTTTCTCTAGTCGAGAATATTAAATTCCGACTGCAAAGCAATTCTAGTTCAATAACAATAAACTTCACTTCACAAAAGCTGCAAAATTTAATTAATTTTCTCCGTACTCCAAGAAACTGTAGTAACATCAAAATATTACTTGCAAGACAGCTTAGATAAAAGCGTTGCTGAATAAGCACGGGCAAGTGCTGAGAGAACTCACAAACGTGCAGGTGATGCAGGGGATATTCCAGTTTTATATGTTCCCGGCTTATGTATGTACTCAACGTAATCCGGAATATGGTAGCAAGGATTTTGTGATAGAGTTGGGGTACCACGATTTTTAAAATAATGTGGATATTTCTTATTAATTTTTTTGATTTTATTTCGAGTTGTGTCTTAGTTTCTTTTATTGGCTTTTTTCATTCATTTTGTAGGTATAGGTACATAGATGATATACCTTAACAGGTATTGCAGTGATAAAAGCATAAATTCTAAGTCCAGCCTTATAAGAATACAAGGGCTGCAGTGTTTATTATTGTTGAATATCGCAGCATTTTGCTGAGAAAAAATAGTAAAGCAATGATGATGTGGATCATTCTTAGTTTTTCTTTTTTGGTATTTGTGTGTAAATTGTATGTGTAGATGTTCAACACATGTTAACTGTTTTATGATAATTAAATGAGGGGCTGATAATTAAACCTTTTGACCTCGCACAATTCTCTTTTTTTTTTGCTGTCTTTAATGTAACTTTGTTAGTTTTAAATGTTCCACTTTGGCTATGTATATTCTTTGTGTGTCCTAAACAAAATATTTTACATTCTTTCTTTCTTTCAAGGCAGTCTCTGCGACAGACGATTACGGTAGAGTCATCTCAACCTCTCTCCCATGTTTTAATTTTGAATACCGAATAAAAGCTAATAAGCTAAGTAATTCCTAACGTTACTTGCTTTCAAGTAAAGCACCTGCCATTAAATCTCTTCACCACCCCTGGTTGACTGGTAGAGAACGCATTAATAATCATTTAATTCAAGTATCACTGACTCATAAACAATTAATACACACATAGTCACATTACACATACAACACTCAAATCAAAAATATAAATACATAAAAAAAAATTGCAATATAAAATCAAAACATTATTAAATAAAACAATAAAAAGACATAATTAGAATTACAATTGAGTCACAGCAGCCAACCACATGCCGCTTACAACAGTGGGAGATGATGGAACAATCAAACCATACCGCAAGCGCGGCCAACAAGCTCCAACCAAGCAAGCAAGCAAGCAAGTCCGCCTCTGTACATTTCTTTGTGCGAAAGTGTAAATAAATAAATAAATTATGTGTCTATAACCTTGACGCTCATGTAGACTCTTTTAATTCGATACCAAATAACTAACAAAATGTTTAATTAAATCATCAAAAAAAAATTATGTCAAACGAAAGTTTTTGATGAGTAGAATAAAAATGTCGACAAGCTCTATTTATTCACTACCCTGAGTGGACCTCCGTTATTATTATGAAATGTATAAGCATAGCTCTTTAACTCTTTAAACTAAGTCGACAGTCAATTTGGGCAAATAAAAGGTGTCGACCAATTTTTTTCAGTCATTGAACCGGTTCTAGTTTCAGAAAATCGTAAGCAAATCCATATATTCGATGGCATAGGATAAATTAAAAAAAAAAAAAAAATAACGGAGGTCGACTCAAGGTAGCGAATAAATAGAGCTTGTCGACCTTTGACATTTCTATTCTACTCATCAAAAAATTTCGTTTGACATAAATTTTTTTGATGTATTTTGTAAATTACAATTACACCTAAAATAAAAACCGGAAGTGACGTCATAATTTTGCAAGCGGGCAAAATAAAGCAACTTCAGGGGTGTCGACTTGTAGACATATGGTTTTATTATTCATACCCCAAAAATGATTCATGTATCTGATCCATAGGACTTTTATACTGCCGGCTCTCGGAGTATGAGTTGAACTATCTGTACTTGTATGTGTGGGTATTCAAATGAGGTTGGGCTTGTTAAAACACCCGTCTGTATGTACAGTCATCATCATCACAGCGTTAATCCCAGTCGCATCCGAAGCCTTTTCAGCTTTGGAGTCTGGGGTCCGCTTTATCAGTCCAACTGCTGATATGGCTAAACTTCGACATTTTCCGTGAAGCGACTGCCGTCTGACCTCCACAACCCGAAAGCGACGTCGAAGCATTGCAGTTAGACCAATTGTTAGACTTTTGAGGGCTCCAACAACCCGTAACGGCTGCCACTAGATGTTCGTATGGCAACCGGGACCAACGGCTTAACGTACTTTCCGAGGCACGACCAGACCAGTGCAAATATTCACATTCATGCATACAAATATTTGCACTGTGCGGGGATCGAACCCGCGCCACCTTGCGCAGCGGCCGCGTCCACTACCGCTACGCCACGGAGGCTGTCGTATGTACAGTCAGTAATTAAAGTTAAGTAAAACGTCCATTTTGCAACAGGTACAGAAAACCAACACTGTTTTTTATAAAACCAGCGTCAGGCACTAGTTGTGTGGTATTTTTGCTGAACCTTTTTGGTTCAGCTGTAAGGTACACTTTCCTGCTATTTTCTTAGATCGGACTTTAAGCTTTATATCTGACTAGCGGCCGCCAGCGACTTCGTCCGCGTGGAGTTAGTTATGCTCCGCTCCTATTGGTCGCACCGTGATGTTCTATATGTCCCTTCCTGGATTAATGGGCTATCCAACGGAAAAAATATTTTTCAAATCGGACCAGTAGTTCCTGAGATTAGCACGTTCAAACAAACAGACAACCAAACTCTTCAGCTTTATATATTAGTAAAGATTTATAATTGTTGGTCTTTGTTGTATGTATTTAGTGTTTCTTTTAGTCTTTGCTGTATACATGTATTTTCATTATTTTCTTTTATGTTGTTGCAACCGTATATTACGAAGACAAAAACAGATAACACTTTTTAAATTAGTGTAGTATAAAAAAAAACAATAGTGTCTATCGGTATATGCAGTGTATGTATTAACAGAATAATAATATAATCAAATAATATAATCAAATCATAAACACGATCCTCTAATTTCGTACAACACTAATAATTGATATTCCATAAATTAATCATATTTCGTTCAACTTAAAACATGACAATCATTCTCTGTCATTTCCGTCTTAATTAAACACCGACTATTAATAATTTAACTATTGATATAAAAATAGTCTAGTTTTGAGCGACATTCGTGGTTGACCGTATCCCTGTCATGTGTATTGAAATCTCAGCTTATATCGTAGCTATCTATGTCACTGAAAGCCTGGCTGGCAGGGCATTTGAAAACGGCGGATTATCTTTTTTTTACTGTACACAGATTAAAAATATTAGTTGTAAGGTGATGGCGCAGTGGTACAATCTTGGGATAAATTCGGTATTTTAGGTACCATAGTACGAGTATACAATACGTAAAGAAAACCCTGTCCGATCCGTGAAGGTATTGTTAGGTATCATTAACTGATTCTAAGAATGCCTACAAAGCTGCTTAAAAAATACATATTATTTCGAAAAAGCGAGGTAACTTAATACATGTGCGGTAGGCAACACAATAGGCATACATGCGCTGGTGAAGGGGAGCAGGGCACACGGCACGTGGTCGCAACACTCAACTCATGATAATACTGTCCATATTGATGTTGTCACTTTAAAAAAAAATACTAAATTTTGGGGAAGTTGGAATTAAGTCGTGGTAAAAAAGATTATTTCAAAATTCATTAGTAGGTACTGTTACTATGGCGATTTGTAAAATTAAATATTTTATGTAGACATGTGTATACCTTTATTATCCTTTTGGGTTAGACGGGGTTTTCTTTACATATTGTATACTGATTGCAATATGCATTCCATGATCACTCATGAGTTTTACGTACACATAAAAGCTGATTAACAGTAGAATAAGTCTATCTTGTTTTATAATTAAAAACTAGTGCTCACGCGCCATCCCGCCTGATGGTAAGCAGTGATGCAGTCGTTGATGGTAAAGCGCGCCACACTCTAGCCTTGAAGACACTTAAATTGTAGTCAGACGGAAACATAGGCGCTGGCAAAGAAACACAGTCGGTATTCTATAAGATGCATATTGGAGAGTGTGCGCCATCTCTATTCCATCGTCGGACGACCCATCGTACGGCGAGTCCACCCTTACGTTGTTGACACCACTACGATCCGGACGATAAGTCTCGCCTCGTCTTTTATACTGCGTACATCGAGGGACTGGAACAATTTTCCAGCGGCGGTGTTTCCATCTGACTACAATTTCACTGTCTTCAAGGATAGAGTGAATGGGCTCTTAATAAACTAGCGCGCTTTACCATCAACAATAGGCTATTTGACAGATTTATAATTTTTATCTTGAATTACTTGGTTGCGGTTAAGAAGTTCACCCAAAGTATTTTTTTTTTTTTAATTTTAAATACGTATTTCGTAAGAAATATGCAAATAAAAATTCAAAATTCAAATAAGCCGCGAAAACGATATAATCAGCAATATGGTGTTGTGCCTGGTAAGTGACGTCACAAGCGGTTTTCGGTTCTCAGTGGTGTTTGTTTTTAATTATTATTTGCTGTTGTTATCTAATAAAATGGTTTACAAGTGGTGTGCTGTACTGGGTTGTACAAATAAATCGATAAAAACCCCCGAAAAACAGTTTATAAGTTTGCCGAAAACAAGAGATGATGCGCGTATGACGTCATCGCGACATTAGCCAATCCGGATCGTTTCACAATGTGTGGCGCGAGAAACAAAAAGCCAAACATATTTTTGTGTTTTGGATATAATAATTGTTATTATTTTTTATTAAAACTCTTGTAAATGATATAAAGAACCCTCATTTTATGCAATTAAAGCAAAAAATCACAAATAATTGAATACTGTCAAATAGCCTATTGCTACACCAAGCGGGGTTGTGGTCAAGCACTAGGTTATAATCATTAAAAAAAAAACAAAATCTAGTCGCAAATTCATCTAATCGACAATCAATGTCAAAAAAATTTCAAAAATTTATTTTGGAACGTTTTTAAAAGTTTTTGACATCGATTGTCGATTAGAAGAGAAAGCATCTATTTTTTTTTAAATAAGAGATTTGGAATTCTGCTCTCAAGACAATTAATGTCAGAATTTTGATATAAATGTTGGAAATAGAGATTTAATTTTGACAGATTGAGATCGAGATTAAAATGCGACCGTTCAGTTATGTAAATACGGGAATTTACTACCCCTTTGTTTTGAACGAGCCTTATAATATACATATATGTCTATATATATGTACAGCCTATAATGTTCCGACTCCTGAAACACTGGTCTCCACTTACTGAGAGGGAGCGGGCCGTAATCTACCACGAGAACCCAATGCGGGTTGGTAGATGACACATTCTTCATAGTTTTGGTTCTGCTGCCCCGTCTACACGCTCCGTCTTACCTTCGAGCATGCCTGTGCAAACCAGTTTCCGCAGGTAAGCGTGCGTGTGTGGACGGCAAGACGGAAGCGCGCGCAGTCCCGAATGTTCCGTCTCTTTGTACAGTCATGACTGCACAGGCCTGGACTGCGCAGGCAAGACGGAGCGTGTAGACGGGACTTAAGACATGCCGGTTTCGTCAGGGTTTTTTCCTTCATCATTTTGAGAGCAGTGGTGATGAAATAATTTACACAGACTAAAGAGCCGGATGGGGTTCAAACGAACTCCTACAACGTGTAAAGTCGCAGCTGATACCACTAGGCTACCGCTAAACTACATAAAATAAAAGGAAAAAAAATCGTGTCATTCTAACCCGTTAGCGTTCAACATATTATTTAGCTGCTAATGGTTCACGAAAGTCTAGAGTATTTTGGCTCGTGCCAATAATAGCACCCTTACCTGAAGTGTGAGAACATTTGTTATTATTAATAACCGACCCGAACCGTTGTCGGTTCAAGATAACAGAAAACAATGAGAGCCTCGCCATAATTTTCACGAACGTTTACCGTAACATCTCAATAATGTCAAGGAGACGTCTGCTGTTGAGTACGGGGTCAGGAGTCAGATCAATTATTTGGCAGTGGTATATTATTTGATAAGTGAAATTCGTGGTTGAGTCTTGGGTTTTATAAAGTTTCGATTTTATAAAGACGGTATTATTCACGGCATCAAAATGCTGTAAATGTATTTTTTTTTAATAATTATAAGCTAGTGCTTGACTGCGATCCCGCCTAATGGTAAGCAGTGATGCAATCGTTGATGGTAAAGCGCACTAGTTTATTAAGCCTATTCACTTAAAAAACTTAGGAATAGGAAAGATGACGGCAGTTGAGCGAGGTGCTGCAATGTTAAACCAACACGACCAAACGATGCTGTGCTAGAGGGAGATTGATCTGGAGACTCCACGACCAAACTCCCGGCACAACAACATTTGGCGTATCGTACCCGCCACTCATCGCAACACAACTGCGCAGACCCGTCCTCCGTACGGCATCACCAGACATTATGCCGGAACACGACGAATCGCTTGGCGGCAAGACTTTGTCTGGTGGGTGGTAACTTCTGCCGGCAACCGATGTTATGGCCTACCACCGAGAGAATAGTATAAAGACGCTGTTGATTTTTTTTTTTTTTTATGTTAGGTGTACAAATAAGTTTCCGCCGTTTAACAAAACATGTCCTCACTAAGAGGTTTCGTTGAAATTGTCAGATGTAACATGTGATATTGTAAGTTCGGACATCTGGTAATAACATACACTTAGAGTATTAGTGACTCTGCATCATTATCACACATTTAGTTTTGTGCAAAAATTACAAGTTTTGTGCCAAATAAGCGATATTTGCGGGAACTTTTGTTACTTCTTTAATTTGAAGAAATCTGCTGCTGAAGCCCATCGGTTGCTTATAGAAGCTTACGGTGAAGCTGCTTTAAGCGAGAGAAGTTGTCGTGAGTGGTTTCAAAAGTTTACAAACTGTGAAGACAAAGAACGTAGTTTAAGACCGAAATCGTACGAAGACATGGAATTTGAAGCAATGTTGGAGGAAAATACAAGGAAGAGGAAAAACGCACCCATTACATGATAATGCTCGTCAAAATGTTCAAAAAACAACGGAACCTTTTTTGTACACCTATTACAATAAGGTTATAATGAACATGTATCACAACACACAAGAAGACAGAAGGATTATTAGTGTTTAAGAATATTTTTACCCCCTTATTTATAAACGCTGCTTAAAGTTAACTAGTGATTAGCGATTTTTAAACCATACATTTTTGACCTTTTAACGTCAGTTAACTTAAATCATCCTTTATGAATAAACACCACAGTGTTTAAGGGGTTTATTCATGAAATATGATTAAAGTTAAGAGACGTTAAAAGGTCAAAAATGTATGGTTAAAGAATCGCTAATCACTAGTTAACTTTATGCAACTTTTATATTCAATTTTAAAATTTTTTATTTTCAATTTTTTTATATTCAAAATTGCTGTAAGTTTTCCAAATAATAAATAAACACAATTTCTAACTTTACTGGGTCAATCCGTTTTCTTGAACTTTTGTCACTTAGCCAGCCATCAACTCCTTTATGAACATTAAGAGATTAGGTATCTACTTATTATAAATCTCAATCCTAGCACATAAATCAAAAGTTAATATCTTCCAGCCGATTTTTTCAAAAGCTTAGTCAAATAATAAGGATTGCATACTCTTTCTTATTTGCGATTAGATCGCTAAGCCACTGCTCCAACAGTGTCGCCAAAGTTCAAATGAAATATTGCATGTCATTGTAAGTCAAAGTATACAATCAGAATTCTAACAAAGACAATAAATCCCCTACAGAAGATCAACAAGTATCTCGGAACAAACATACCTCAAAATAAGCAAAGTTTAAGCAAAATTGTAATCCTAAACAAAAATTAAACCATGTCTCTTGGATTAGGAGGACGTGAAGGCATGCCGGAGTAAAGTAAATATATTTAAGCTCCTTATACACCAAGGAGCCGTAATTTTATCTCCGAATGTCAGATAAAACAATAATAATAAGTACAGTCAAATAAATAAACATGTACACACGTATTTTTAATAGTGATGTTTTTCAGAAGCGCATAGCATCCTAATTGTTAACACATTTTTTAAGGAATTGCTTAATTTTTTTATGCTAGCCCACTGTCCCGCTATTGGGCTAAGATCTCCTTTCACTCCTTCCATCATTCGCGAGCCCGCGAGGCTTGTTCGATTTTTGAGGGAACCTCTAGCTCTCCATCTCCCGCGTGGTCTCTGCTTGCAACATCTCTTCGCTGTCGCAAGGCATCAATTTAACTTATTAAAAAAAAAATGTTTTTAGTCACACAATCATCTGGGACATGACAGCCTCCGTGGCATAGCGGTAGCGAACGCGGCCACTACGTAAGGAGGCGTAAGTCCAATCCCCGCGCAGTGCTAATATTTATATGCATGAATATGAATATTTGCCCTGGTCTGGTCGTGCCTCGGAAAGCACGTTAAGTCGTTGGTCCTGGTTGCCATACGAACATGTAATGAAAATCGTTACGGGTTGTTGGAGCCCTCAAAAGTCCAATAATTAGTGTAACGACAATGCTTTATATTGCCTTTGGGTTTTAGAGGTCAGACGGCAGTCGCTTCACGGACAACATCGATGTTTAGCCAAAATCAGCAGTTAGATTGCGCCCCAGACACCAAAGCTGAAAAATGCTTTGGATGCGACTGGGATTGACGCTGAGATGATGATGATATAATCATCTGGGAAAATTTCAACTATCTACATACATAGTATTATGTTTGTCTTGGTGACAGATAGACAGAAGGACACTGGAGTCTTAGTAACACGAGTCCCGTGTTTACGCTTAGGTTGCGGAACTCAAAAAAGTTATAACGAACAGTGGAACACAACAAAAGGCGTTTTGGCGGGAAAGTCAAGCTGAGTGTCACGCTCGTTTTTCATTGGACTTTTAAATGTTTCTATAGACTGTTTACTAAATAAAAGTGCGCGATTTATGTAGTAAAAACTACATGTAGTAAATAATTCATAAAGATATCGCAGCATAGTGGCCACATCATGACTTTGTCCCAAACCTCCCTCGTAATACGGGTCACACGGCCGTCTTTTTCGACATGAATAATTCATAATTACGTGACATTGGCTAAATGCACAAACGGTGCGAAGCCAAAAAACTAAAAAAGAACACAACAAAAATTAACATTTTCAGTGTGGTAGATTTTTTTTTTTTTACTATAAGATTACCAAACTCTTTCGTCGAAAGTACATTCAACAGAGTTGACGGTTCATGTCAACACCACACTTTGTTCATTCCTTCAATTTCAACTTGGAACGAACTTATTCAATTTTCAAGCTTATTACGTATTTGATTCAAGAGGATTATGACAATAATTTTCGAGTTATATAAAGTTGAAATTACAGTGTTTGTATTGTAGAATTGTGTGGCGAACATTGTTAAGAATAGTCGTTTTCTCGAGAATTTCATAGTACACCCTGTCATTGTTTCACGAAGGCTTAAATGAAGAAACTTATCTTCATTATAGTGTTTTGAAATAACATCCTTTTTAAAGTCAACGTTTATAATTGTTTCGTTATACTTCAAATTTCTCTTAAATGTGATATGAAGCAATTATAGAAAAAATTGTCATATATTTTCTGCAGATTAGATAATTGTCTGTGCCTGCTATCCAATTTGTTAATTTTATATCCATACTAATATTATAAATGCGAAAGTAACTCTGTCTGTCTGTCTGTTACGCTTTCCCTCTTAACTTTGATTTTGATTTTGATGAAATTTGGCATAGACAATCTTTAGACCCTGAGAAAGAACATAGGCTACCTTTTATCCCGGAAAAATTTGATGTTCCCGAGGGAAATCTAAAAGCGCGATATAACTGAACTCCACGCGGGCGAAGCCGCGGGCGCAGCCGCGGGCGGAAAGCTAGTAATTAATATGTTTATATATTAAACTCGTGAGTGTGCAAGGGAATTCCATGATTTAATTCCCCCATCCCACCATTGGACGACCCGTCGTACGGCGACTTTCCACCCTTACGTTGTTAAAACTACTACGATCCGAACGAAGCGTTTCGCTTCTTCTTTTATACCGCGTACATCGAGGGACTGGAACAATTTGCCGGCGGCGGTGTTTCCGTCACACTACAATTTGAGTGTCTATAAACTAGCGGCCTTTACCACCAACGATCGCATCACTGCTTACCATCAGGCGGGATTGCAGTCAAGCGCTGGTTTATAATTGATATAAAATATAAGGAAGCACCATGGTCATTAGAATTCGTAGAAACTGATGCGTCAACAGGGCTGACGCTATTGTCTCCAAGACTAGGCTCAGATGAAGCAAAAATGAATACAACTATTTGTTTTTACGTACATTTTTATTGTTCTCGCTTAACAGCGATCACAAACACAATAAAATAAACAACAATGTCTCAACAAATTACATAAACCGTACTCACATGATATTCGAGTGAAAAAAAACTTATTCATCAAATTCTCGTTGACATCTATTCTGACAGCCGCTAGTCTTCCTTTCTTTTTATCAAAAAACGTCATGGCGTCGTACTAGACGTTACACTGCTTTTTCAACAATTTGCAGGTAACAATAATTAGAGTTACAAACTATAATTTGCTAATTCGTTTTACTATTTCTAACACTCGATTTTAACATTGAATTAATTATTCATTGCTTAACACGTTTAAACATTTATTTAAAACATGCGACATGCTTTTTCCTTTTATCTAGAGTCTATAATCCAAATCCATCCAGCGACATGCTTTAGAATACACATGTCTCTTATTAATCATGAAATGAACTATAGATAACTATTTTCTTAGACCTCAGTTTGGATAAACTCTCAATAATGGGTTGCTATCCAAGCAACCGGAAATCCTAACCTGAATTTGTACATTGAAAAAGAGCAAACTAATAACAACAAATAAATCTAAATCAATTTACAGCTAGCTAGTCATATTATCTGTGAAGTCTGAACTTAAGGTTAATATTTTAAAGGTTTTAGTTAGCCTTGCGCCGACAAATACATTTTAAAATTCCACTCTAAAATATACTATTTAAATTACTGTAGAACTACAATATTATCAAACCTATCGAAGTGAGCCTAATTAAACCCATGAGCGCCGAACATCATCGAATACACAAACATTTTACTAAATTAATTAGCTGATCGACAGCTGACGTTATATCAATTGAATAATTGAAATTAACGTTATTTTAAGAAGGTGTTGCGCGTTTTGTTTGCCTGTCACGGTATACAAAACGTATACCTATTTTTTTTATAGTATTAAGGAATTTATGGAACGGAAAAATTAAACATGAATTAAAATTTTATTATCAATATAAATGGACTAGTGAATAATTAATTACATGGCAAAAGCATACAGTAATAATTTCCATTTATTTTTAATATTTCTTAAAATGAATTAAGGAAAAATATCTGTGTGAGCATTAACTATCCTAATAATTTATCCAGGCATTTCCATTTTTCCTTCCTTGTTGCGTCAACGACGATAAAAATAAGCGCGGGCTTCGCTTAACTCGTGCTGGTGGCGCCTCTCTCAAGAGTGCCAAGAAAAAGAAGAAATAAAAATAAACTTGGCTGTATGGCGCACTATGCCTTTGCCTTTTCCATTCGCCCGAACGGAAAAAAGAAGTACAAAAAAAAGATGGCGATCTCAGCTCATCCGACGCCGCGTGTACTCTAAATAATATCGAATATCTGACTTCCTAAGGGCTTCGCTGGCCAAATGAACCCTCAGTGTCCATATTGGTGATGTGTCTGTGCTTGACGAGTGTAGGCAGTGAGCAAGCAGCATCAAGTCCACGAAGAAGGAGATAGCTAACCGGCCGGCACCTGCCCCGTCGTTGGTGACTCCTTTGCCTGTCCAACTGGATCCAGGTTAGTGCTTTGCATGTTTGTTTTCCCTGCTTTGAGACCCTGGGGTTGATAGGAGAATGCAGCGACCCTTCCAGGAAGCGTCAACAATATCATTATTTTTGATTTTTATTTGAATTGTTTGATTGAGTATGTATGTGCATATAGGTACATACACTCAAAAAACATCGTTTCATTTAGGTATTTATGGAATTTGTACCAGGAGAGACCTCAATAAGGGGAAAAACAAAAACTCGTAATCATATTTAGGGCATAGGTATATCACGAAATAAGGCCTTGTTATACTAAGGATAGTCTGACAAGGACTTATTTGGGAAGACCCAGAAAGAGTATTAGGACAACATAATATTACATTAACAAAACCACATTTTAGCTCGACACATGGTCTTAAATAAAAGCTGCCTAACAAATACAAACTGTCACAAATCTGGGTTAAACAGGAGCTTTATCAAAATCGCGGACATTGCTATCAAGGGCCCTTGGACCGGGTACCCGGTTACCCGGGTGGAGATACCCGGGTTGATACACCCGATACGATTGCCAGCGCACGTGAAATTGGTTTGTAAAAAGAAAAGGATGGCACGTTTCCTATTAGATAATGTTTTTAAAAGTATGAGTAGCCTGAAGGATGGGAACGAAGTATTTGCGAGGGATGAAAAAGGGTTTTATTACAAAAAATTATTAAAAGAGATTTTAGGTTCGGAGGGACTGTTTTATGAGGTAATTTACCTGTATCGAAACCATGGGTATTTAACATGGGTATTAATATGCGGCGGGATAATAAACAATTTAGAAAAAGAAATGCCCGGAAAGATATTATAACTGTATTTACAACAAACAGATATGGTATCGTTTTCACATTTACTGCTAAAGTACATATGAATATAACATATGAATAATATACTATACAGATATATGATATATATATATATAAGAATAATACATGTACTTGCCCAACTTGGCAGCTTCCGTGGCGTAGCGGTAGTGAACGCCGCCGTTGCACTGGTCTGGTCGTGCCTCGGAAAGCACGTTAAGCCGTCGGTTTCGGTTACCATACGAACATCTAGTGGCAGTCGTTACGGGTTGTTGGAGCCCTTAAAAGGCTAATAATCGGTTTAACCGCAATGCTTAGATATCGCCTTCGGGTTGTGGAGGTCAGATGGCAGTCGCTTCACGGAAAATATCGAAGTTTAGCCAAAATCAGCAGTTATACTAGTAAAGCGAACCCTAGACTCCAAAGCTGAAAAGCTTCGGATGCGACTGGGAGTAACGTTGAGATGATGATGATGATGACATGTACTTACCCAACTGATTTTTTTCATATCACTACTGGTTGCACTGATTTTATCCGCATATATTTCGATCCCATGGGAATATCCGGATAAATACCTCCTACCATCCTAAATTTTAATCCTGGTTATATCTGTATGTCAAATTTTATCCAAATCAATTAAGTAGTTTTTGCGTGAAAGAGTTACAAACATCCATGCATCCATACTAGTTTTCATGGCTTTAATATCAGTAGGAGTGGGATAGTGGAGTCTTGGTAGAGCAAAGGTAGCATGAGCATTCTTCTTCTTGTTCAGCCTATAGAGGTCCACTGCTAGACAAACGCCTCCCCCAAGGCTTTCTACGACGACCGGTCTTGTGCCGCCCGCATCCATCGGCTTCCCGCAACCTTCACCAGGTCATTCATTGGTCCACCTTGTTGGGGGCCTCCCTACGCTGCGTCTTCCGGTACGTGGCCGACACTCCAGAACCTTACTGCCCCATCGGCCATCGCTTCTACGAGCAATGCGCCCAGATATATGCAGGACCATAATCAGAGTATAATGTCCCCATTGCTGGAACTCAGGTGTCCGCTACATGATCACATCTATGTCATTTGGTTATACGATGTTCCTATACGCCGGGGTCACTAATGTAGTGAAGACTATGAATGCGTGTTCAGTAAAGCTTGTTTATTACCTATATAAACTTAAGACTATTTAAAGTACATTATTAATATTATGGGTAGTACATTATTATATCATATTGCACAAACAGAACGGAGATTCCGATGATTCGATAAAAAATAAATGCATAATAATATCTCTGTCTGTCTCTCTGTCTGTCTGTCCGGCTTTCACGCCAAAACTACTAAACCGATTGTAATGAAATTTAGTACACAGATAGTCTAGAGCCCGAGAAAGGACATAGGCTATATAACATCCCGATATGACCAATAGGAGCAGAGCAGTAACAAAAAATGTTGCGATAACGAGCGCAAACGCGGAAGTACATATTGCTCCCATTATTTTAACAGGTGCTTATTTTATATCAACACGGGGACGGAGTCGCGGGCAACAGTTAGTAAATAATAAGTGTGACAAGAAAACAAGAATCAGTAAATTAATAATCGCTCTTTAGGCATCTATGAATTACGGTGACAGAGATGCGATGTGCCTACACAGCGATTCTCTGAGAGAGAAAGAGCTGGCCCTAATCTACCACGGCATCCCAGCGCAAGTTAGCGAATGTCATATGTCTTGGATTTTTTAGTTCCAGAACATGCGTTTTCCTGACGTAGTTTTCCTTTATCGTTTTCTATGGAGTGCACAGTGGTCATAATCTAAGTAAAGTCTGGTCAGGCTTGAACCCATGACTCATAAATCACGGCCATCATCACTGGGGAACCATTTCACCCAGGAATGGATAGCTAAAGCGAATTCCCCGTTATTTTCTAGTGCCTCAGTAGAACTTATATTTTAAGAAAATTCAAGCCGAACAAAAGCACTAGAAACATCAAAGCCAGATCGTTGGCACTTAGCTCGCAGAAAACATTTAAAGTTCGTGCATTTACACTAAAAACATATGAACACAAAACGATAGTGCGCCTCGCGAGCCCTATTCTACTAATAGAACACTAAACAAAATGGAGTAAAAGATATAACAAACCTAGGTTCAGATAAAGCGGAACGAAAATTCATTAACTTTTTGCTAAGATAAAAGGCATGTTTAATTTTGCAAGCGAGTGTATCGGAAATTCATTAGAAGGAGTTTCATCGAAGCCAATATTTTTAATTCTCGACAAAAAACCTTAACAATAGAACGTTTCTAAACAATGAAAAGTTAGGTGAAGTGTAGTACTTACTATTGACTTCTTTTTTTTTCATTCATTATTAACTAGTGCTGGACCGCAATCCTACCTGATGATAAGCAGTGATGCAATTGTTGATAAGCGCGCTAGTTTATTAGAAGCATAAGTAAAAAGACTGAGTTAATAGGAAGGAAGACGGCAGTTGAGCGAGGTGATGCAATGTTAAACCCAACAACACGACCAACGATGCTGCGCCAGAGGAAGATTGATCTGGAACCGACAAAAACCTAATGAAAGAATGTTGACAAACTAATATGTACATTTATTGTTGTTCCTGACATATGTTTATGACATTAGAATTGAATATTGACATCTGTATTGTATATTGACATTGGTATTATTAATATTTTGACATCTGTATTATTTTTTTGGTGATATTAGTATTGATTGTGTTCTGACATTTTAATTCTATTTTGTTCTTATTTTTGACCTTTTTACCTATGTGTTTATTGTTTGCATTTTGAATAGTTTTTCTTTTTTTAAATTAATTTTTGTTTTGTACTATTGATTTTTTATTTATTTGACAATTGTGATATACCGTACAGCATAAATATAATATCGATTTAAATTTAATTTTTGCATGTCGAATCTTTGACAGGATGTATGGCTCAATTTTTATTCTTCACGACCTTATTTCTGTATACCTACATTCTAGCAAATAAACGATTTTGATTTGATTTTGATACCCTCCACGAAAAACTCCCGACACAACATTTGCCACATCGTACCCGGCACACATCGCAATACAACTGCTCAGACCCGTCCTCCGTATGGCTTCCCCATGACATCATGCCGGAACGCGACGAATCGCTTGGCGGCAAGACTTTGTCTGGTGGGTGGTAACTTCTGCCGGCAGCCAATATTATGGCCTCGTGTGAGATTTCTGGGTAGTCGGCCATAACATCGGCTGCCGGCAGAAGTTAGTGCCGCCCAGCGATTCGTCGTGTTCCGGCATGATTTCTGGTGAAACCGTACGGAGTTTGGTCGTGGAGGGTCTCCAGATCAATCTCCCTCTGGCGCAGCATTGTTGGTCGTGTTGTTGGTTTTAATATTGCATCACCTCGCTCACTTCCCTCCTATTCTACATACTACTATTCTATATACTATTTTTAAGTGAATAGGCTTAATAAACTAGCGCGCTTTACCATCAACGATTGCATCACTGCTTACCATCAGGCGGGATTTCAGTCAAGCACTAGTTTAAAACGATAAAAAAATGGTTTTGAGAGAAGTGGTGATAAAATTATAAACAAAAAGTAATCCGCCTGGCTGGGCTCGAACCCAGACAGTCATATAAACACAATATTCTTAATCAGCATCTTTTATCGCCTTCAGAAAAATGAGATCCTTAGCAGTTCGAAATTGCCGTTAGGAAAAATAATCTCAACTAAAATTTTAGAGCGTCATTCAATAACTTATGGCTCGACTGGCTCTCCAGATGGAAATATCCACAAAAGGCAAAGGGCAAAGGTCAAATCATAAATATTTATTGTTACCGCGCCAACCGTAAATATTGAAAAACCACGAGAAGCTTGCTTGAAAATTCAAAGGTAAAACAGCCACGTCTCCTTTTACACGGCCAATTTAGATAGGCCACGTTTTAGTATTGAATGCTCGGTTTATAGTTACATCCAATTTGTATCGCCGTAAAATAATGTTTAATGGTAGTTATGGCTGAAGATCCTTATATCTTGTAACGCTCTTTTATTGTAACATAAATGTTACCTCCGTATAGCATTTTTGATGAGGTTTCTGATTGTGGAAATAAAAAAAAATCCCAGTAGGATACTAAATTCTAAGCGGATTCGATAAAAAGATTCTCAGTTTTATTAAAATAACTTCAAAAGTTCAGTCACTTAAATCCTTACTCAATCCTTTCCATACTTGGAAACTTCACATGAAGTGAACGTAGAGGGCGTGCTACGAACTTGTTATGCGCGCTACGCACGTAGCAAACTAAGTGCTACGAGGCGTAGCAGTAAGCTCCAACGTTCGGAGCTACAACGTTCGCGGTACAATGTTTTAATACAATCACTTAGTTAAATTATTTAGATTAATTCCGTTAGACGTCCGCAAGCTTGCTGGGGAATTATGGTAAAAAACTCTTTAGTGTCACTTGTTACTTTTAAAGATAAAAGTTTTTATACAACATTTTCATTTGTACATTTTTCTTTCTCGGTACAGTAAAATGTAATTAAGATAATATTATTTAGTATGAGCCTGTTCATACTAAATAAGGTAAGGTATTACTTTTATATTTTTAACCATTGGTAATATGAAACTTTTTACAAGAATATGATTCATGTTTTTATAGTTATAACAGACAGGTTTTGAAAATTTATCTATCTATTTTGAAGACACTCACCTGAACACTAGAGCCAAAAAAAAAGTATCGTCAGCAAAAAAAACAGAGTCTCCGTTGAACTATCTATCTAAAACATTCAAAAGCGATCGCGTTTTCGTTGAATTTTGAGGCATCGTGATGTATTAATATGAGTGTGCGTTTTTCCTCAATTTGAGAATAGCTAGTTCCATTAGATTTCGCATTATTCGTAAATTTTCCTTGTTTCGCCCAAAATAGACTATTGTTTTTGACGTAAAAATATGGTGCAGCGCAACCAAAGTCATTAATCCTCCTAGATATCATAATGTTTTATGGGTCGGTACAACATACCATTTTACTCCATACTTACCTAGTATTAGTCATCATCTCATTATAATCAGAGCATGTACAGTAAAGGAGTGGAGTACCACTTTTGACCCTTATTGTTATTGCAATAAAGTTCAAAAGTGGTAATGCAGTTTTGACCCTCGATTGTACATAATAAAATACAATAACTATACATAAAATCGCGTACGGAAAGGACGCGTATGTTAACTGTAAAAGATAATAAAAGTCACTCTTGCGGCTTCAACATTTTTTAAACGTTATAAACTAGTACTTGACCGCGACTCCGCGTGATGCAATCATTGATGGTAAAGCGCGCTGGTTTATTAAGGGCCTATTCACTCTAGCCCTGAAGATACTTAAATTGTAGTCAGACGGAAACGCCGCCGCTGGGAAAGTGTTCCTGTCCTTTGATGTACGCGATGTAAAAGACGAGGCGAAACGCTTCGTCTGGATCGTAGTGGAGTCAACAACGTAAGAGTGGTCACTCGCGGTACGACGAGTCGTCCGATGATGGATCGGAGATGGCATACCATGGAAATTAAGTCATGCAATTCCCGGGCACACTCTCTGTTTAGGATAAAACGGCTCAAGCAACAAGACCAAGACGACATCTCGGACCAAGCGAACGAAACGGATGTTTTAAATGCGTCATTACTAAAAACTAAACGACGCGTTAGTTTTTAGTTGACAAAATAACTTGTGAGAAAATTTGGTCGGACTTGTAGCGCATAATCTTTTCAGAATGATTTGAGTTAATTAAATCCATCGCGATGGGCGTTTGGTAAACAGTAATCGATAACCAAATCTGTATCGTCAATTAGACTCTCCACCCTTTAAATCCAAAGTTTCCAGGTTGCAATTTGCAGCACCAGCGCTAATGTCTACTAGCATAAAGGCACTGTTAAATCCAACTTGCTACTTTGGGCCGGCACATTTTAGTAGCCGCGGTATTATTTTAACTTTTTTTATGCCACTATGTAAATGGAATCGTAAGCTGATTGTCTAAACAATGCGAGCACGGCCACAGCCAATCTTTTAATTGTAGCCATGTGAATAGTCACCAATAAACAAACCTAAGAGAAAAGTAAGTTTTAGGGTTGGTTACTGGTGACTAGGGAGTGTTTCTATTGTTGCTTTATTATTATAACTATAGTAAAAAGTACAGTAAAATTTATATTCGTAAAGGACCTCCCTTATTGCCGGATTGCCGCCATGGGATCTGGAGGTCAAAGCCCTCGCCCACATGCGGGAGTGGCGAGAGGAGGCGAAACGCCGGGGCATAACTCCACTGCCGCGAGACATCGCAGTACGACGGACGGTACGAATGTCCGGTACGGTCAGAGCTCCGGCGGGTTCTCATGGCGCCATGGATAGTGCGATTGTCGTAACCCAGTACTGGGCACGCCACGATAGCGGTGGTAAGTTTCCTCTTTGAGGAGTGACTAGAGAGGCGCCACGGCGCCCTCACCTTCCGCCTGACGCAGGCCTCTCCGAACGACACTGTTATTTCGGGAGGTTGCTGTTCCGGATAAGGAGTCACCATTATGTGGATCGCCCTGAGGGCACGGTGAAGGTCTGCCCAGCTTGGGTAGAGCACTGCCGTGTCCTCGAAGCGGCGATCGGCGGCGATCTCTCGCGTCCGACCCTGGTCCGGGCCATACGCGAGGTCACGCGCGCCCCAAAGAGATGTCAGCACATCGTAACGGGGTCCACGAAGACCATTGCCAAAAAATGAAATATATACAAAAATATAATTAAAATAACTCTGATCTGACCAGTCTGGCTGATTTGGTGGCGGCGCCAGAAAACACGCCTGAAACAAAGACGTTCTCAATAGAGGAGGCGGAGCGCGTAAAGAAGAGACATTCTCTGCGCTCATATACCCCTGGTCGACACAGGAAATGCCCTTGACATCGGGATTCATCAGCCGATCTGGGTCGACAACACGTTTCACTGAGACGTAAGTACAGACGACAGCACATCAAGCTACAACAATCTGTCAGATTTGCTTATTAGATTTTCAACTTTATCTCTATAGCATTAAGGCTCAATGTTGATTGGGAACATCCGACAGTTTGGGGGTAGCTTGACCTGCTGTCATCCGTACATAGAGTCGGGGTCTGCTATGGTTGATGACAAATTAGTCAGCGCCTGACGTAACTAATAATTGTCATCTTAATTTGACAGTACTACTTTTCTTTTCTTCATCGAATAGAAAAAATATACGATGATTTAGTTTAGTTCCAGATCAAGCGAATCAGCAACACTCACCATGTCGTGTTTTTCAGAAGGTAGTGTACTCACTTCTCGCCGCCATTTCAAGTGAATTTGCAATCGTTTTTTGACTTACCTTAAAAAGAAATAATATATAATTAATAATTACTTTTTTTTCTGTATGTAGATCTTTAAAGACACAAGTATTTTTTCTGTCAAAATTTTAATCATATCGATAATATCTACATATCGGCGCTGAGCACTGTCTGATAGCGATATAGTTTTAAGTTATCCGATTAATCGATTTTCTGAACGAAATGTAATGTAATCGTGTAGTGATTCCTAAACGTAACACCCGACACTGGCACAAAAGAAGAAACAACGGGGACTGGTGACAGCTGGTCAACGGTTATCTTGGATGTGTGACTGGTGTCAAGTGGAACGTTATTTCTTAGGAAAATTATTGTAAATTGGAGTGATCAAAGTTTGATTTAAAGTTTATCGTTATAATTGATTATCTCCTTGCCTGATAACCTACGCCTACAATGGATCCTTCCCTATATAAAGACGGAGTATCCCCAGATGATGCTTTTCTAGCGTTAACTTCTTCTAATGATGGCCATGAGCCGTTATCAGAAGTGGGATGCGAAGGGCAAAACCAAACTAAGGAGATAAACATTTTTTTAGGTGGAGACCTGATGCATTACCCGCCAGCTTTCTCAGTGTGTTAGTGATCCAGCAGTGGAGTGCGATGCAGTTGATCGAGGCTATCAGCCTCATCGTCCGGGATCGCTCTGCCGGAGGTCGGCCCAGTCTTCCCGGATGCCTGGTGTGCAACGGTTGTCGGCTTCCAAGTGACAGATATTTGCGGGAAATTGAAACAATCCAGTGAGTCGTACTATTTTTACTTTGATTCCGGTGCTGAATGTTCTCTTGTCGAACAATCTGTAATTTCATTGGTGTACGTACACACGCGATAATGTATATGGGTTGCGCCAGCGTATTGTGCACTGAATAATTTCTTTGCGACGTGATAATAAGAGAGTCTCATTGCTCGTAGAACCGATGGCCGATGAGGCAATAAGGTTCTGGAGCAGCGGCCACGTATCGGAAGACGAAGCGTAGGGAGGCCCCCAACAAGGTGGTCCGATGACCTGGTGAAGGTCGCGGGAAGCCGACAGATGCAGGCAGCACAAGACCGGCCTTTGTCCAGCAGTGGACCTCTATAGGCTGAAGAATATTTTTTTTAAATATAAATTATAAACCAGTGCTTGTCCGCAATCCCGCCTGATGGTAAGCAGTGATGCGATCGTTGATGGTAAAGCGCGCTACTTTATTAAGAGCCTATTCACTCTAGCCTTGAAAACACTCAAATTGTAGTCCGACGGAAACACCGCCGCCGGCAAGTTGTTCCTGTCCCTTGATGTACGCGGTATAAAGGAGGAGGCGAAACGCTTCGTCCGGATCGTAGTACTGTTAACAACATAAGGGTGGAAACTCGCCGTGCGACGGGTCGTGCGATGGTGGAACGGAGATGAGGGAACTAAATCATGCAATCAAGAATCAAGCAAACTCTTCAGTTTATAGATTTGTTCGTTCAATACAAGAGCTTTTTGCTTGTGTTTGCGTAAAATATGCAGAAACAGTACTTTTAACAATATTACATTGTTAGAAGTACTCTTTCCCTTTTCATAATACAAAAGGGCCATTTTCGACCCCAAAACAGCACTCCCATACATTAAAATATTAAGGTTGACATCACTTAAATAAGGGTACGATAAAACGTAAGCGCAGTCACCCGTACATATCAATTCTGTGTTAATTAAGCAAGAAGGGTCCCAGTAAGAAATGTTAATTAACGGTCAGCCCTAAGAGAAAGGTTTGATACATGTTCAGTGAGAGCTCATAAGGTACAATTCATATGTGGGACGGTCCTCACACCGGTTGTGGGACGTTTTACATATAGTGGTACATTTCATTAAAGGGACTTTTGATAATAGAGGTTTTATTGTATGATACAAAGAGCTTTTCTATATTATTGTATAATGGAATACGTGTATAGTTTAAACAAATAACTTCACTACGGATAAGGTAGGCAAGATAATAGTAACTGCGGTGAAATATGTATGTATGTTACATTACTAAGTCCTCTGTTCTAAAGAGCCAGAGTTTTTTTTTATCTATACTAACATATAAAGCTGAAGAGTTCGTGTGTTCGTTTGTTCGAACGCGCTAATCTCAGGAACGTTGCAATTAGGGAAAAACAACTTCGAGAAGGAGGCAAAAATCTTCAACCAGTGCGTCCTACCCGTCATGACTTACGGAGCCGAGACGTGGACACTAACGGTCAGACTAGTCCATAAGTTTAAAATCGCTCAGCGAGCTATGGAGCGGGCTATGTTGGGCGTCTCTCTGAAGGACCGCATCAGAAATGAGGTGATCCGACAGAGGACCAATGAAGTCACATATGCCGCAGGACCGACAACCGTTGGGGTAAACGAGTCCTCGAGTGGAGACCGCGTCTCGACAAACGTAGCGTGGGACGCCCCTGGGCGAGATGGACCGACGACATCAAAAAGGTGGCTGGTAGTGGCTGGCGGAGAGCTGCTCAGGATCGAGATTGTTGGCGTGCCATGAAGAAGGCCTATGTCCAGCAGTGGACGAGTGGGGGATGATGATGATGAATCTCAGGAACTACTGGTCCGATTTCAAAAATTCTTTTTGCGTTGGATAGCCGCTTAATTCAGGAAGGCTTTAGGGTATATAACATCACGCTGCGACCAATAGGAGAGGAGCATATCTAAACCTACGCGGCTGAAACCACTTGGCGCAACTAGTAATTTGTAAAGTAGTGCTTCACGGCAATCCCGCCTGATGGTAAGCAGTGATGCAATCGTTGATGGTAAAGCGCGCTAGTTTATTAAGAGCCTATTCACTCTAGCCTTGATATATATTATTCGAACATAGGAAGCAATTGATAAGCAAAGTCCTTCAAAATAATACAAATTGCGGTAAATAAATAGTGTGTTACAATTAGTATGCCGATGGGGCAGTAAGGTTCTGGATGAGGCCACGTACTGGAAGACGCAGCGTAGAGAGGCCCCCAACAAGATAGTCCGATGACCTGGTGAAGATCGCAGGAAGCCGATGGATGTGGGCAGCACAAGACCGGTCATCTTGGAAAGCCTTGGGAGAGGCCTTTGTCCAGCAGTGGACATCTATAGGCTGAAGAAGAAGAATTAGTATGCAGATTTATGCCCGATTAATGGCCGGCCTATAATGTTTCCACTGTTGGGACACAGACCTCCTCTCGATTAGAAGGAGTGGGCCGTAATCTACCACGCTGGCCCAGAGCGGGTTGGTAGATGTCACATGTTTTAGATATACTTTTTTTGTCTTTACGACATGCCGGTTTTCCTTCACCGTTTTGAGAACAGTCGCGATGAAATAATTTACAAAAAGTAAAGCAGCTGGTAGGTTTAGGCTGATTATGAATGACCGTCGTACGGCGAGTTTCCACCCTTACGTTGTTGACATTATAACGATCCGAACGAAGCGCCTCCTCCTTTATACCGCGTACATCGAGGGACAGGAACAATTTGCCGGCGGCGGTGTTTCCGTCGACTACAATTTGAGTGTCTTCAAGGCTAGAGTGAATAGGCTCTTAATAAACTAGCGTGCTTTACCATCAACGATTGCGTCACTGCTTAACATCAGGCGGGATTGCGGTCAAGCGCTAGTTTATAATTTATAAAACAAAAAAAAACTCTTCTCAACACTAAATATCCACTATTTTAGAGCACATTATTCTAAATGAAGATGTTTAACACAGCCCCGAACAAAATGACCCGCGCCAAGTTCTCCGTAATCCATATAATTAGCTGGCGAGATCGGGCGACTGGATAAAACTGGTTACATCCAGTTTAATCCAGCCTTAACAAGTACGCTGACAAATGAAGTTTAGTGTGAATTACTAGGTATATGCAAGAGAAAGTTCATGTGTTTTTTTTTTTATTTACGAGATAGACGTAGCATAGATGCCCCACATGTAGAAGATTCAGAAATGGATGAATATTTTTCACCACGGAATCGAACCTAATGTAGATGAAACCCCATGGTGTGAGCTTGTAATATACAAAACTATTTTTTCTTTATACGAAACCTGATGACAGTTTCTTCAGAATAAGCAACTGAATCGATTCCAATCATTTTTACACCATGTTAGGTATATTTTTTCCCAAATACATTTAGAAATTGTTGCACTGTGGTTACCGAGCGCGCCACGCAACTGACGCTAGAGGTCAACGCACCGCCCGCCCGCCCTAGCGGAGCGTTGCCCATATATTTGTTGGGACAACCAAGTAGAATAGTAAGCTCATAACTGTGGTTTTTCATGACATCTTTTTGAAACATTGGACATAATATTTTTTGCTTAAAAATACAGGACATGTGTTTCGGGTTTCGCGTAATGTTGTATATAATTATGAAGATTTAGAAAGAAGAAGAATAGGGATGTATCCAAGGTATCAGGTATGAATATCAAAAAAATAATTAGTCCGTCTTATAGATAATAAAAACAATTAAGGCCTATATTTTTTATTTTGTCGAAATTACAAAAAACTACTGAGATATAGCGTATTAAAGTTACAGAGTGGGGGCTAATTACGTCACGCCGTGGTATATTTTGTGCCACGACGTGACGAAATGCGACATTTCAAATCAATATATCTTCCTAAGTCATCATTATCATCATCTCAGCGTATAATCCCGGTTGCATCCGCGGCTTACGCGTTGGAGCCCGAGGTCCGCTTTCCTACTAAAACGCCTCCATTTCGCACGATCTCAATATATCTTCCTAAGTATTTATTTAAATGAAATAAAAAATACGTGTTCAATGTTTTTTGTAAATCTATCTGATGGACATTAAATTATTTTTAGGATACTACCCAATTAGTAGCACGGCGTATCATTTACGTCGGATATTAAAACAAACTATATCACGGTACCCTGTTATAAATAACAAAACTTTACTCAATATATTATCTCCCATCAAAACCTGCAAACTTTAAAATGGACCCTAAAACACAACCCACACAAGAACTTATAAATCTTTTGACTAACAAACTTGCTCGGTATGAACCCCTGACCTTTCAAAATGAGAGTAATTTCACAGCCCACGCGTCTCCAAGAAGCAGTTCCGTGCATCTCACAAAGACTCGGAAATCTTGCAGCTTTTCTCATTGACCTACAAAAATATAAGTAGGGGGAGCTTGGCATTTAGTCTTATGGAAACTGGTGGAATTTGCATCTTCTTTATAGATTACAAGGAGAATAACCTTGTAATCTATAAAGAAGATGCGATTATTCCACTAGTTTCACCAGTGCTGGTGCTAAGCCCGTGTTTAGCATCAGTTTGGGTGAAATAAGGTTTGACATCCTCGGAATAAAGTTCAAAATACAAATACTAGGTCAAAGATTTAGGCTAGTACAAAAATTTGCTAACGTTATCGAAAAAATACTGTAAGTATAGTGACACATCTGCGGAACGTACGGCGCCGAAAGCTCAGCAGCTGAAGTGTCAGTCGCAATATTCAGTTGCTAGGACAAACCAAACGGTCAAAACGCGGCGTCTTATTCAGCGCGCTACGCGACGGTAAGTTACGTAGCGTCATCGTCAGTCTATCTGTGTCGACACTTTATGGTGTGCGGTTTTTGTGACTATCTAAATTGCCCATAAAAATGGATTTATTTAGAATATTAGCTATCATAGAGGGCTTAAAAGACGTTGCGGCTCGTCGTTACTGCCACGCGCGCGATGCACAACAAACGCCGAACGTTCAGCTACGCCCGCCGAACTTTCGGTCGCGCAACGCATCGCGTGATGTGTGGCTTACTATGCAAAATACTTTAAATGTGTTTTAGCTGAAAAACCGCCCGAGGGAAGGTTAGGCCCTACGCCGAACGCGGCGTAATTGCGGCTGATGTGTCATAGAGTTTTTGAAATACACTGCGAGCGTATTTAGCCGAACTTTCGGCGCCGTACGATCCGCAGATGTGTCCCGACACTAAATGTTGGTGTACTAACAAAATAATTATTTAATCACACTATCAAGAGTAGAAAACATTCAAATATGCATACCTATATTATTTACATCTCTACTCTTTTCTTGGGTTGCAAATCAAATGACTTCTGCCGCTCTGGGCGGGCGTATCAAACTTTTACTGACAAAAAGCGACCTTTGCATTCAAAATGTGTACAATGTAACGTTTATTCCACGTTCGTCCCATATTCACGTTACAACGAGCAACAGTCCCGTTTTGTCCAGTGTTTTTTTTTTTTCGTTGTTTCCTATTTCAGGTTTGAATATGATGGACTTTTTGATTCGCGAGGCGACAACAATAGTTGTAGGTTTTTTTCACAATATATTTATTTATTTATTAAAACTTTATGCACAATGGCGGACTTAATGCCTTTGGCATTTTCTACCAGTTTACCTTAAGGTGATGCAGAGATAAAACATCATCATCATCATTATCAACCTTATTATCGTCCCACTGTTGGGCACAGATCTCCTCTCATACAGACAAGGATTGAGCGTAATCACCACGCTTGCTCAATGCGGGTTGGCGATTTCAGACTTAAAGTCTAGGTTTCCTCAAGATGTTTTCCTTCACCTTCAGTCATTGGTGTCCAAGATACTTAGAAAGTACATATAACTTTAGAAAAGTTACATTGGTACTTGCCTGACCTGGAATCGAACCCGCGCACTCATACTTGAGAGGCTTGTGTTTTAACCACTAGGCCGCCACGACCGAGATAAAACATGGGGGGTGCAAATAAATTGAAGTAAAAAGAGAAAAAAAAATTATAATAAATACATAAATTATAGATAGAGAAAAAGAATAAATTAACGTGGGATGAACCTGCCAATTTCATGCGTAAGTATTCCCGAGCTTTAACTTTAAATGTGTACCGACTGGTCAACGTCCTGATATTCTGAGGAAGATCATTCCAAAGGAAAACATCCAGAACGTTTTCCTAAACAAACACAAACTATAAGGAATGAAGATATAACTTTAAACTAGCGGTATGTGTATCAAAATTCACACTATAATAGAATAGAATAGAATATCGGCATAAATATCCTATATCTTAATAGGATTTTTATGCCGATATTCTCAATAAATAGAAACTTATGCGTGAAACCGCGTGGCGCAATAAGTAGATATAAGTATTTGAAGTCGCTTTTCGAGTCAGTCTCTATTTTTATGAATGTATCAGTCAACCTTAAACCTAATGTTTTAGCGATGAAGTTGAAAATCTATTAAATAAATTTGACAGGTTATAGTAGATGGATGTGCTGGATCGACACGTGTACATATTTTAATGCACGGCGTGCAATAATGGATTACTTTTGTCACACCAATCGTATACTGTTTTATAGCTTATGTGACCCAATCTCGCACTTCACACGCTTGCTTTTCTGTGTAAAAATGGACTACTTATACTTAAGTCACACAAAAGCGTGATAAATGTGCGGGTTTAAGTCACTCAGTGTTATAATAGTACTATTATGATATATGGTATGGTAAGTTAAATGTATCTAATTTCACTTTGGACCCGTGTTTCCTCGGTTGGTGTTTAGTTGATATAAACAAATTTTTTATTTCATTTTAAAAGCTACCTTCCTGTTCACTATTAGTTTTAACAAAGATTTTGTGTGCACGCTCGTAATTTTTTATAGTAAATTTAGTTTCTCAGTAAGCGAATTAGTGTGAACTCTTAATGAGAAAGAGTAAAGTTCTTGAACCACATGTTGATTTCAAATTACAGCCGAAACGATATTGCTAGCCCGAGCCGCAGGAGAGAGCTACAAGAAAGCAGAGGCTGTAGTAATCAAAGCTCACGTATGTGTGTCATGCGACGTTTTACAACTTATTTGCTAGGATATAAATAAATCTCGGACTTTCTTAAACGAATTAATTTAGTAACAAATGTTTTTATTTGTTTAAAATTTCGTTCGTTTAAGAAAGTCCGAGACAAAAAAAAAATAACAATTAAACAGTTAAAATATTATTGTTCTCTCTAACATTTTTACTTGTTCACAAATTAACGATGCTCGCATCTGCGTTTTTTGTAGGCAAAGGCAAAAATACAGTCAGAATTACTAATAAAGTAAATTAATATTTTTCTGTTTTTGTTATAGATGTTTGGTAGTTATTTATTGTCAAAATTAATTGTATCTAAATATTAAATGTTTATCTATACTAATATACAGTATGTAAAGAAAACCCTGTCCGATCCGTGAAGGTATTGTTAGGAATCGATAACTGATTCTACTAATGCCGACAAAGTCGGACTAAAGTTTAAAAAAAAAATCCCCCTAAAAAAATAAATATTATTTTGCAAAAAGAGGTAACTTAATACATGTGCGGTATGACACCCTTCCGCGGGCTACGGGGGCAGGGCACGTGACGTGTGGTCAAATCGCATAAGCGTACCGTCAAAATGGTGTTGTCACTATTTTCAAAACTACTAAATTTCGGGGAAGTTGTAATTAATTCGCGGGAAAAAAAGATTATTTTAAAATTCATTAGTATTGTTACTATGATGATTACGTAAAAAATTTTATTATATTTGGTCATGTGTTTACCTAACCTTTATTATCCTTATCGGTCGGACAGGGTTTTCTTTACATATTGTATAAAGCTGAGGAGTTTGTTTATTTGAATGCGTTAATCTCAGGAGCTACTAGTCCAATTTGAAAAATTCTTTTGCGTTGGATAGCCCATTAATCTAGGAAGGCTTTGGGTTATATAACATCACGCTGCGACTAATAGGAGCGGAGACCTAAGCGGGTGAAACCGCGGGGCGCAGCTAGTTTATTATATTTTATCACTCAGAGTTAGATATTCATAAAATGTTGGTCAGTTTTCTGATATAAAGACTTTTGCAAAGATAGAAAAAGTACCGTTCGTTTTTCCAATTTGATAAACGGTGCATTTAATGTTAAAATAGATCACAAGTGCGTAATGAGATACAATGTGATATTGAAAAAGGTGAAACAAGAGATCCTTTTCGAGCAAAGTTTAGTGTTTTATAACATTAAAACATTAAACTTTCCTATTATAATAAAGAAATATAAATAACTAGATCCATTGCACGACTAAGTTTCGATTCCGTGGAAATATTGGGATAAAAACTATGTATATGTTATTCTTGGTTACAAACCATCTCTGTGCCTTTTATTTAAATTTCAGCGTTCAGTAGTTTTTGCATAAAAAAAAGTAACAAACATACATCCAAAATTTTCAGAATTCGGAGATTCTTTCCAAATTTTCAGAGTTCGGTTATATCGCGCTTTTTAAATTCCCTCGGGAACATCACATTTTTCCGGGATGTAAAGTACCCTATTATTTAATCCGGACTTCTAACTTTACGTCTGCAAAATTTCAAAGCAATCGGTTTAGTAGTTACGGCGTGAAAGCGGAAAAAACAAACAAACAAACTCACTTTCCCATTTATAATATTAGTATGGATAGCCACGTTCCGCGGCTTCACCCGCGTAGATTTCGATTCCAAATTCGTCCATTAGTTTTTGTGCGAAAGAGTAATAAAAATTTGTCAAAACGAAAAACGGCACGAGAAGGGGTCCGTAGATAATTCAAGTATATTATGTTTAAGTAAGTAAAACAGTTTCAAATATTTAACATAAAAAGACTCTAATCAAAGATCCTTTTGTTTGTCGACCTATCTTAAAAAAGCCAAAAATCTAACTTAAGTCCTGACGAACATAAAAATGGAATAAAATGAATCAATCAATGAATTTTACTCAAATAAAAAATGTTTACACAAGTAATGATTGAGTAGAGTTTATTTTATGTAGCCTATAATTCCAAACATAATCGGGTAGGTATAGATCACTAGCCGCGACTGATAAGTTGTCGTAGTTTCGAACCGGTGAGGCGCTTTCTTCTTCTTCTTCAGCCTATAGATGTCCACTGCTGGACAAAGGCCTCTCCCAAGGCTTTCCACGCTAACCGGTCTTGTGCTGCCCGCATCCATCGGCTTCCCGTGACCTTCACCAGGTCATCGGTCCACCTTGTTGGGGGCCTCCCTACGCTGCGCTTCCAGTACGTGGCCGCCACTCCAGAACCTTATTGCCCATCGGCCATTGGTTCTACGAGCAATGTGCCCCACCCACTGCCACTTAAGTTTAGCGACTAGCAGAGCTATGTTGCTGACTTTGCTCAGGCGCTTTACTTTGTGTAAATTACTTCATCGCCACTACTCTCTAAAACGGTGAAGGAAACCATCGTGCGGAAACCGGCATATCATAAAGGCAAAACTTCGAAAAATGTGACATCCACCAACCCGCACTGGGCCCGCGCGGTGGATTAGAGAGAGTGGGCCGTACCACTCTCTCTCACCGAGAGGAGGACTGTGTCCCAGAAGTGGAAACATAATAGGCTGATTATGTTTGTTAGATTAGTACATGGAGCGTTGTAAGGTGTTCCAGAGGGTCGACTGACGACCTTGCGAAGGCCGCAGGTATCTTTTGGATGGATGAAGCACAGAACCAGTAAAAGGTGCTTGGGTGAGGAATAAGACCAGCAGAGGACGTCTTTCGACTGAAATAATCATAAAAAAAAACGTTTACACTCGTACATCAATCATAGATGACGCCTCATAGGCGTCCATTATCTACTGGTAGAATAGAGTGTGGTGTGATGGGTGGTGGATGTACTGGAAGAATCGAATGAATTAGTTTGGTAGCGTTTGACTCCTTACACAGCGTATCTCAGGTAGAAATGTATCAACTTGTGGAGCCTAAGTTAAGCCCTCCAGACTCTGGATAGGGAGAAGTAAGCTTACCAGCACAAGATATTGTTAAAACCACCTGCTTAAAATTTTAAGAATAATTCTCTACAGAACGGTTTAGCTCGTTTCAGCATTTGGTAAAAAACAAAATGAGAAAATCATTCCAAACCAAAACCAATGTTTAATTGTAACTTTAAAAAAAAAGTATGACAAAGTTTTTTCGATAAACCGAATAAAATTAACGTGCAAAGAGCACTTGTATTCTCTTTGTTCAAATATCGTGTTAATACAGAACAAATTCACAAAAAAAAAGCACAAGTCACCTTCACAAATTCAATGTAATACTCCGATTTCTCATATTTCCCAGATACATAATATATTATTTTCATATGGAAAACAATCCATCTTCATGAAAAAATTTGTATTTACATACTGTAACTGATAACCAATGAATATTTCAGACAAACTCGATCGGTTCTTATTTCCTCGTAGCGCTACGAGCGTAGCGACGTAGCAGCGTAGCCGTCACACGTAGCTACGATTTGTTCGAGATCTACTTTATTCAATGTAGTCAGACTGGCTCGAATATATTTTACTGAATAGAAAATTGATTTCATAAAGTCGAAAAATGTTTGGAAATTCGCTCTATATATTTTTGATGCTAGCTTTAACCGTGTAAGTAGGTATTCAGTTCATAGATAGAATCATATATATTCTTAAATTGAATCATATGAAAAAATGCTTGTCGAGAAAACGATAGTTTCTTTTTTTTTATTTAGACGATGTAATGTTGCTTAAATTAATACCTACATGCAGAAGATGAAAAGAGATTTTCCGTGGAAAAGGCGAAAAGCATTTACCATTCAATCTTTAAATACAAATGATGGATGGATAATCACGGCAACATACTACCAAAAGATACCAAAATCTAATACATAAAATTCTCGTGTCTCGTTGTTTGTGGTTAAACTCCTCCGAAACGGCTTTCCCGGTTCTCATGAAATTTTGTGTGCATATTGGGTACGTCTGAGAATCGGACAACATCAATTTTTTATCCCCCTATATGTTAAGGGTAATCCACCCTAATGTTTTTTTAATATAGATCTATATCGCCCTTTATAGCACATGATTTAAATAAATAGTTTCGAAGATATTACAAATTGAAAAAATGTGGGGTGTCGCGTTTGCGGCGGTACCAGCCGGCTGGGCGGGGCGGGCCGCTATGTTTTTGTAATGTATTTAGTATCAGCATTGCACCCGTGCGAAGCCGGGCGAGTCGTTAGTATATTATAAGGATCCAGCCAAGTGCACTAAATATATAAAGTTAATAACAGATATATTTAGTGTCACGAATCCGAAAACAGAATGAGACAGAGACAACAATGACGCTGCATTAACAGAAGGAAACTAATGGTGGAGCCGCCCTTTGTGATGAGACGGAACAATGATATAATACAGATGCTGAGGTGTGGTGCAAGGCAGGAGAGGGAGGGAGACAGGTGATGCTTAGAAGATGCAGGAGATATCAACCAAGCTGCCTAGCCTTTTCTCGACTATGTCGGGTTCAGCCAAGTGCAGCTGGATAACATTATTTTCAAACTAGCGGCCACCAGCGACTTCGTTCGCGTGGTTTAGTTACGCTCCGCTCTTATTAATCGCAGCGTGACGTTATAACGTAAAGCCTTCCTTGATTAATGGGCTATCTAATGCAAAAAGAATTTTCGAAATCGGACCAGCAGTTCCTGAGATTAGAGCGTTCAGACAAACAAACACTCTTCAGTTTTTTTTAGTATAGGTGGAGGGACAGCCTATTTTAACGTAACCCTTTTTTATTCTTGACGGAGCGGAAGGCCGTGTCAGACTTAGGGCGGGTTGTTTCAAACGGTTAGTTATCGTAACATACGTACGTCAAAAAGTTACGTCCGTTAACGTAACTTTGATGATGTTTAACGTTCGTTAAATGCCGGCGCTACATTAGCAGGCGAAGATTCGTGTCGCGTTGGCGCGCAAAATATCTGTTGTCCTTGTCAGACATACACGATGTTCTTCTCATTGGCGGGCGAAGATTCAGAAATCGGCCTACGGCCGTACGGCGAATATTCGTTGTTTAGTTGTGCGGCCGAGACGATGGAGGAAGCAGTGGCTTTGCATTATATGTCAATAAATTATTATTTATTACATGTTTACACAACAAATAAAACAAAAACAATGTAAAAAATATGCAAAAAGAACGTCAGTCCTACTTCAAAGTCTGGACGACACTGAAGTGACGTAGGTGTGAGTGTGTGACTACTCCAGCGAATATTGTCGCGACAAGTCCTTTGAAGCACGCCACTTTACCGACAGCGCCCCGATGCTACATCGTCTGCGCACGAATACATTGCGTTGCAACGATGTACCCGGCGGGCCCGGCCACATACATCGCCCCAGCAAATTTTATCTAGGCGACTGTCATGCGCTGTAGTTTATCTAACTTTCTTGGTATTATTGTTTATTGTTGTGGGAAATAACTTCGTGCCATTTTATAAATTAAGTCCGTTTATACTAGAAAACTGTGTACCTATAGAAAAGCTATACTTTGACGAAAAATGGATACATTTTATTTTTATTTTATATATTTGGGACAAATAACAATTATATGTTACAATATTAATAGCCGGCTAAGGTATAATACATAGTAACCAAACATAAACATTGTCGTCCTCCGTGGCGCAGCGGTCAACACGCCTGCTTGCGACGTGGAGGCCCCGGGTTCGAACCCCGGCCAGGTCATGATGGAAAACGATCATTTCCTGATTGGCCTGGGCCTTGGATGTTTATCTATATATGTATCTATTATAAATATAGTATCGTTGAGTTAGTATCCCATAACACAAGTCTCAATCTTACTTTGGGACTAGCTCAATCTGTGTGATTTGTCCGTATATATTTATTTATTATTTATATAACCCCCACCATACACACCAAAGTAAGTAAATTACTACACTCACTCGTACTACTACATACACTTAAACATAGTTACTATGTTTAAGGCCTTAATAAGTAGGTATATGTTAAACATTGCAATCTAACAAAACACGTATCCATACTAATATTATAAATGCGAAAGTAACTCTGTCTGTCTGTCTGTCTGTCTGTCTGTTACGCTTTCCCGCTTAAACCTCTCAACCGATTTTGATGAAATTTGGCACAGACATCTTTAGACCCCGAGAAAGAACATAGGCTACCTTTTATCCCGGAAAAATTTGATGTTCCCGAGGGAAACCTAAAAAGCGCGATATAACCGACCTCCACGCGGGCGAAGCCGCGGGCGGAAAGCTAGTATTCTATAATGTAAACATATTTTTTTTTAGAGAACGGAAAAAAAATAAAACATGACGTGTAAAAGTGATCAGTGATCCTACTTGCTTAATAAACGATTTCATTTCATTTCACTAACTTCACAAAAAATGAGAAAGATCGCTTTCAATCTTCGCTTGAAAAATATAAAGATGTGTTGTTCTGTAAAGAAACAGACAACAACAGTAATATATAAAAAAAAAACAGAACTTGGGCTGCTAAACACCTTTCTTTTTCTTTTTACGGTACTTGTATCATCATCAGATGAACTACCTACTATCGTCAATTAGAGACCAAACTCGCGAATACAAAAGGGAGTATATGTTGTTTTCACTAATTGACACCACGGCGGACTAAACACAACTTGTCATAAGTTACGTTAACCAGTGCTCAGAGCATCGGTTAAAGTAATCGTATTTTTTTGCCTGCGTTGACGTTTACGTATTGTGAAACAACTCATTTTTTGACTTGACGATGGTTAGCACCATTTTTAACTTTTACGCATGCGTTAAGTGAACGTGAAACAACCCGTCAGTTATCGTAATCGTATCTTTTTTTGCGTGCGTTAACGTTTACGTATTGTGAAACAACTCATTTTTTGACTTGACGATGGTTAGCACCATTTTTAACTTTTACGCATGCGTTAAGTGAACGTGAAACAACCCGCCCTTAACTTTCACTTGCCTGTGCGCCAGTTCCCACGGTATCTCTTTTACCCAACCCGCGGCCCTGGCATTCATCGGTCTTCATGAAAGCCGTCACGATATGCTGACATCTCTTTGAGGCGCGCGTGAAACACGAGGCGCCGTTGAACTGGACCTGGCCCGTAAGCCGCGTCAACCGTGGCCGGGGGTTCAAAGTTGTCTCCTAGCAGGACATCTCCTGCAGCGGCTAGGGGAGTCAGGGCGCTAAAATTGCCTCTCCCTCAAGCGCTCCGCCTCCTACTTTGCCAAGTCTATTTGACCCCCACAACTCAGTTGCTAGGTAACAGGATACCTCTTGGAAAGACTTTTGGGGAGACCTTAACATTCTGAACAATATATTAAGGCTGACTATAATATTATAACCAGAATAAACATATAGAAAAGTCGTGGTGGCCTAGTGGTTAAAACACCAGCCTCTCAAGTATGAGTGCGTGTGTTCCATTCCAGGTCAAGCAAGTACCAATGTAATTTTTCTAAAGTTATATGTACTTTCTAAGTATATGTTGGACACCAATGACTGAAGGTGAAGGAAAACATCTTGAGGAAACCTGGACTTTTATAAGTCTGAAATCGCTAATCCGGATTGAGCAAGCGTGGTGATTACGCGCAATCCTTCTCTGTATGAGAGGAGACCTGTGCCCAGCAGTGGGACGATAAAAAGGTTGATAATGAAGAAACATATAGAATAATTTTATCTCAATATTCTCACGGAATCAAAAATGAAGTCTAGGGCGCTGCTACTTTTGTACTATATTAACTAAATGTGAGAAAATATTTGAAATAAACTGTTTTTGCTTCCATTCTTGACTAGTTATTTTTTAAACCGTCTTCAACAATGTTACGAATAACATTAATGCCTCCGCCCTACGCCTATAACATAATCCCTACACAGCGTAGACATTATGTGACGTCATTCACAAGTTTGCCGACAACTCTCAGCGGTGTCCGACACTCGTACCGACACTACACTGCAACATGCCATTGCACTACTCACTACTCCGAGTCCTGCAATAAAATGATTGAGTCTGCATTTACGAAGAAAGATGTTGCAAAGGAAAGAGTGTGAAACAATGTAATAAAAATATTTTTATGATACTTGCTAAGTAAAATACTTTTTCTCTGCAGTTTTTGTAAACTAATCGCTCGCTTTTAGCCTTTTTATATAATTACAAACTAGTGCTTGACCGCGATCCCGCCTGATGGTAAACAGTGATGCAGTCGTTGATGGTAAAGCGCGTTAGTTTATTAAGAGCCTATTCACTAACGAAAGGAAGACGGCAGTTGAGCAAGGTGATGCAATGTTAAACCCAACAACTCGACCAACGATGCTGTGCCACAGGAAGATTGATAAGGAGACCCTCCACGGCCAAACTCCTGACACAACAGCATTTGGCACATCGTACTCGGCACACACCGCAACACAACTGCACAGACCCGTCCTCCATACGGCTTCACCAGACATCATGCCGGAACACAGTGGTAACTTCTGCCGGCAGCCGATTATGGCATACCACCGAGCTGCATTGTTTAGCCGAATAAATTCATCAAATCATCAGTTAGTTTAGTTAGCAGTCCCCGTTGGATGGCAATGCTGATAGGGATGTTTCCTGGGTAAAAAAAAAAATATACTATTTACTCCGTCATTCAGATTATAGAAAAATATTGGACACGTATATTTTTGTTATCAAATCAATAAAAATTGACAAATATAAAAGGCATCAAAGTTCAGGAGTGGTGGCTGGTGACGTCACTGGTCGCTAAAAAGGGTAGCGTGCAGTGAAGTCACACAAGTTTTCAACGCGCTGTGTCGTCTTAATTTTTTGTTTATATATGATGAAAAAAGAAAAAATACGTGTCTAGTATTTTTGGAAATCTGACTGACGGACTAATTAATTTTGTTAGTCAAAGACCCTATTCTTTTGGGCTAATAGGCCAGCCCTCTGGTCACGTGAAGAGTCAACCAACTGGTTGGCAATGTCCAAAATACTCCGATCGATCTTTATTTTTTATTACCTTTATTTGGGGTTTTTATCCACACGGATACGTCAAACCCATTGTACCTTATACTAAGTTTACAAAATATACATATAACATAATATGAGATGGAGTTACTGCCTAGAGTTCTGAATTAAGCCACGAACTATGCGTTCAGTCCTTTCTGATTTTGGGTGAGCCAAAATATTTTGGATAAGTTCAACGTCCCACATGTTCAAATCAAACTCCCTAGCCAAAGATTCCTTCTCGTCTTTGTTCTTAACACAATCCATCAGCAAATGATGCACATCTTCAATTTTGTTACATGTCTCACAATAGTTGACTAAAAACAAACTGATTAGTCCGTCAGTCAGATTTCCAAAAAATACTCACGTATTTTATCTTTTTCATATCAATAAACAAAAATCAATTCAGATAAAAAAAAAAAAATGACGTGTAAAAGTGATCAGTGATTCTACTTGCTTAATAAACGATTTCATTTCAAATGAAGGCGACACAGTGCGTTGAAAACTCGTGTGAAGTCACTGCACGCTACACTTTTTAGCGAGCAGTGACGTCACCAGCCACCACTCCTGATCTTTGATCTTTGATGCCTTTTATATATGTCATTTTTTATTGATTTGATAAAACAAAATATACGTATCCAATATTTTTCTATAATCTGAATATCGGACTAAATAGAACCATTTTTTTTACCCATGAAACGTCCCTATTAGCGGACAAAGCCTTTTTCATTAAGAAAGTAAACTTCGCCGTTGTCCGATCGATCTTTATGATATGCATTAGTTTTGATATAAATAAAACTATTAAGCCCAAAATATGCTTGGCCATACCCATGAGAAGCCAAATTATATCCCTCGGGCAAAGTGGGAGGCGATCAAGGTAGGTATGTATTTTACTACCGGCATGATGAATGAGCTCTTCGGGTCAAGGTTAAAAGGGTCGAGTAGGGGATCTTTTTGTGACCTTTATTACTAAATTACTTAATGAATAATGTGTATTCCGTGGCTTGGAAGACTATTAAAGTTAACCACTACTTTGTTTACTTCATAAGTAAAAATGTTATTGTACAACTGATTTCATTATAGTATGTTTGTTTGCTAGGCCAACACGCTAAAAAGGCTTACCTAATTTGGATAAAATTTACGAGTGTGTGAAGTCGTGGTGGCCTAGTGGTTAAAATACCAGCCTCTCAAGTATGAGTGCGCGGGTTCGATTACAGGTCAGGCAAATACCAATGTAACTTTTCTAATGTTAAAATACACACATCAAAAGTGTCTAGGGATCAAGCATTTTTATGCGGATTTCTTGAGATTGAGATGTGGCTTTGTAATAAATTTATGATTTTATAAATTTATATGGATCCTTTTTGGTGCATTTCATAATTTGAATCAGGAACTGTGAATCAAATTCGAGTAAAAGATGAAAATCAGCTGTCAATATTTTCCCTATAAAAACATACAACGCATTGAAGACATTATTAGTGCTACTGTTTCCCTACTACTGATTAAAACCAACGTTATTATGGAGCGGCGACGTCATTTAAGCAGGGAAGAAATGCTCAGAGCCGTGGGAATGATAGAAGCTGGTTCCCGGCAACGTACTGTGGCTTTAGCTCTGAATACAAGTCAGAGTGTTATCAGTCGACTTTGGACACGTTACCGAAGCACTGGTACCGTGGCTGAGCGCCATGGAGGACGGTATCGCTGCACCACACGGAGACAAGACCGATACATTCAAATCTTAACTCGAAGAGCTCCAACAATAACCGCCATGATGTTAGCCGTGAGGCTTCATCACTCTTCAGGGAACTTAATTAGCGACCAAACAGTCAGAAACCGCTTGCATGAAGTGAACCTTCATTCCCGAAGACCGCTACGGGTACCACCTATAGCAATGCACAATCGTAGGATTCGATATCAATGGGCTCTTGAACACAGAAATTGGGCAGAAGAACAATGGCGTTTCGTGTGCTTTTCTGATGAGTCTCGTTTTGGTATGAGACCGGATACAAGACGTATACGACACTGGAGAACCCCTGGACGCCAACAGCGATTAAAATCCTGCCAGGAAGTCCATCCTTATAGTGGTGGAACCATCATGGTATGGGCGGGTATTTGGATCGGCGGAAGAACTGAGTTGATTTGGATCAGAGGCAACCTCAACGCTCAAATTTATGCTGAAACGATTGTATCAGACGTCATCGTTCCTCTACAAGTGCAAATCGGTCCCTTATTTCAGTTAATGCATGATAATGCACGACCGCACACCGCAAGAGTTGTAAGACAGACTCTCGCCGCAGCTAACATCAATGTCCTGCCCTGGCCTGCTCAGTCGCCAGACTTGAACCCGATTGAGCATGCATGGGATATGCTACAGAGAAGAGCTCTGCCGAATATGGAGGGTATCCAGTCGCAAGAAGACCTTTTTTTGTTGTTGCAACGAACATGGGCGGCCATTCCACAGCGTGATTTGGATGAACTCATTTTGAGTATGCCAAACCGATGTTCTTGTGTTGTTAGTGTTCGCGGTAGAAACACGGATTATTAATTGTTTAAGTTACCCAATAAAATTTTAGAGAAAACTGTTATTTCAGTCTTTTTTTCGAACTTTTGTGTTAGTGGTTCAAATGTCAAATATCCCTTTATTAGGAAAATGGCAAATTTCTTTATTAATGCAAAGGTGACTTGGTTTATCGTTACTGTGACAAACGAAAACACTTTATTTGATGAATCCTTAAAGAAAATTTTAATTAATATCAATCAGGAGAAAAGTTATTGCAAAAATATATGTTGATCCCTAGACACTTTTGATGTGTGTATGTTTTTTCTAAGTATATCTTGAACACCAATGACTGAAGGTGTAGGAAAACATCTTTAGGAAACCTGGACTTTAAGTCTGAAATCGCCAACCCGCACTGAGCAAACGTGGTGATTACGCTCAATCCTTGTCTGTATGAAAGGAGACCTGTGCCCAGCAGTGGGACTATAAAAATGTTGATAATGATTACAAGTTTTATTTCGGTAGGTACTTCCACCAAATCGCGTGGCTCAATTAGGGAAGTTTACACAGGAATCATCCAGTCACGACATACATTATCACAAAATCTGAATTAAAACATCACATTTACGCCTCTTTATTCAACAAAAAAACAAATACATAAAGCTACATTATTTCACTGGCATCGTACACAAGAGCTTTTTGTACAGATTATAACCAGCGAGTGAGAAGTAAAGCCGATTACAACTCATAGATATGTAAATGTATGTAAAAGCGACTGTTAATTAATTATATACCTATATGTTACCGTGTGCGTTCACATGTATAACTAAAGTATAACTGCTAAACTTAATATAAACCTAGTTCAAAGCATACATGTAGAGGAGTGAGTAACAGGGAGTAAAGTTCCCTTACCCTCCATAGAAAAGTGAGGATCCTCCGACCAGACGGGTGTTATGTCTGGCGGGCACTTGCCCGGTTGATTTTGGGTAGTTGTATATATGCTAGTTGCACGGCAAACTCTGCTTGCGAGATGTAGAATTCTTGTGACGTCAGAATGACCCGTTGTTTCTTTGTGGCGTTTGTAGATATATTTCAAATGGGTACTTGTATGAAGGCCAAATCCTACTCATAATATAAATACCAAAATTTGTGAGTATGTATAGATGGATATTTGTTACTATTACACGCAAAAACTAGTGAACGAATTTAGATGAAATTTGGCAGACAGTTTATAACCATGAATAACAGGATATTTTTTATAAATAATTTTAAACTAGTGCTTGACTGCAATCCCGCCTGATGGTCAGCAGTGAAGCAATCGTTGATGGTAAAGCGCACTAGTTTATTAAGCCTATTCACTTAAGAAAACTTAGGAATAAGAAGGATGACCGCATTTGAGCGAGGTGATGCAATGTTAAACCCAAGACGTTGGTCTTGGGTTTAACATTACGACCAAACGATGCTGCGCTAGAGGGAGATTGATCTGGAGACTCTCCACGACCAAACTCCCGACACAACAACATTTGGCGCATCGTAACCGCCACACATCGCAACAGAACTGCTGAGACCCGTCCTCCGTACGGCTTCACCAGACATCATGCTGGAACACGACGAATCGCTTGGCGGCAAGACTTTGTCTGGTGGGTGGTAACTTCTGTCGGCAGCTGATGTTATGGCGTACCACCGCGTAAGGTTCGTTCCAGTGGTAATATCCCGATATTACCACTGGAACGAAACTTACGCGGGTAAAACCGCGGGGCCCAGCTATTTTATAATAAAATAGAATTGATGCGATTCGTCCCTTCGTAAAGGTGGTTTTCGTATGGAGAAGTTTATAAATACATCGTTCGCAATCCATCCGCGAGAGGTAACATCATCATCATCATCATCATCAACCTTTTTATCGTCCCACTGCTGGGCACAGGTCTCCTCTCATACAGAGAAGGATTAAGCATAATTACCACGCTTGCTCAATGCGGGTTGGCGATTTCAGACTTAAAGTCCAGGTTTCCTAAAGAAATTTTCCTTCACCTTCAGTCATTGGTGTCCAAGATATACTTAGAAAATACATATAAATTTAGAAAAGTTACATTGTACTTGCCTGACCTGGAATCGAACCCGCGCATTCATACTTGAGAGGCTGGTGTTTTAACCACTAGGCCACCATGACTTAACTGGTATATACATCATTAAGAATAAATAACCAAATCGCAAGAAGATCTACCATCACAATTTTGAACTACTCTCTCACATTTTCCACAATATTCTCGCAGCAATCAAAATTAAGGGGAAAGCGTTAGGGTAGCCAATGCAAGGTCAGTGTCTGTTGGACAACATACAAACCTGACATGCAAATTTCAAAAATAAGAAAACTTTGAAAATTATAAACTTGTGCTTGACAGTAATCCCGCCTGATGGTAAGCAGTGCAATCGTTATTGGTAATTTATTAAGAGACAATTCCCTCAAAAAAAACCGAATGAATAGGAAGGAAAACGGCAGTTGAGCGAGGACATGAAATTTTAAACCCAACAACACGACCAAAAATGCTGCGCCAGAGGGAGATTGATCTGGAGACCTTCCACGATCAAACCAAACTCCCGACAGAACAACATTTGGCGCATCGTACCTGGCTCACATCGCAACTCAACTACTCAGACCCGTCCTCCGTAGGGCTTCATCAGACATCATGCCCGAACACGACGAATCGCTTGGCGGCAAGACTTTGTCTGGTGGGTGGTAATTACGCAGAATTCACTGCGACCGTATTTTTATAAAGGCAAGATCACTGTGTACCCTGTCGGACACTAAACGGGTATTATCTGACACGACCATAAAATCTTATCGTGATATAATAGCGATACTTACAAACAAGACTATCACATGGTCAGCTGACACATGACGCGGATCAACTGAGGAAATATTTACTGAGTACAGTTTAGTTTATAGCGTGTTTGTATTAGCAAAGATGTTTGAGTACTAAGAATTGATAATACAGAAACTTGTTATATAACCTACGATATACTCAGGGTCTTTCCGTTCCTCTCTTGAGCAAAGGCTTCCTTTCACTCCATTCACCATTCGCGACCCTACGTCTTGTTTTAATAGAACCAGCAGAAATTGTCCCACTATCCTCTACACGGTATGTGGTAGCCCAGCCTCATTGTATATGGCACAAGTTCTGTCCTATTTGGGGCCACAGTTGGTTCTGCAAACATGTTCTGTTCAGACCCATTGGAGTTGCACAGCCTTTTCAGACACGCCAGCTATCTTTGTTTTGTAATACAATATAGAGCGATTACTTGTAATGTATACAAAATTCAACTGCCATCCATATCGATATATGGATAGAGTGCTTATGACGAGTTCTGAATTAGAGAAATTAGAGAAGTTCTGAATTAAAGAGTAATTTATCTATTTATTTATTTAAACTTTATCCACAAACATTGCACAATGGCGGACTTAATGCCTCAGGCATGCATTTTCTTAGCGGTCTAAAAATTACTCTTCAATTCAGAACTCGTCATAAGCCCTTTTTGCTTTGCCATTAGATTTATGAAATGAGGTCTTCCTTATTCATCGCTTTCCGACAGATTGTTTCATCATCATCAACATCAACCTTTTTATCGTCCCACTGCTGGGCACAGGTCTCCTCTCATACAGGGAAGGATTGAGCGTAATCACCACGCTTGCTCAATGCAGGTTGGCGATTAGATTGTTTTCATTCAATCTGCCTAGCCACCTCCTAAATAATATTGGGGTCAGCTTCCTGTCTAACCGAATGTAGCTGATTAACGGTATTTTACATTTAGTGACTCTATCTGACGTCCACAACCCAAGCAATAAGTCTCTGGGTAATACGATTCGTAATCCTTGGTAAGATTGGTTTCCAGACTTTCGGGCTTCTAATAAGACCAGTAACAATAGACTAAAAAAAACTAATTAGTCCGTCAGTCAGATTTCAAAAAAAAAAATCTAGACACGTATTTTTTTCTTTTTTCACATAAACAAAAAATAATGATACAGTGCGTTGAAAACTCGTGTGACGTCACTCATTGCTACACATTTTAGCAACGAGTGACGTCACCAACTCCCACTTCTGATCTTTGAATGCCTTTTATATTTGTCAATTTTTAATGATTTCATAAAACAAAATATTTGATCCAATATTTTTCTATAATCTGAATGACGGACTAAATATTTTTTTTTTTACCCAGGAAACATCCCTATTGTCAAAGATGACAGTCGGGACTAAAGACTTAATGTGCTTTCCATAGCATAGATTATATATGTTCATTCGGTTGAAAACACATCACAGATACAAACAAGAATTAACTTCTTCAACAAAACACTATCCACTCCATCTAATATTGTTTACGCGTTAACCGAGCAGCAAATAAGGTTGTTCATTGGGAAACTGTTGACAAGACTTATCTACACATCGCGTTGGCGAGGCGGAGAGTTAACACGCGTTCGAGAACATTATGCAACAATGCAATTAATGGCATACAACTCGAGAGCGAGTTTCGGATGCTGTACATGCTTAGTGTTCGTCGAGAGGTAATAGGCTTGTATTGTTTGTAGGTTAATAAGATCACATGTTGTGTTAGGTTGGAGAATTATCTATCTGCAATGTTTATTACAAATCGTAACTGTGTTTTTTTTTTAATATGGAAGCATCATACTGAGGTACGAGCCTTTTAGCCTTGTAAGTATAAATAATTATTTTTTAAGTTTTTTTGAACCTCAATAACCTAATTAAAAAAAAACCTCACAAACCTCTTATATAACAAGCTCAACAAACTATGAGATATATAAAGGGTGTATTTGACATCGACGCACAAACGAGTACCATGGATCCAGTACATGATTCTGAACCCCCTAGTGGTGGAATGTTTTCGTCGGCTTTTTCATGATTAAAAAAAATATATGTAGTATTCTTTTACTTTAGACCGTTCATAATAGCTATACTTTTATAACCCAATAAGATTTTAAAGTAAAAATTAATTAATTCGCCAATCACACAAAAAAGCGCAATGAAAAAAAATCTCGAAAATCTATCTTATCAGCTGATTTAATAGAGTTCACATCAGGGGTCAACTTCATACCTACAAACCCGCACGGCGGCACGCTTGCAACGTTCAAAGGCCGAGCCGACACTTATTTTTAAACACTGTGTATTCTGTAACCGTTCATTAACGACATAAATGACTATCATAATTTTATTAGTGGCATGCGGTCTAGCCTTTTCACGAAGTTTGCGTTACGATGTCAGATACACCCTGTACAGTATAAATCATAAAAAATGTAGTCAAGTAATATCGGAGTATCTATTGAATCTCAATTACTCAGACACAGAAAAGCTACTGGAAGTTATAGTGTGATAGTAGATAGTTCGCAGATAAAAGTTAGATAAGATATATAATTAAATAGTATAACATAAGCTAGCATGAAAAATAAGTAAAGTTTTTGTTTATTGAATTCCTAGTCCATAAAGTTTGGATGATTAAATCTTACGGACTTATTGATATATTGTGATGTAAAGTCGCGATGATCGCCTGAAACACAGGTTTAATAAACCAAGTCCGGGCATGTCGCTAATTTTACATGTTTCTCTGTATAATAATACGTTCTGTATGACCTTATGTATATTTTTAATCACACATAATACCTAGCTGTTATTTAGGCAATAAGATATGTTTGTATTTGTATAAGAATATTTTTGTAGCTTTTATTTTACAATGTTGTGTAAGTTTTTGAATAAAGATTCATCATCATCATCAACCTTTTATCATCCCACTGCTGGGCACAGGTCTCCTCTCATATAGAGATTATTATATTATAATTACTTCGTAAAACGGTAACGTTTAGGGGGAAAAGTCTTACGTAAGTAAGAATAGCCGTCAGACTTTCAGACTTCTGCGAACCAGTAACGATTGTCAGTCCACCAAGAATGACAGCCAAGGGGGTTAACTCCCTTTCCGAGGTTCGAGGGGTTCACCACAATCCCACTTGATGGTAAGCAGTAATGCATTCGTTGATGGTAAAGCGCGCTACAAGTTTCGTCATAATCCGTTTAGTATTTTATTTTGCGCAAAAGTTTTTTTTTTTATAAATTATAAACTAGCGCTTGACCGCAATCCCGCCTGATAGTAAGCAGTGATGCAATGGATGATGGTAAAAGGCACTAGTTTATTAAGAACCTATTCACTCTAGCCTTGAAGATACTTAAATTGTAGTCCTACGGAAGCACCGCCGCTGTCAAATTGTTCCAGTCCCTCGAAGCGGTATAAAAGACGTAGCGAAACGGATCGTAGTGGTTTCAACTAGGGTTGTTACGGAGGCTTGTTAGCGGAGGCGGAGGCGACGAGTCTCACCTCCGCGGATGCGGAGGTTAACGGAGGCGGAGGCGGAGGTGAAAGTAGATATAGAAAAAATTTAAATTTATGGTTAATTAAAACAAAGTTTTTATTTTAAATACGTACATTAATACTAGTATACTTGGTAAAAAAAAGATTACCTTCTTGTAATGAAAATTAAGGAGAAACAAATTGTGTTTGCCGCATTCCCGCCTCGCACTAGTTGATTCTTGGCCATTTCGCGCTTAAACGCGGCCGCGCGGTTGTCGAGCGTTGCAGTTTGCGCGTTATTTATTTTTAAAATACGTAAATAAACCTCCGTTATAACTCCGCAAAAAAATGTGCGGAGGCGGAGGCGGAAGCGAAGATACGATTTCTTGCGGAACTTCCGCAGTAACGGAAGCGGAGGCGAAGCTCCGTTACAACCCTAGTTTCAACCACGTAAGGATGGAAACTCGACGTACAACGGGTCGTCTGATGATGAAACTGAGATGGTTTAGGTGTACCTATATCCAAAAATGACGACAGTCTCTGTGGCGTAGCGGTAGCGAACGCGGCCGCTGCGTAAGGAGGCACTTGTTCGATCCCAGCGTAGTGCAAATATTTGTATGCATGAATATGAATATTTGCACCGAACAACTATTGGCAGTCGTTACAAGTTGATGGGGCGCTCAAAAGTCCATCAATTGGTCTAACTGCAATGCTTCGATATCGCCTTCGGTTTGTGGAGGTCAGACGGCAGTCGCTTCACGGAAAATATCGAAGTTTAGCCAAAATCAGCAGTTAGACTGGTAAAGCGGACCCCAGACTCCAAAGCTGAAAAAGCTTCGGATGCGACTGGGATTAAAGCTGAGATGATGATGATGTATATCCAAAAATGGTCACCTATCCATGAATAGACCGTGTTAAGGTAAGCTAAACCTGATCGATGGACCCGTGCCGTTGTAATGATTTAACCACTGGGTCCTCCAGCCCCTATAACAGCAAGATAAGTAACAAAATACAGAGAATTGAAAGCATCCTTTCTTCCCGCCATATTGCGGCCTGTGCTCTACTTCTATTGTCGCTTCCTCAGATTAATAGATGTAATAATTACATCCCCTAGACGGGATACACGTTTCTGCAAATGATAAAGCTGCTTTATATTGTAGGGTCAATACATTCTGTTGATTTGTTGCTTTTCTTTGAGTGTTTCAATGATACGAAAGTCGTAAGTGTGGCCTTAGAAATATTGTCGTCAGGTTTTTTTTATTCATCATCGACCTTTTTATTAACTACTAGCGGCTGCCAGCGACTTCGTTCGCGTGGAATTAGTTATGCTCAGCTCCTATTGGTCGCAGCGTGATGTTATGTAGCCTAAAGCCTTCCTGGATTAATGGGCTATCCAACGCAAAAAGAATTTTCCAAATCGAACCAGTAGTTCCCGAGATTAGCGCGAACAAACAAACAAACAAACACACAAACAAACAAACAAACAAACAAACAAACATACAAACAAACAAACAAACATACAAACAAACTCTTCAGCTTTGTATATTAGTATAGATCAATATTTTTATATTTCGCATAAAAAAAATGTTAGATTTTTTTCCTTATGACGGCAATATAGTCGCAGGCGGGTTTTTGGCAATTACACCGTACATTTTGTCAGTGTCTACTGCGTGGTTTATTTAAAAGTTAGAGATAAGTCCTCGTTTATACTTTGTTTAGTAATTAGGAGAGTCCATACATCATCATCGTCATCTCATCATTAATCCCAATCGCATCCGTAGCTTTTTCAGCTTTGGAGCCTCGGGTCCGCTTTACCAGTCTAACTGCTAATTTTTGGCTAAACTTCGATATTTTCCGTGAAGCGACTGCCGTTTGACCTCCACAACCCGAAGGCGATATAGAAGCATTGCAGTTAGACCAATTGTTGGACTTTTGAGGGCTCCAACAACCCGTCATGACTGCCACTAGATGTTCGTATGGCAACCAGGACCAACGGCTTAACGTGCTTTCCGAGGCACGACGCCACGAACGCACGGAGGCTGTCAAGGAGAGTCCATACATGTTTCGCGAGATTTCCATGGCTGGTAGCAGCCGCCCCCGAAATTCGCGGATTGCCTTAGTGCATTTCTCTGAAGGAAAGCCTGCGTATCTCCAGCTGTGACAAACTGACTTCTTTTTTGATCTTTGATGCATGAAACGATTATATTTTTGCCGTTAGAAGATGAAAAGTGATCTTACAAACGAGGACTGGTTGAGATTGCCCAAGGCATTGAGTCCGCTTTTGAACTTTTTTGTACGAAAATAAATAAATAATTGTGTTTCTGGCAGAATAGGGTATTTAACGAAAAAAAACTAATTAGTCCGTCCGTCAGATTTCTAAAAAATACTACACACGCATATTTTGTTTTATCAAATCAATAATAATCAATTGACAAATATAAAAAGGCATCAAAGATCAGGAGTGGTGGCTAGTGACGTCACACGAGTTTTCAACGCGCTGTTGTCTTCATTTTCTGTTTATATGAAAAAAGAAAAAATACGTGTCTAGTATTTTTTTGGAAATCTGACTGACGGACTAATTAGTTTTTTTAGTCAAATACCCTATCATGGATGATTATTTTGGACAAAAGAGATCAGTACTCTAATTGCGTAACACACATACATGAGATGTCACTAACCCAATTCCTTCACAAGTTAAAAGGAAAAATAATAAATGGGCAGCTGGATGAGGAGCTTGATACAGAGAGCGGTACTTCTGGACGCGACTCGCGTTGTTAGGAGGTTCCTCTCACTGGGGCCCAGATCACCGGAAGCTTGTACGCAGTTCCCTATACCGATAGGCTACTATATTTTTTATACTCTTTTACATAATATATAATTTACATGTACCTACATATGGTAATTTAATTCATATCGTGTGTGGAGTATTGCAGCCACATTAGGGCTGGTGCTGCTAAGTGTCACCTGGCCACTTTGGATTCAGTGGAGAGGCATGCGAAGAGGCTGATTGGTGACCCAGATTTAACTCGAGACGGTCTCCAAAGCCTAGAGCACAGGCGTAGAGTAGGTAGCCAGCCTTTTGGTCTTCTATAGGATGCATTTTGGGGAGTGTGCGAGGGAATTGCATGATTTAATTCCTCTATCTCCGTTCCACCATCGGACGACCCGTCGCACGTGGAGTTTCCACCCTTACGTTGTTAACACCACTACGATCCGGACGAAGCGTTTCGCCTCCTCCTTTATACCGCGTACATCGAGGGACTGGAACAATTTGACAGCGGCGGTGTTTCCGTCGGACTACAATTTGAGTGTCTTCAAGGTTAGAGGGAATAGGCTCTTAATAAACTAGTGCGCTTTACCATCAATGATTGCGTCACTGCTTACCATCAGGCGGGATTGCGGTCAGGCGCTAGTTTATAAATTATTTATAAAAAAAATATGTTTAAATAAACGGAATAACAATAAAAAGAAATGTTCGTTCAATAAAGTAAAGCAATGAATGTTGTTGGACTGTGAAAATAACATGTTAAGCTACAGTTAACGTGTTATACAATATGTAAAGAAATCCCAGTTCGATCCGTGAAGGTATTATCGTTAGGTATCGATAACTGATTCTACTAATGCCTACAAAGCCAGTCTTAACTTAAAAAATCCCCTTAAGAAAATTATTATTTCGTAAAGGGAGGTAACTTAATACCTGTGCGATAGGCAATACTTGCGCGGGCGAAGGGGGGCAAAGCACGCGGCACGCGGTCGCATTGCTCTTATTAATAAGGTCGAAATGGTGTTGTCACTTTTGAAAAAAAAAAACGAATTTTGGGAAAGTTGGAATTAATTGGTGGAAAAAAAGATTATTTCAAAATTCATTAGTATTGTTACTAAGTATGAAGATTATGTAAAATTTCATATTTTATTTGGTCATATGTTTACCTATCGTTTATTATCCTTATGGGTCGGACGGGGTTTGCTTTACATATTGTAAGCACTCATATGATCAGAAGTTATCTAAAAAGAGTTTTTATTACAATAAATAACCAGATTTCATGAACCAATGAGATAAACTGAGAAATTAAAATCTTCAAACAATGCATACTTCCATCTGCCCACACATTTAAAAATAAGTTATTTTCCTCAAAACTCCCTTTTTTTTTGTTTCATCTCAACGAATCCCGATCACTTCAACGAACTCGGACGATCTTTTATTTAAATTTTAAAAAAAGAACTCTGTGAAAGTTTTCGAACGCGTTCGGATCTGTTTCGAAGTTTGCTAGAAAATTAATCGGGATCCAGAACTTTCCATTTATACATGAAAAGAATTAACGATCCTTAAAACACGACGTCGGTTCGTAACTGACTAAACTTTTTAACTAATTAAGGTTAGCGAGGCGGCCGCCGGCGTTCAACTAGGAAGAGCATGTTTTATCATATTTGTCTCGATTAAGTGATCTTTAGAAACCATTCTGGGGCCAGATTCTGGGAACCAGAATCTATATCTACTATCACTATCACGGTATATCCACTAGACAGACAGCAAATATCTGAAACGCCCTTCTATTACGCCCAGAGCGGGAGAGATCATTTGATGATTTCCCATTCTCAAAACAAAAATCTTGATCACCATTAAGTAACCAACTAGTTAAATCCATACTAATATTATAAACTAGCTTTCCGCCCGCGGCTTCGCCCGCGTGGAGTTCGGTTATATCGCGCTTTTTAGGTTTCCCTCGGGAACATCAAATTTTTCCGGGATAAAAGGTAGCCTATGTTCTTTCTCGGGGTCCAAAGATTATCTGTGCCAAATTTCATCAAAATCGGTTGAGAGGTTTAAGCGGGAAAGCGTAACAGACAGACAGACAGACAGAGTTACTTTCGCATTTATAATATTAGTATGGATGTAAAAGTAACTCTGTCTGTCTGTTACGCTTTCCCGCTTAAACCTCTCAACCGACTTTGATGAAATTTGGCAGACCATTTTCTTTAGACCCTGAGAAAGAACATAGGCTACCTTTTATCCCGGAAAAATTTGATATTCCCGAGGGAAATCTAAAAAGCGCGATATAACCGAACTCCACGCGGACGATGCCGTGGGCGGAAAGCTAGTAATATATATAAATCGGAAAGTGAGTTTGATTGTTTGTTCCGCTTTCACGCCATAACTACTGTACCAATTGCTTTGAAATTTTTAAAACGTAAAGTTAAAAGTCCGGTTTAAATAATAGGGTAGTTTATATCACGGAAAAAAAAAATATTCCAGAAGGAAATCTAAAACGCGCGATATAACCGATCTCGTCGCGAGCAAAGCCGCGGGCGGAAAGCTAGTTAATTATAAACTAGTGCTTGACCCCAATCCCGCCTGATGCAATCGTTGATGGTAAAGCGCGCTAGTTTATTAAGAGCCTATTCACTAAAACTAAGTGAATAGGACAGAAGGCGGCAGTTGAGGCCTTCTGCGAGGACGTGATGTCGCAGAAGGAGGCTGCGGAACGGGAGAGGGAGATCTCAACTCCCTTCCCGGGCCGCAGAAGACGCACCGGGCGTCGAGGAAGGGCGGATAACGCCCTCTTCCGCCCCCCCATGAATGGGTCCAGGGGCGAGGGACATGGGACAGTCCCCGCCCCCTATTTGTTGGACCCCGAGGCGGAGGTGCGCGCTAGTTTCGGCGCGCGCCTCTGGGGCGATGCACGGGGTAGTTTAACACCCCACTACCCCGTGCAGACGAAGCCCGGACAGACCAGGCCAGCACGAGTGTGGGGCCGGGGAAGAATTTAGACTCCCACGGTCCCACGCGCGCTCGTGATAGAAGGAGCACCGGGGTGGTGTTAGTCAGTAAAAGTCTGACAGACCCCGTCGCCCATCCCAGGGCGGCGGACGTCCTATGAGGATTTCCACCCCGAAATAAACAAAAGGTTGCTATGTTACACCCAACATCACGACCAACGATGTTGCACCAGAGGGAGATTGATCTGGAGAGCCTCCACGGCCAAAGTCGACACAACAACATTTGGTGCATCGTACCCGGTACACATCGCAACACAACTGCTCAGACCCGTCCTCCGTACGGCTTCATCAGACATCATGCCGGAACACGACGAATCGCAAAATATGTGGCGTAATTACCTATACGTGTGTGATGTCAGGTGTGACATTAGAAGCCTGTACGAATGACTATAGTAAATTACGTTCGGTAAAACGTGTCAGCCGTAAGATTGCTGATCGGAAAGTCATTCCAGAGTTACATTGAGCTTCTGGCATCAATGTAACGTTTGAGTCCGGGGTGCCGCAATCTACTAAATGAAAATCCGATACGATGTCGTTAATTTGCTCCAGCTCACGAGTTCGTGCACGTAAAGTCTCTTATTCCCCCACTCCGTCGTATCGCATCGCCACCCGCGCTGTTAGGGCGAGGCCACAATATTGCGTTGCGGCGTCGCATTGTAAAAATCTACGACGCCGCACAACGCAAAGTGGAAATTTCCGATGCGCTGACGCAACGTACAAATCTGCAATTGGATGACGCGCTACCTTTTTCCGTCCACATTGAATGAGGTGCGCACGTTTCATGATAGCGGATTACCTGATATCCTTAGTTAAAGAACGTCCCGTCCTTTGCGACAAAAGTATATCAGACTACAAAGACATTACAAACTGAACTGACGGTTAACGTCTTGTTGTACAATGTCGTATGCGATGACATTTTTGCGTTGCGTTATCGCATTGTATTGCAGTACAATGCCGTTTTTGCGATACGACGCCGCAAGGGAGTGTTGTGGCCTCGCCATTACTTCGGTTTTGTTAAGTGTTCCTTTCTGTTTTTAAAGTGAAAAAAAACTTCTTTGGCGATGTTGAGCACTTTTGTTGGATGGGAAAAAAGCAATGAATTCACGTGAGCGTCTGCCCCGACACCGTGATAGTTTTTTTTTTTTTTTACTTTTTGTGTATTCTGTGTTTTAAATGTTTTCGTTTTCCTCTTCTGACGGTCAGCCCCACGATTGCTTTCTTTTTTTTTAGAGCAAATCTTAAGAATACTAGAGTGATATTGAATACCTTACAGTAGTCCTCGAGAATAGAGATTTCAAATATAAAAGATTTTTGCAAATCCAATTTTTAAGTCCAGAGATTAGCCCGTTCAAACAAGCAAGTTTTTCAGCTTTATTCTTCTTCTTTTTCAGCCTGTAGAGGTCCACTGCTGGACAAAGGCCTTCTCCAAGACTGTCCACATTCAGCTGTGCATGTCAGCTTTATTATTATTAGTATATAAGTAGATATGATAATCAAACTAATCTTATCAAAATGCATTATAATTTTAATTTATAACTAATAATAAAAAAGAAAACCTTTTTGGAGCCTGCGACGCACGACTGTGTCATGTAATTATGTTTATCTCATATTATGTCAATAGCATAAGCAATCAGCTTATCGTGTTAACGCTGCTGACACACTGGCCTCTCCTCTGTGAGACCTAGGCTTTAATCCGCCACCTAGGCCTAGTGTGGATTGGCTGATGACTAAGTCATTAACTTATCAAATGTTCGTGAAGGTTGTATAGGAAAGCCAATCAAAACCTGTGCAGTATCCTAGGTAATACAATTTGTTAGGTATAGGAAGGTAGATGTGTGATGTGTGGCTGTTTATTTTTCAACCAAAGCACCTGCCATATAATCTCTTCGCGGTAGCGAACGCGGTCGTTGCGCAAAGAGGCGCAGGTTCGATCCCCGCACAATGCAAATATTTGTATGCATGAATATGAATGTTTGCACTGGTCTCGTCGTGCCTCGGAAAGCACGTTAAGCCGTTGGTACCGGTTGCCATACAAACATCTAGTGGCAGTTGTTACGGGTTGTTGGAGCCCTCACAAGTCTAACAATTTGTCTAATTGCAATGCTTCGATGTCGCCTTCGGGTTGTGGAGGTCAGACGGCAGTCGCTTCACGGAAAATATCGAAGTTTAGCCAAAATCAGCAGTTAAACTGGTAAAGCCGACCCCAGACTCCAACGCTGAAAGGCTGCGGATGCGACTGGGATTAACGCTAAGATGATGATGACGACTACACATAGTTGACTGGTAGAGAATACTGAAGGCATTAAGTCCGCTTTATAATATATATTTGTGCGAAAATATAAATAATGTGATAATACCAACCAAAATAAAATGAAAGCACAGAAATTAAAGTTTCGATGAGACTCTGGAACGGGGGAAAGCAACTATTTTATTTAAAAGGATAACTTACAGGATGAAACAAATTCTGAAACTTAACAGCTAACTGTGAGCAATCTCTACTAATTTGGTTACTCAGAGAAGATCTTGTAAAAGGAACTCGAGTTTAAAACTGAATTTGCGCATCACTGACTTTGCCGTCAAGTTTGGTATTTATTTTAATTTAAAGAGCAAAGAAAACCGAGGTTCAATTAATGTTACACTTATAGATAGGTCCACTCTTGTTTTATTTGAAACAGTAATAACGTAGAAAGACCAAACCTATACTTACTAATTCCATGCATCAACCATAAATAATCATTTTTATATTTTTTTTTTCAGTGTTGCAAGTGCAGAGAAGAACATAATGCTGCATTGAAGACTAGTCAACAAAACTATATTATTTCAACGTTACAATCCATTTTAAAGTTTGGTCTCGATTCTACACTAAACTTTCGAAAAGTCTTCTTAAAGTATTTTTATTCACCATTTTGGTCTAGTGATGCGCTAGAATTTCAATTTTCACAAGAGCCTCACATAAAATCCTAATCTTTACAACCTCTAGATATTACTTTCCAGTCCAGTACATTTTCAGCTTCCCTTCTCCTTCCTCCTGTACTCTTCTACACTAACGGTAATAAATGATGTCACTGGGTTTACAGAGGGCTATAAACCGATATTAAACAAGTCGTAACAATGCTCAATAAACAATAGGAACAAATGTTTTCAATCACTTCTCAAGTTTATGACATAACGGGTATAGAATAAAACCTTTTTTTCTATTGAAAAAGGTGATTCATTGGAATTTTATGCTAACATTACGCATGGATTGTTCGGAGGATTACGCAGAGATGTTCCATTTGAAAGAAAGAAAGAAAGAGTTGTCGTCCTTTTATTGCAACTCAAATTGCACTATTCTTATTTATTTACATTATTGCACTGCAAAAAAAATAACTAAAAGAACAACGAATCAGAAAGTCCTACACGAGGCCATAAGGCTCATACCCGAGATGATGCTTCGCACTCTGAAGAAAAAATTGATAATCCTGCTAATATTATAAACATTACCGTTAGTATCTATGTATGAATGCATGTTTGTTATATAATTATAAACTAGTATATGACCGAAATACCGCCTGACAGTTAGCAGTGATGCAATCGTTGCTGGTAAAGGGCGCTTCACAGTGTTTTAAAAACCCAAAAAAAGTGACATCGTCTTTTTATTCCAGATTCGTATAGATTGATTTAAAAGAAATGCTAGAGTAAAAACCGAAGTTTCTAGTACATCTAGATGATGAGATATAAATTTTTGAAAATACGTAAATTTTTATCCGGATTATTAAAAAAAAAATCATAATAAATTACTAGTTCAAATTATCAGCAAGCTGATTAAATACATACATGAAGATTTTAAAGGCGCAAATTACAAAGTTATCAAAAAATATTTAGGTTCATTTTAATCGACGTTATAATTTATTTTAATACTTTCGATTTTATTTTTTAACTCGATTAATCCTGATTTTCGCTACTTAGTTTTTTTACATAAAATTGCTTTATATGTGGCCTATACACACAAAAAAAAAATCAAAGCCCGAATTCGTTGACTAACGAAGTTATGATTAATATTATGTTTATCCGGATCGAATCGAGGTTAGGGTTGTCAATTTTGTAAAATTATATTTCGGTTAGTTTTGTTTGTTTTGTTCATGAAAACGAAAAATGTTGAATTATTGTGATTTATAAATTCCAATTTAACTAATCTCCACTTATATTGTGAAAAATGAAAAATATTTTTGTAAAAATTATTTAGATACATCAATAAGTTTTCGGCATATAAAATATAAAAATTAGTGCCCGATGCAATTACTATAGTTCTGGCGCTTGATAACTAACGTCATAGTACAACGCTTGCTCAACTTCGAATTTTTAAATGTCTCTTGTATTTTTAAATTAAACAAATACTAGTGTGTAGCTACAATTACTAGAATAACGGATTGCGAGTAAGCAATTTTGCAAGTATTATTAGATTCTATAGTATGAATCAGCCAGTACACGTTTATGTATAATCCGTAAATGTGACAATTTCTGATGAAGGGATACGTGTGGTATGGGAAGAGGTCCACCCTCGATAGGCTTTTGCTAAAACCCCATATCATTACACGTAGCCTGGAGGAACGGGGGTGAGGCATCATGGAGCCGTCACAGACCCTTGATGCCACTTTGCCTCAGCAGCACCTGACCCATGCTGCTGAGGGATGTCCTTCTGAGCTCCGATCAGAGGACTTAATGCTAGGAGGGCGTGAGGGCGCCAACCCTCATGTTGGTCCACGAGTGGCAAGTGAAGTTGTGGATAGTGCCACAGCCGACATCCTTCAACCTCCGGGGGTGATCGCTCCAGTGCTAGGAGAGGCGTCTGGTGAAGGAACTTCAGGTTCAAAAATATTATCGAGGTTGGATATTTTCCAGCTCATGAAAGGGAAAAGCTATTTATCTCTTTCAGAACGAGTGAATTTGGTTGTCAACACAATTGGGCCTGACTATCAAATTTCTCGTACTGAAGATGAATTAAAATCAACTCTTCCTAGTTTGTTGTCCAAATGTGAAACCAAATATAAAAAATGTAAGAACATGACAAATTTTTTGAAAAAACATGGCAAGTGGCTCAGTGAAACTTTCATTAGCGGCTACATTAGCGCTCCACCTGAACACACTGACGATCATAGTTTTAGGAAACTTAGCAAACGACAGCAAATCCGTAGTCGCCAAAGATTAGAGTCTACACTGCAATGTGAGCCTCTACAGAAAAGAATAAAAGCCTTTGTAAATACCTTGCACATTGGTGGAGAGCAAGTCTCACATCAAACATCAACGGTATTTACAAATGTGATTGAGTCGTGCTTACAATCGAATGACACTATCACGGAAATAGCTAACAAAATGTCAACAACTACAAAACCTTACACAGCAGAAGAAGCGCTAGCAATATTAATTGACAGAAACATGACTGTTGAGACATATAATTTTATTCACCTAGATTTGCAGCAGCGGGGTTTTCCGGCATACCCACCTTATTACAAAATTTTGAAAGCCAAACAAAACTGTTACCCAGAATGCGTTCACATTACAGAACGAGAAGCGGTTGTTCCTTTACAATCACTTCTGCAGCACACTTTTGACCGCATTGTGCAATTGCAAGATGAAGTTTTCTCACAATACTGCAACAAAATAGGAACCAATATTTTAGACTGTGTCTTTGAAGGGGTTTGGGGTTTTGATGGTAGTTCGGGGCAAGCTTTGTACAAACAAGCTTTTGAGGATCAAGGTGAAAACGAAAGCAGTATTTTTGCTACAACTTTTGTACCCTTAAGAATTTACCATCAAAGCACCCAAAATGACAAGGTATTATTGTGGACAAATATTGCAGCTCAGTCTTACAGATCTTGCCGCCCATTGCGAATAATTTATAAAAAAGAATCTAAAGAACTGATTTTATCCGAAAAAGACAGAGTTAACCAAGAAATCGACCACCTTACTCCTTTCTATTATAAATTACCGAGTGGGCAGCAAATCAACGCTACCTGCAATTTATATTTAGCGGCAATTGACGGTAAAGTACTTAATACGATACTTGATACGCCATCGCAAATGCGTTGTCCATATTGTGCACTTACAGCAACACAATTTAATAACTTAGAAATTGTATTTTCGAAAACAGTGGACTCAGATACATTGACGCATGGTATCAATCCTCTACACGCCTGGATCCGAGTTTTGGAGTTTCTCCTCAAACTCGGGTACAAATGTGAAGTGAAAAAATGGCGTATCAAGCAATCTTCACAAGAAGGGCTTGCAGTACAGGAAAGAAAAAAACGTATCCAAAATGCTATACGTGATAAAATTGGTGTATTGGTAGATGTCGTTCTTCCTAATTCTGGAACCACTAATGATGGCAACACAAGTCGCACAGTTTTGGCAGATGAAAACCGAAAAACTTTTGCAGATATTTTGGGATTAGAACTTTGGCTTCTTGATGGTTTATACATTATTTTAATCGTGATTTCTTGTGGAATTCCTGTAGACGCAGACAAATTTGGTGCATTCTGTAAAGACCTTGCCTACAAATATGTAAGTGTCTATGACTGGCATCCTATGACGGTTTCCATTCATAAAATTTTAATTCATGGGGCATCTATTATTGACAAAACACCACTACCGATTGGTATGCTTTCAGAGCAAGCCGCCGAATCACGGAACAAATATTGGCGATCTGATCGGGAGCACCACACACGAAAATTTGATCGTAAACAAACAATGTATGATTTGTTTCATAGAGCATTAGTGTCTTCCGATCCAATTATTGCTGCTCAAATGCAGCTCCAAAGAAGAAAACATTTAAAAAAACGTCCATTGCCTGCTGCTGCTTTGGCGTTACTTAAACCTACTCACAATGAGAAAGAATTTACTGATGATATAGACGACCACGAAATGTTGACTGTAGAAAATGATTAATGATTGATTGATTTATTTTTGGTTTTTGATGATTTTAATATTTAAAATATCTGCAATTAAAATTTAATGATTATATTAGTTATCTGTTTGATCAAAAGTTTCATCATTTAAATTCATCAAGTGTTGTTTATTATTATTCCTTAAAATATAAATTTTAGCAACTTCGTTTTGTTAAGTAAAATCAATATTAAAATTTTATTATGTAGCTGAATCCGTTATCTATACTAATATAATAAAGCCTGAAGAGTTCGTTTGTTTGGTTTAACGTGCTCATCTTGAGATGATGTGATGGACCTTATAGGTCCGATTTGACAAATTCTTTGTGAGATAGCCCATTTATTGAGGAAGGTTATAGGCTATATATAATATCACGCTACGACTAATAGAAGCGGGGCAGTAACCAAAGATGCGGGTGAAACCGCGGGGTACAGCTAGTTAATAATAAACCCGCAAGGGAGTTGCGATCCCACGGAACTGATGACAAGGAATAAGGTTCTGATACTCTGTCAACAAAGGCAAGAGCCTTTTTCCTTCACTGACAGAATATCAGTAAAATGCTGATAGGGATATTGACCGTACTTCCGGTAAAGTCATGATAGCCATATACACACTTCCTCAGAGTAATATAATATTTATTCCCACATCTTGCTAACTCACTATGGGTATATATTATTGAATATACGAGTGTATTTATTGATTATGTGAATTACATCCAGTTATCCAAAAACTGTATATCGTCCTATCACAGTCTTAGTACATCTTACGAGTAGCTACCTTAGTATTTACCCAATATACTTTATTTTCACACTTCGTAATACACCTGCGTCCACCGCGGTTTGTACTTGGAGACGTGTTAATGGAGCATACAGTCCAGGTATCTTCATTATATTTTCCTTTGTTCATATGTACTGTCCAAGTTTATTATAGACATGGCTAGTCTATATTAAACTTGGACAGTACATATGAATTTAAAAAGTCACATTTGTACTTGTTCGTTATGGAACCAGCAACCTCGTGCATGAAAAGTGGGCCTGAACCGCAGGACCATCACGACACAAACAGTTCGAATCAAATACAATATGTAAATATAATTTATTTCAGCGGAAATAATGTAAATCAACCATTTTTTTAAAGACTAACTATGGAGTTTCTTGCCGGTTCTTCTCCATAGGAAAACGATCAATTGGGAACCGTGCACTAGCTTCTGACGTATTGTAAGTGCCCATGTGGGCCTATGTGAAATAAAAAAAAATTGAATCAATTTATACCCGGTTTACATTGGTTGTAAGTGCCAACCCTAGCAATAAATTTCTAATGACTATAACTTCGTTAGTCCACGAATTCGGGCTTTGATTTTTTTTTGTGTGTATAGGCCACATATAAAGCAATTTTATGTAAAAAAATTAAGTAGCGAAAATCAGGATTAATCGAGTTAAAAAATAAAATCGAAAGTATTAAAATAAATTATAACGTCGATTTAAATGAACCTAAATATTTTTTGATAACTTTGTAATTTGCGCCTTTAAAATCTTCATGTATGTATTTAATCAGCTTGCTGATAATTTGAACTAGTAATTTATTATGATTGTTTTTTTAATAATCCGGATAAAAATTTACGTATTTTCAAAAATTTATATCTCATCATCTAGATGTACTAGAAACTTCGGTATTTTACTCTAGCATTTCTTTTAAATCAATCTATACGAATCTGGAATAAAAAGACGATGTCACTTTTTTTGGGTTTTTAAAACACTGTGCGCTGGTTTATTAAGAGCCTATTCGCTCCAGCCTTGAAAACACATAAATTGTAGTCATATAGAAACTCCGCCACTGGAAAATTGTTCCAGTCCCTCGATTTACTATCAGCTGTAGAAGTCCATTCCCACCTTAAAGACTACTGTCGCCTGCGCTAAACCGGCCACGCACACTACCGCATTATTTTTTTATCGCAGTCTCCGTCTTTCTTTAAAGTAATGCAAAATTTCGTTACTCATTTGAAGTTAAGTTAGCGGCCGCACTTAACAATGGTGCTATCATAAGCGAGCGATTGTGGGTTCGATCCTTAATAAAGGCAAATCTTTTTGTTGTTTCATATAATTTAAAATTATGATAATTGATTTGTATTTTAAAGTAAAAATGTTTGCAAATAATATTTAAACGAATAGGAAAATTTATTGAATATTTATCCCAAAAAAGGTTTTTATTATATGTTTTAGTTTACTTTAGAGGTAATATAATAAAAAAATATATGAAAATAAAACAATAAGCATATTATAATGCAATATACTATAAAGTTATATATTATTCGGTATAGATATACTTATACTAACAAATGAAACAAACGTTGAAACGGCAGCATTGTAATATTTTATATAAAAGTAATCCTTGACAAACTTATGATATTGTTATGGTAAAAAATACAAAAAACATTTTTGGTTGTTAGATATGAAAATTATAATATTATACATATATTATGATTAAAGAGGTTATAGCTTAATTATTCATTTTCTTAAAGAAAAGAGGATTGAAGCTTAACCTGAATATTATTGCAATCATAAAATAATCTATACTAAAACACAAAATAGTGCTTATTACATTTGAATTTTTTTTGCGTGTATAGCATGGTGCTAGTGCTGTCATCCTGCAGTGACTTTTTTCGGAGTTTGATGGCATGAGATTATAATCTTCAAGCGCTTTCTTAGTTCAAAAGTAAATGAACTTATTTCTTATCGAATTCCGAAATTATTGTAATTATAATTTACCAAAAGTAATTTGTATTGAAATTGCAAAAGGCGACATCTGTTAGCCATTAAGCCAACCGAACATATTACTGTCACTTAGCTAAATTACTTTAGAGATGGTTTAGAGTCCGTTATTAAGATATATAATGGTATATATTTAAAACACTCTACCCATTAAACGATTTAAGAACCATATAAAGGCCAAACTTTGCAAAAAGGGGTATTATAAAATCACAGATTATTTAGAAGACAAAAAAGCTTGGGACTGAGCTGCTCGCTCTGTTAAGCATTGTTATTAAGCAATAGGTATGCGTAATTATAACGTAAATTATTGTAAACATTTTCATTTTTAATGTCTGGACTTGAAAAAAACGATGACCCTTGAGTTTGTTTCGGCTATTTCTTCTCAGAGGTAGTCAGGAATGGCCGCCTACATCTAGTTTAAAAAAAAAAGACGTGTAAAAGTGATCAGTGATCCTACAAAAAATCGATAACAAGTAACACACACCAACCCGCACTAGACACGAGCCACCTCTCTGTGATAGAGATTGGGCAATAAACCTACATGTGGGTGGTTTATTGCCCACTCTGTATTCTAGAAAGATGGCTCGTGTCCCAGCAGTGAGATCATTATGGGTTAATTAAGAAAAACAGTCGTGGTAGCCTAGTGGTTAAAACCTGTTGATTCCAGGTCAGGCAAGTACCGAGAGGAAACCTGGACTTTAGGTATAAAATCGCCAACCCGCATTGAGCAAGCGTGGTGATTACACTCAATCCTTCTCTGTATGAGAGGAGACTTGTGCCCAGCAGTGGGACGATAAAAAGGTTGATGAAAAAGCAAAATTGCCACGCAATCTAAAAAGCATTGCAGGCGTAGTACGCCGAACTTTTCATCACGTGTTCTTCCGTAGATGTGTCGCTAGACTAGCATGCTTATAGCACCCTGATTGAAGCCTACACACGGGAATTAAATTGGATCTGGCACGGTTGCACCTGCACGCCTGCCGCGCTAGTTAGATTACTGTAGTTATCAAGTTAACACGCTCGCATCTGCTTCATACACTGATCTCATTTCCTGCGAACTAGGTGTATGTGGAACTAGTGAACGGGCTAGCGGTCCGCGATCACATCACTTGGATATTTTTTGGGGAATTCAATAAAATGAATTCTGTAGATTTGTAGACCATTTCTTATTAAATTTTACCAAGTAGACAGGTCTATTCTGTCCTCCCATATCCACTACGATTTAAAAACATCGTATCATCGGGATAAATATATTCTGTGTTATACGCTTCGCTATGAAGCGATGTTACATTGGCTACAGGCCCTGGTTATAAACCATCTGTGTGCGTCTTGCGAGAAAGACTAACAAACATCTATCTTTCGCATTTAGGTATAGTATTAGTAAGATGTGCGGACCAAAGGAAAAACCGCACATGCCTATCACAATAATGAGAGATACGCCTCTCGCAAACTATGATATCATTTGATAAGAAACTTAAACAAAGAATTGCAACGCGACTGCATAGTTTAAAAAACAAAAAATGGCCCCAATTGCCTAGTTCGCAAACTAATTTTTTAAGTGCATTTTGGATATAGGATGCATTTTGGGGAGTGTGCGAGGGAATTGCATGATTTAATTCCCCCATCTCCGTTCCACCATCGGACGACCCGTCGTACGGCGAATTTCCACCCTTACGTTGTTAACACTACTACGATCCGGACGAAGCGTTTCGCCTCCTCCTTTATACCGCAAAAATCAAGGGACTGGAACAACTTGCCGGCGGTGGTGTTTCCGTCGGACTACAACTTGAGTGTCTTCAAGGCTACAGTGAATAGGCTCTTAATAAACTAGCACGCTTTACCATCAACGATCGCATCACTGCTTACCATCAGGCGGGATTGTGGTCAAGCACTGGTTTATAATATAAAGGGTGTATCTGACATCGACGCACAAACGAGTACAATGGATCCAGTACATGATTCTGAACCCCCCAGTGGTGGAATTTTTCGTCGGCTTTTTCATGATTAAAAAAAATAAAAGTAGTTTTTTTTTCACTTCAGAACATTCACAATTGCTATACTTTTATAACCCAATAAGATTTTAAAGTCGAAATTAAATTATTCGCTAATTACATAAAAAAGCGCAATGAAAACCAAACCCGAAAAACGATCTTATCAGCTGATTTAATAGAGTTCACATCAGGGATCAACGTCATACCTACAAACTCGCACGGCGGCACGCTTGCAACGTTCAAAAGCCGAGCCGACATTTTTTTTAAACACTGTGTATTCTATAACCGTTCATTAACGACATAAATGACTATCATAATTTTATTAGAGGCATGCGGTCTAGCCTTTTCGCGAAGTTTGCGTTACGATGTCAGATACACCCTGTATATAAAAAAAAAAGTTTAGTGCATCTTTTTTTGTTTTCTATTTCATTAAGAAAAGGACAAAAGATAAATGAATGTTACTTTTGACCTGTCAAATAAGTCCGCGCCTGACGTAAATTGACGTATTTCTGTTCGCCATGCTTATAATCGCCTCTTAACTGTCTATGGAGTGGTTTTTGGCGGGAATGTCAAGACGAGTGTCACGCTCACATTTCATTGGACTTTTAAAATTATTTATAGTGTTGTTTACTAAATAAAAGCCCGTGATTTATCTAGTAAAAAGTGCATTCAGTGAATAATTCATAAAGAACAGTGAAATATTGTAGCATAGTGGCCACATCATGGCTTTGTACCAAATCTTTCTCCTAGTGTCTTTTCACGCGGGAAACGAAAGGAGATAGGTTTAGGTTAGATTAAGTTAGGATAAGAGATAGGATAAGTTACAAAAGTAGAAAATTAATTACTGAAGACATGGCAGTATGGTCTCTGACCTTAGCCTGTTCCAAATGGAACAAATAAAACAAAAAAATGTCTATGGAGTATCTTAATTTGACAGGATTAAACTAATATGTTATCTTATGTTCCTTCCTCCTTTTCTTAATGAAACAGAAATAAAAAGATACACGTAAATAAAAATTAATTTAGTTTGTGAACAACAGGCGCCAATATATCCAGCGGATTAATAATGTCATAATTATTTTCTGGCCCGACCGCCAGCTCCGCGTCCGTAGGATGTGGTCACACAGAACGCGTCACAGACTAGAAGAATTGTTTGCCTTGAACCACTGTTTGTGACGTAGGTCAATTCAAATGTACGCTTGGAATTTTCGATGTTGATCGCGGAAATGTGTTAAATGTCGCAACATTTAATTAAGAATGTATTATTGCTTGAATAATGTGTGCGTATTGGGTTGGTATAAGGAAGTGATGTAGAAATAAGTTTTACAAGTTATCGTTTATTTTTTATTTTTTTTTATAAATTATAAGCTAGTGCTTGACCGCAATCCCGCCTGATGGTAAGCAGTGACGCAATCGTTGATGGTAAAGCGCACTAGTTTATTAAGAGCCTATTCACTCTAGCCTTGAAGACACTCAAATTGTAGTCCGACGGAAACACCGCCGCTGGCAAATTGTTCCAGTCCCGCGATGAACGCGGTATAAAAGAGGAGGCGAAACGCTTCGTCCGGATCGTAGTGGTGATATGATCGTTTATGTTAGCTAAAGAAAGGTTTATTGTTTGAGTTTTAATATAGGTCAATCTTACCATTTTTAAATCAAATGAATCTCAAGATCAAAGCGTGTACCTATTTGAAATAAACCAATCACAGACATTTGGAATTATGAGGTGGTTTCGAGGGGGTGATGATGATGATGATGATGATTGATGATTTCCCATCCACAACACAAAAAGGGGCAACCCAATTTTTGTGTTTTGGATCCGTATGGCACCGGGTTTAGAATAGAATCCCATATCGTCCCTTGGGTATCGTAAGCGGCGACTAAGGGAAGTCTCACCAGGGAAGCGGAACCTTGAAGCGGGCTCCTGTGGAATATGCTGACAGACTCTATATACTGACAGTAATTCTAAAGCAACATCGAAACATGGCATATGACCCCGACTACAAACATAGGCGTAGGAAACAAATAGTTTGCACTCGTGAGCATAAACCTGCAACTTCCTTTATCAGAAGATTCTTTGTATTTTTGGGTCCCTATGTCTATAATAAAATCAACTACATTCTAGACGTTTACCCTCTCACTAGGGATCTTTGTAAAGACAGAGTGAAGAAGTACTTGCTGACTTTAACATATGATGACACTGAAAAATTGTTAATTGTACCAGAGTAAATAGGCTCCTTTGGGCAACTTTTCAGATATTTTATTTTATTTTTTTTTTATTGCTCTTCATTTTCATATTACTTAAACACACATAACTGAGTACACTCAACTTTTCACACCAAACATGCACACACACTCACTCTAACACTCACCACCGTGTACACATTCATGCACCCTTCTCCATACATAAACACCAACTCACTTACCTTACCTTGTATTTGTTTTAACTAAGTTTGAGCTTCATTCACTGTATTTTGTTTTTTTGTAAAATTGTTCTAACAAACTTAGTTTTTAGCTTAGTTTATTTTCTTGTATTTTGCTTTTCCTTTTATCGACATAAAGCTGTTCGCGATAGCTTAATTTCTTATATTAACTTGCTGAGAGGTTTGGCGCTGCACGCCGAGATACAGGTTTTACCTAGTTCGGTTGCAGATGCTCCTATTATGTACCGTATGTTTTACCTTTAGAGTTACTATGTTTTATGTCGTTTTGTAGTTTGTATTTTTATTCGTGAATAAATTTATTATTATCTTAAAAAAAAAAAAAAAAAAAAAAAAAAAACAAATTACTGCGATCCCCAACCCGCCTGCCAAGCGTGGGGATTATGGCAATCCCCCCAACTTTGGGAAGGCCTTTGTCTAGCAGTGGACCTCTATAGGCTGAAGAAGACGAAGAGGGGTTCGGTCAGTCAGAAATATGACGCTTGATGCCAATTCCAAAACGTACTAGGTACCTATGGAGAACAACGGACAAGAAACTCTAAGGACACTCTTTTAAATCAAAGTAATATTCATCACACACCTCTAAATCATAAAATAGTTCTCAATCAAAACTCCTTTAAAAGGAAAAGGGCACATAAAATAAATAAGTACAACTCAGTATTGGTCTACTGCATTAATGTGCAGCCTATTTTGACGTTCACTATATTTTATACTAGCTTTCCGCCCGCGGCTTCGCCCTTATATCGCGCTTTTTAGATTTCCCTCGGGAACATCAATTTTTTCCAGGATAAAAAGTACCCTATTATTTAATCTGGACTTCTAACTTTACGTCTGCAAAATTTCAAAGCAGTATAGTAGATTTCAGCAGTTACGGCGTGAATGCGGAACAAACAAACAAACTCACTTTCACATTTATAATATTATTAATTTATCATAGATAAGGATTTACTCTGTGGATTTAACGACTCCATTATGGCAACTTATCGTTCTATCGTTATTTTATATAAGAGTAATAAAAGGTTAATTGAATGGCAGTTTTAAAGGCAGAGGGGCTCGTAGGTCAAATAAAACAGCCCCACGTGTCGATTCATCAGGTAAATCTATGCTTGCCGCGGTTTGTCTCTGGATAGGAGGCAAATTTTTCATACCGAGACCAACGGCTTAAGAAGGGACTCTAGTACCGAGGCATTTGGAAAATAGGTAGGTATTTGAAAAAACTATTGCCGTCGCGCTGCATCCAACCTCTCCCGGTATGATTCAAAAAGGACAGTTGCAACTCAGGCTGATTTTACCTACAAAAACGTTGACCAAAAGACGTTACGTATTCCGCTGTTTTCTTTTTCAATACACGACAGATCTCAATTATTTTTATACCAACATTTAGAGGATAAATATAGCTACATATGCTTCTATTGTTTTCTTTTTTGTCAAAAACTTATCACGTTTTTCACATCACCACCACAATCAATCATCACAGTAAAAATGGATTATTTTTCGCGATTTTGAAGTATCGTATTTGTTTAAATTCAGTTTTGGTAAAAATCAAAGGGTCACGTCGGTATAATCACGGTGTAAAATTGTAGAAAAAAAAAATATTTGCTCTAAAAGCATTATCCACGAAGAAAACAGCGGAATACGTTTGTACCTATAGAGAAAGCACCACCAGAGTTCCCTCTTAATGTGCTTTCCGAGGCAGTACTATGACTGATTACAAGGTGAAGGAAAACAACTTGATGAAACCTGGACTTTAAGTCTGAAATCGCCAACCCGCATTGAGCAAGAGGACTGAGCCCTGTGCCCAATAATGGACGATAAAAAGGTTGATGATGAATCTTGACTATTTTTAGCTTTTTTTATCTTTAATTAATAAGTGATTAACGTTCTTTAGTGATAACATCAAACGTTACGGTTTCAATTGTTTTGATGATACAACAGTATAATGAGAGTCCAATTGGTCTGCCCAATTAAACCATTTAGAGGCAATTTTAAATTATCAATGAGTCAGTCAGAAAGATGACGTTATTTGTCCACTCTAAAACATAGGAGTGGATACGAAAGGAACGTTAAAAAATGGACTCTCTCAGAATATTGTTACTTTGTTCGGCGCTTCTCTCAGAATACTGTCAAAAAAATCAAAATCAAAATTGTTTATTTCAAATTAACCAACAGTTGGTGCTTTTGAATAGTCAATATCGGCCAGTCCAAGAAAAGTGAAGCTAAGTTGCACTGTCACCTTTTTACCCGCCTGCCTGAATGGTTATTAGTTAGGTTAAATCACTTGTATACAACAAGTACACACAAGTACTTGTACACAACCTTATATACAACAATCATTGTAAACAATTGTTGGTGGACCAAATTATTAAATAAAATAAACTATCTCTTATCGTATGAACATATATTATTTCTCCAAGGGTCTGAAACCGTTTTCTCCCTTTTTCTCTCTTTCTATCGAACCAATCTGAACGTCCGACCCACCAATCGACAGATATTCGTCCCTGGTACCATGGAATACTATTTTCTATAGTGCGAATTTTTCGCACGGGTCAGCTAGTAAACTATATTTAACGTTTAAACGTGAAGAAGTAACAAAGATCGTCGTGTTCCAGCATGGTGTCCGGTGAAGCCGTACGGAGGACGGGTCTAAGCAGTTGTGTTGCGATGTGTGCCTGGTACGATGCACCAAATGTTGTTGTGTCGGAAGTTTGGTTGTGGAGGGTCTCCAAATCAATGTCCCTCTGGCGCAACATAGTTAGTTGTGTTGTTGGGCCTATTCACTCAGCATTTTTTGAGTGAATAGGCTCTTAATAAACTAGCGTGCTTTATCATCAACGATTGCATCAGGCGGGATTGCGGTCAAGCAATAATTTATAAAAAAAATTATATAGAATTTGACGTGACATTGACACCAGACACACGTTGAACAAGTGTTTAGGTTTTCGTGACCTCGAGAGATTTACAAATGTAAACAAAATCATCTGAATCACGAGTAACATGTGTCAATACATGACGCAGGACTGAACACATCGCATAGCTCTATGGAACTTCCGCACTACATATGATGTCTACTATTTACGTTAACATACAGGCACACACACGGCAAGCAGTGATGCAATCGTTGATGGTAAAGCGCGCTAGTTTGTTAAAAGCCTATTCACTCAAAGAAGTAAGAAGGAGTACAAGAAGCTGACGGCCAACCTTCAGGATTGAAGAGGCACGGGAAGAAGAAGAAAAATTCACTCAAAAAATACTGACTGAATAGGAAGACGGTGGGTTTAGCGAGGTGATGCAATGTTGTACCCACAGTGTTGTAACACGACTAAAGATGCTGCGCCAGAGGGAGTTTGATCTGGAGACCCTCCACGACTAAACTCCCAACACAACAACATTTAGCGCATCTTACCCGGCACACGGTGGCTTAGCGGTTAATACACCAGCCTCTCAAATATGAGTGTGCGGGTTGGATTCCAGGTTAGGCAAATACCAATGTAGCTTTTGTGTAACAATGTACTTTCTAAGTAGATCTTGGACACCAAGGACTGATTACAAGGTGAAGGAAAACATCTTGAGGAAACCTAGATTTTAAGTCTGAAATTGCCAACCCGCATTGAGAAAGCGTGATGATTACGCTCAATCCTTCTCTGTATGAGAAGAGACCTGTGCCCAGCAGTCATCATCATCATCTCAGCGTTAATCCCAGTCGCATCCGCAGCTTTTTCAGCTTTGGAGTCTGGGGTTCGCTTTACCAGTCTAACTGCTGATTTTTTTGGCTAAACTTCGATATTTTCCGTGAAGCTACTGCCGTCTGACCTCCACAACCCGAAGGCGATATCTAAGCATTGCATTTAGACCAATTGTTAGACTTTTGAGGGCTCCAACCAACCCGTAACGACTGCCATTAGATGTTCGTATGGCAACCGGGACCAACGGCTTAACGTGCTTTCCGAGGCACGACCAGACCTGTGCAAATATTCATATTCATGCATTCAAATATTTGCACTGTGCGGGGATCGAACCAGCGCCTCCTTGCGCAGCTGTCGCGTTCGCTACCGCTACGCCATGGAGGCTGTCAAAGTGTGCCCAGCAGTGGGACGATAAAAAGTTGATGATGATGATGAAGACAAGTCTCATGTGTCAATACACAACTGACGCAGTACTGATCGTGTCACATGGCTGTATGCACCATGTGTCATGGGATCAATTCACACTCTTGATGTAAAATGTCTACGATAAATTTAACAAGAAGTATTTAGTTTACTTATATTATTATTCATGGTGTGTTAATTTTATGACACTGTGTATAATACACGGTAATTACGTAACACACTATCAGTAGCAATGGGTTTCATTTTGACAGTTCAACAACATTCATTGCGGTATTTACGTTGTTGTGCAGACACATTTTCGAACATATGGAGCGATAAATTAGCAATATGCTTCAAAATTATTCGAATTGAGAGCAGCGGCCCTAGCCAATGTAACATCGCTTCGTAGCGAAGCGAAATCGAATACCAAACCAACCAATGGCGGGAACGATTGACCACGTGATTTGTCGCGTCGCGTGGTCAATCGTTCCCGCCATTGGTTGGTTTGGTGTTCGATTTCGCTTCGCTATGAAGCGATGTTACATTAAGTGATAGCCAATGTAACATCGCTTCCTAGCGAAGCGAATCGAATACTAAACCAACCAATGGCGGGAACGATTGACCACGTGATTTATCGCGTCGCGTGGTCAATCGTTCCCGCCATTGGTTGGTTTGGTATTCGATTTCGCTTCGCTACGAAACGATGTTACATTGGCTATAGGCCCAGGTGTGTTACGTAACTAGAGTACCGCGAGGTGCAGACACTGTGCTGACCGCTATTTATGTATATTGATTCCGATAATAACATAACAAGAAAACGATAATGGACTGTGAATGCAGATATGATTATTAACAAACTTTTTACACAACAAAATAAATAAGCATAAATGTGTATGTCTATGAAAAAAAAAATTCAATGTAATAAATGTTAATAATCCTGCTACACAATTTAAATTATGATACAGAGATACTTTGGCAACAAGTAACCTAATAGACCGTGATTAAATAAACATTCGCTTATTTAGTCTCAAAATATCTCTCTCTCAGGCCCACATAAACAAACACACACACACACCCTATTAGAGAATAATTTTGATGAATAACACAACACAATATCACCTCTATGATCCTCGGTTAGGCAGAGGTGTAATATTGAACAATCACAAGCATTTTTCGGCAATCAGGCGATCATTAGTAAAATTGCGAAAACAACAACCGTAACAATCTAAGCCTTTAAAATTATCTTCGAACCGATATTTCCGTTCAAAAATAAAGGAAGAAGCCTAGTGCATACATAATCTTGAATAAAACATATCGCATACATATTTTTGTATATAACTTATTGCATACATACTTTTGAATAAAACCAAACGCATATACACACTCAGTATACATATTCAGTACTATACTGAATAAAATAAAGGCCATACATACTTTTAAACAAAGGTGAGCGCATACATACCTACTTTTAAAAAAAGCCTAGTGCATATATATCGACGCTTGAAAGGCAATCATATCTAAGCGACAAAAATTCGTAAATTGAGTTATATACCATTCGAACCGCCAGATTTTTCTGCGTCGTTTGGTGTATCTATATAACTCAATTTACGAATTTTTGTCGCTTAGATATGATTGCCTTTCAAGCGTCGATATGCGTCGAATAAAACATAGTGCATACATACTTTTGTATAAAACTTAGTGCATACATACTATTGATTAAACCTCATGCATACACTCTACTGAATAAAGCCGAGTCCATACATACTTTTGAATAAGACATAGTGCATACATACTTTTGAATAAAGTCGAGTGCATACATAGCTATGCTCGTGACCATACCCCCTTATTTTGCCGTTATGTATACGGTAATAAATAACTATCTATCTAAGTTTTGATCATACTTAATTTATTGCCGAACGTGGCCTTCGAGCAAAGTATGGTGAGGGTGATATGTTGAAAAATAAATCATAGCTGGAGGGTTCGGCGTAAGAAAGTGACAGAGTCAATTACTTCCACATGCAACAGAGAGGGCGAAAATACGCTGGAACCCAAATAAAAGTCAAACCAAATAAAAAAACCGGTCAAGTGCGAGTCGTACATGCGCTCGAGGGGTTCCATACCATTATCCGTAAAAATCTCTGTTCGTCGTTGTATAGGAGCTACTTTAAAAATTAAATTTATTCTGTTTTTAGTATTTGTCACAGGCTCAGAAAAGGTCCCTAACCGATAATAAAACGTTAAGTAACAAAACCTCATCCTAATTACAGTCTCTCCAACAAAAAGGTGGGTCCAACGTATAATCAGCGCCGTAAACCTGTTAGTGACTGTACTAACAGGTTTACGGCGCTGATTATACGTCCAGCTATTTACATAAACCCATTCAAGCCGTAAAAGATCACGTCCTATTCGAATTTCAGCCGTTATATTAAATTTTCGCTGAGATTTCACCTGCACAGACCAACATCACATTTTATTTAAGCCACTCGATTTTCAGCCAAATACACAACACTCTAAGCCCCAAAATACAACAGCAACAACTAATTACGAAGCTTACAAAAGCACAAAACAGGCAAGGACGAACTTTCACTCACTAATCAAGGGTTCGTTAATGACTTGTGGTGCTGTAAAGGATTTTGTGCCGTATGTATTTGGGGGAGAGCTCATTTTAGGTTGACACAAGGTTTTCTGTTGAGTTAAAAAATGTATCGGAATACTTTTTTTCCGAGGTGACGTGTGAGTAATAGAATGAAAGATTGCCTTAATATTGCCTACGAATCTGACGTCACTTAAATGTCACGTTGTGTTTTCGTGTCACTTTGACATGTGTCAAACGGTAGAGATGGGCAGGCCATGAGTGGAATTGTCAGTTATTAAATTACGAAGGACCTTGAATGGTCTTAAGACTCACAATTTAAAGCGCGTAGTCTTTTGTACCTACTATTGAGTGCTAATGACGCTTGTATTAGAGTAGTATGTGGTTACGTCACGCAACTATTATACATATAGTTAAGTATAGTCATTTATGCTAACGAGAATTGGGTCAATGTTACCGAATTTAGTGGTGTGCCATAAAATTGGAAGGATCATTCCAATAGGGATTGACTATAGAATAGGTATAGTACAGTTTACATCCAATTTATTGACATATTAGTGTGACTAGCCATTATGTGGCAAATAGTTTAATTTAATGTTCTGTGTCTCATAATATGTATTAACTACTTTGCATACCTAGTATATATTGTATAGAAACATATTTTTGAATAGACAGCTGTATTGCTGGGAAGTTAGTTGTGCTACTTCTTCGCAGGGAAAGCACTGGGAAGTGATGAAGAGCTAGCCTTTTTGGCGACTGTCTAATGTAATTTAGACGTAAGGAAGTAATGATTTTCAACCTAATTTGAATACATGTTTTGTTTTAATTTTTTCTGTCGGAATGTTCGATGTGTGAACTCAAAATGTTGTCAACTTTTTGGAAATGGAATGCCAAATTTTTTGAACATTTATGTATAAGTAGAAAGAATTGGGGCGCTGATAATATTTATATAATTTACTTCCTAAGCTAATGCTTAGTGTCACCTGACCACTTTGAATTCAGTGGAGAAGCGTGCGAAGAGACTGATTGGTGACCCTGATTTAACTCGAGATGGTCTCCAAAGCCTAGAGCACAGGCGTAGAGTAGCCAGCCTTTCGGAGTTCTATAGGATGCATTTTGGAGAGTGTGCGAGGGAATTGCATGATTTAATTCCCCCATCTCCGTTCCACCTTTGGACGACCCGTCGTACGGCGAGTTTCCACCCTTACGTTGTTAACACCACTACGATCCGGACGAAGCGTTTCGCCTCCTCCTTTATACCGCGTACATCGAGGGACTGGAACGGTTTGCCAGCGGCGGTGTTTCCGTCGGACTACAATTTGAGTGTCTTCAAGGCTATAGTGAATAGGCTCTTAATAAACTAGTGCACTTTACCATTACGTCACTGCTTACCATCAGGCGGGATTGCGGTCAAGCGCTAGTTTATAATTTATATAAAAACTTTTTGTTTGTTTCATTTCTCTACTAACCTCACAAGATATAGAAAGATCCAATGTAGCATCGTCTTTTTTCTTTTTATGTACACTCTTGCTTCTCCAATCCACTTTTAACAGTGGCAAAATAGTCGAAATCGGGTTCACTTGCCATAAATAAAAATATAATAGACATAGTCTGAGCTTATAAGCCACTATGCGCAAGAGAAGTGCGGCGAGCGCGGGGGAGCGCAAATAGCATGCTGGCCGCGCTTGGGGGTAGAATTGACTTCTCCATCATCTCCCACTGTTGTAAGCGGCATTAGGTGGGCTGATGTGACTAAATTGAGATTTTAATTGTGTTTATTAATGTTTCTACAGTATGTATAACTTTTTTATTTAATTTGTTGAATTTGGTAATATTTATACCAGTATAGTATTCCCGTGTCGTACCGGGCTTAGAGCCCGTGTGGTGCCTTAGAATAGTACCATCATATAACCTCCTGTGGGTGTCGTAATAGGCGACTAAGGGAACTCTGAAAAGGGAAGCGAGCAGCAGCGCTTCTCCTGTGGAATGTCAAATTATGCGAATGTGATTCCCAACCCGCCTGCCAATTGTGGGGTTTATGGCACCCCCCAAATGTAATGAAAGTCTTGGGGGGGAGGCCTTTGTCCAGCAGTGGTCCTCTATGGGCTGAAGAAGAAGAGGAACTAATATTTATAATAACTTCATGAAGGTAATGTTCAGTGGTTTTTTATTTGCAATGTAACTCTGAGTGTATTATTTCTATACGAGTCAGTGATACTTGAATTAAAATTATTTTATAAGTCAGTGTCAGTATAAGCAATCAACCACCATGATCTGATTACAAACGAAGGATTTATTGAAGATTTTCCCACAAAAATGTTAACCTCGTTTTTCTCAAAACTGCCTGCAGCGTACTTACTGCAACTATGATACACACAAAACATTAAGGTTACAAAACACCCGGCGCTGAGCAGTGGGCAGCACACCGCTCTGTAAGGACCAGGCCTGAGTCGACGGCGCGTCGTATTTCACGCGCGCGCCTCATAGAGATGTCAGCACATCGTGACGGGGCCCACGAAGACCTCCTGCGTTAGGGTTGCGGGTTGGTCAAAAAAGAGACCGTGGCCCTGACCGTCGCACAGGCAAGTGAAGAAACACGGGTGGGTTTTAGTCAGTAAAAGTCTGACACGCCCTTCCGCTCCGCCCAGAGCGGGGGAAGTCATTTGATGATTTCCCATCCCAACAAAAAAAAAAAAAGTTACAAAACATAGAACGTCTAATCATAGTTACTACTCACAGCTGTCAAAAGTTGAAACAATTAGTGACACTCTAATTGTATTAGTGTCGTGCGTGTTTAGTATATTAGAGTATCGAGTTAATTAAATTGTTTCCGACTTTGCCCCGGAGGCTTTATACCACGTGAACGTGCGGCTGGGACAAAAGTAACCTGTGGATTAATCCAAGTTGTAATAAGCTTCTGTGTATCAAATTTCTTTCAAATCGTATAGGTATAACACGTTATAAAAAATATTAATGATCGAAATACTATTGTGGATTCAAAATTGATAGATTAGTAAATGCGTATGTTTCGGCCTTCTGACAACGTAACGACTGTCTAAGATGTACAGTGACAGCCGGGAGCAATGGCTTAACGTGCTTTTCGAGGCACGAAGAGGTATCGGTACGTAAAGATGATCACCCAGCGACCGACCAACCGCGGCAAGCGCAGCCTGAGCGATCGACCTGTGCTGTACTGCTACTGCATGACCCCGAAGATTTTTCAAAAGTCTTCTTCTCCGTCGTCTTCTTCAGCCTATTGAGGTCCACTGCTGGACAAAGGCCTCCCCCAAGGCTTTCATGAGTGGGTCTAATGGTTTAAAAGTAAAGTCTACTCACGTCAAAATCTTCTCAACTTCATCAAAAACTCAGCCTTACCTGAAAAAAACCATTCATATAAATTAATAATTATAAGAAGCACACACATCAGCTATTCCTACATAATATAATTAGGTATAATTATATAAAACATACACACAATTATGATGAGAGCAACTTCAAGGTACGCCAATTTAATATGAATAAAAGGAGTAATGTCATATCATTTTCACGAAGTTGAGAGTAAGCTTTCTAATTAGAATAAAATTGCTTGGATAAATATATCAAAATAAAGTGTTGATTTTATTCATTTGGGACAAAAAACAGTTATATGTTATAATATTAATAGTCGGCTAGGGTATAATAGTAAACAAACATATAACCAAAACAAAGAAATAAGGAACCGGGCGTATACAGAAAGGGGCAGTGAGAAAATAATGAATGCGAAAAGTCACACAAACCAATTCAAGATAGCGTGCCCTGTTCAGATATGGTCCGCGGGCACAAACAAGTCACACCATAATATCAGCAAGAAGCAGTCATCGTAAGACTATTCACTCAAAAAAGCTGAGTGAATAGGAAAGAAGACGGCAGTTGAGCGGGGTGATGCAATGTTAAACCCAACAACACGACCAACGATGCTGCGCCAGAGGGGGATTGATCTGGAGACCCTTCACGACCAAACTACACATCGCAACACAACTGTTCAGACCCGTCCTCCGTACGGTTTCACCAGACATCATTCAGGAACACGACAAATTACATGGCGGCAGACTTTGTCTGGTGGGTGGTAACTTCTGCCGGCAGCCTATGTTATGATGGCCTACCACAGAGTAAACAAACATATAAACCACACCAATATTCTTACCAATATAATACAGAAAGGGGCAGTGAGAAAATAATGAATGATACAAGTGAACCCGAAAAGTCACACAAATCAATAGGGAGGTATCCAAGGTATAAAATCAAAAAAATAATTAGTCCGTCTTATAGATAATAAAAAAATATAAGACCCGTATTTTTTATTTTGTCAAAATTACCAAAAACTACTGAGATATAGCGTATTAAAGTTACGGAGTGGGGGCTAATTACGTCATGCCGTGGTATATTTTGTACCACGGCGTGACGTCATGCGACATTTCAAATCAATATATCGTCCTAAGTATTTGAATGAAAGAAAAAATAAAAAATACGTTATCAATATTTTTTTATAAATCTATCTGATGGACATTCAATTATTTTTAGGATAAAACCCAATTCAAGATAGCGTGCCCCGTCCAGCCATGGTCCGCTGACACAAACACCTCACACCATAATATCAGCAAGAAGCAGTCTTCGTAAGGGCCGATTCACTCAAGAAAGCTAAGTAAGGAAGGAAGATGGCAGTTGAGCGAGGTGATGCAATGTTAAACCCAACAACACGACCAACGAAGCTGCGCCAGAGGGAGATTGTTCTGGAGACCCTCCATGACCAAACTACACATCGCAACATAACTGCTTAGACCCGCCTCCGTACGGTTTCATCAGACATCGTGCCGGAACAAGACAAATCACATGGCGGCAAGACTTCGTCTGGTGGGTGGTAACTTCTGCCGGCAGCCGATGTAATGACCTACCATCGTTGTACATTTTAGGTTAGAACCCAGACAAGTGTTTTCATCGCCAATCTATAGCAGTCCACTGCTGGACATACGTCCAAACTAGTCACCACCATCTCAGCGTTAATCCCAGTCGCATCCGCAGCTTTGCAGCTTTTGGAGTCTGGGGTCCGCTTTACCAGTCTAACTGCTGATTTTGAAAGGCCGAAGGCGATATCGAAGCATTGCAGTTACACCAATTGTTAGACTTTTGAGGGCTCCAACAACCCGTAACGACTGCCATTAGATGTTCGTATGCCAACCGGGACCAAAAGCTTAACGTGCTTTCCGAGGCACGAGCATACCAGTGCAAATATTCATATTCACGCACACAATTATTTGCACTGCGCGGGGATCGAACCTGCGCCTCCTTGAGCAGCGGCCGCGGTCGCTACCACTACGCCACGGAGGCTGTCGCGAGAAGAATAGGGTTGATAGTATTTTACACAAGTCCATTCCACTTTCTTAAGAGTCTAAGCACTTTGGAAGAGTTTAAGCACTTTGTTCATGTGTTATATGTGTCATAGAAATACGTATCTAACGTAACGTTTGCCAGCTTCGTTTGTACTTTCAACATCCCACGAAGAACGTGCCCGCATCTTGTATGCATATTCCTATGCAGTAAACTCTTATTTGACAACCCGCCTCTCTGTTTCAGAGGGTGTAATGAACTTCATGTTATTTCCTCAATTTTCGTGGTAACAACAGCCATGATTCACTAAATGAAGCCTTTTGGGAGGTACATACTCGCTATCAACTAATTAATTACTGTTTAACAGCTCTTTAAATTTATAGCTGGTATATTACACACAGCATAATAATATAATAATGCCATTTATTCCGTATTTCTAAATTTTTCAGGGGTTGTTAGTAGTTTGTTAATAAGTTTGCTTAAGTTATATTATTAACTAGCGGCCGCCAGCCACTTCGTTCGCGTGGAGTTAGTTATGCTCCACTCCTATTGGTCGCAGCGTAATGTTATATAGCCTAAAGCCTTCCCGGATTAATGGGCTATCCAATGAAAAAACATTATTTCAAATCGGACCGTTAGTTCCTGAGATTAGCGCATTCAAACAAACAAACACACTCTTCAGCTTTATATATTAGTATCAAAGGATGAAATATGGACCCATGTAATGGTAAAGGCCTGCCCCATCTTCTTTCTACAGCCTTGCCTTGCCTATAGAAACCCAGCCGCCTGAAAATAAAATATAGGATACAACCATCAGCCACCGCAACAAAACTACAAGTACCTAAGCAACAACTATGTAAATGACATTAAAAGCTAGACATTTCTCAAGCCGGCTGGTCACCGTGGGAAACTAGACCACTACCCTCACCTAATTATAACAAAAATAAAAATGAAATTCGTCTGTAGAAAGATATCTGGAACTAAATCGTGCCCTAAAAGACATTAACTTCGATATTAGTTTAATATCCGAAATCTTAAACAAACCGCATAAATGCAAAAAATAACCCTAAACTACACCTCATAGACAGTTCCGAATAACTGTCGCAGTTTAATAATGCTAGGAAACAACTCAGTCATCGGAGTACCTATACGCGAAATTGTTCTGTTGGCGTCAAGGTCATAGGCAACCTGCCCCGCCTCACTTAAAAAGCCATTAACCAAACGCCCCAGTTCCGAATATCCCGCACAATATTCGAGATATATTATGAACAACTTCAGTGTTCAGCTCTCTAAGGGACGGAGCTTTGACAAAAGGTGCTTTCTAATTCCACTGTTGCTTTGCGCCTCATAAAATTGTGTTTTGTATCCAATTTCGTACCTATTAAATAAGTTGTTATATAGAGCCTGGCCTAGTGGTCACGGCCGCGATTTTCATACGCGATGGTATATATTTATCTGTTATGGATATCCCACAATATCTTTTTTGTCATTTATTTTTTACGACAAATACTTAATTTTTGAAGCGATTTTAACCAATATAGCATTAATCCTTATCCAATTTAATACCTTAAATACATTGTTGATTTAATATAGATTTATATCCCTCTTTACAGCATATGATTTAAATGAATAATTTCGATGATATTACAGATTTAAATATTGCAGGGCGTCGCGTTTACGGCGGTAGGGACCGGCCGGTGGAGGGGGTTTTAGGGTTGTGGGGGGCCAACGGGCCGCTATGTTTTTTATACAACGTTCAGTTTTTCTGTACTGTATTTAGTATCAGCATAGCACCCGCCGGGGCGGGTCCCTATTATTAAAAAACGCAAGACGATGCCGCGCCGCTGCAGGCGCATGCGAGCAGACGGCACGTCTAACATATTTTTGCAGGGACAAACATGTAACATCACTTACACTTACTTAGCTCTTAACTTTGTAGTTTTCCATGAAAGCTTTTTGAAATTTTTTACATAAATTCTTTACATAAAAATACTGGACACGTGTTTCGGGTTTCGCAAATACAAAAATTAACGTTGTATATATCTCACTGAAGATTTCTTTTGTAACATCGACATCATTACTTTTCTTTCTCTACCCGCAATAAATCAAATTAACTATGTTAACAAACTATCATCATTTTTCATTTACGCTTTGTCTTACCTAATAGTATGCCAGAAGTATTATAATATTTATGTTAATGTCCTCAGTGAGAATAGTCCCAAAGATTTATATAACAAGAAACAAAACGAGGGGTCTCATTAAATGTGGATTCACTAGCTGCTAATGTGCCTCTGGATGTCTTTGTTAGACTTTAAATAGGGACATTGGAATCATTGATAAAATATTAAACTAAGGTAGATATGTCACTAGCGCACTAAAAATGAAGCGTACAAAAGGAGGTAAGTCCTGTATCTCGTTTTAGTCACTCTCGATACACTCGTAAAAACAAACGACAAACACTAACAGCGCAAACGACAAACACTAGCCATCTTTTTCTTCTCTATGCTTTAGATTGCGCCCCATCTCACTCACACTGTACTAATGTATGCCGAATAAAAATATGCATGTGTGCTGCTGCTGTGTTCGGCACATTTTTTTTTGGTCAGTTTGTTAGAATATATCGTATCTGTTTAATATTTTGTCAATGATTGGAATTATTTATTTATTAGCTTTTCCCCTCGGATGCGGTCGAGGTCGGAAATTATCCCACAGTAACGTATTACCATGATAAAAAGTATCGTATGTTAATGTAGAGAAAAATTACCGGTAGTAAAGCAAAGATTACAGTTTAGCCAAATTTACCTAGTTTTTCTGTTCTTTGATGTAAAATGGATATTTCTATCTAAAAGAGGGTATCATTAAAAATCGGCACCCTAACCACGTAACACACTACTTAATATTATCAGTTGGAACCTTTTTGGGAGCATATAGCTGATCCATTGCTGCTTACGTTCGATAAATGTGTCCGCTCAACAACGTTAATAACCTAATGAATGTTGTTGAACTGTTAAAATTAAACCCGTTGCTACCTATAGTGTGTTACGTAATTAGCTTACAAGTATACTTGTTTTGTACATCTGTACCCATTTTCCTTAACTGACTAGGAGTATTTATTTTGAATCTGCATATAATGACTGTCACTTACTTTGCAGGAAATCCTAGAGTATACAACGTGTAACATAATGGGTATATAATAACAAAGGCATGGCATCTTTACATGATATCAAACGATATTGGAAGGGTTTTTTAATTCTATCTCTTTATGTTAGGAAGTTATGAGGAAAAACACCGCCTGTGATAGGCTACTATCATACTAGTCGCACAGAGATATTGAAGACATTTATCGGATTTCGGCAAGTAACGTGACGGGTAACGAGTAGTTATTAACGTATTTAGTGTGCTGCCACGTTTTTTATGATTTTATTTTAAGAAACACACGAAACCGAAAATTTGGTACCAATTTTTTGAGTATTTTATTTTAAGTTGAAACCCTTCCGATATCGTCTGATATCATCTAAAGATGCCATGCCCTTGGTATGTATATACCCTTTTTGTTACACGTTGTATAGTAGGACCACATGAAACAGCATGTTTGGTGAATGAATCACTGTAGTGTTTCTCCTTCGTTTTTGTATTTCCGTTTAAATTCCAATAGTAACCGTTACTGATTCAAACATTACTCTAGTTTATGCCCAGTATTCCTATGAGTCACTTTAAGTATTGTATACAACCAAGTATTTTCTAACTGAACAGACAGCTGTGCTGCTGGGGAGTTTGTCGAGTCACTTCTTCCCAGCGAGAGCACTAGTAAGTGGTGAGCCCCGGCGTTTTTGGAGACTGTCTTTTGTAATTTTGATGTTCTAAAATTGCTGATTGTTATCCAAATTTGAATAAATGACTTTTGATTTTGATACCCTCCATTTGGTACCGGGCTTAGAATAGTACCAACCGATATCCTCCCGTGGGTGTCGTAAGAGGCGACTAAGGGAACTCTCACCAGGGAAGCGGGCAACAGCGCTTCTCATGAGGAATATCAAATTACTGCTATCCCCAACCCGTTTGCCAAGCATGGGGATTATAATGCCCCAGGTTATGGTAAACCTTGGGGGAGGCCTTTGTCCAGCAGTGGACCGTGGCGCAGTGGTGGTATAGGTTGTAGAAGAAGATTTTGATACATTTTTCGTTGAAACACGCTTAAATTCAGATCCTAAACGAATGACACAATAACGGCTATTTCGTCTATTTAAAATGCTTATATCCTTTAAAAACATGTTAGTTCTTTCTGTAGCATACAAACAGGTTTAAGAACCGTAACATTATTTCGGATTTCGTCAAAATTCAGCAGAGAGAAAAAGATTTTGATACATTTTTCGTTGAAACACACTTAACTTAAGATCCTAAACGAATGACACAATAACGGCTATTTCGTGTATTTAAATTGCTTAGATTATTTAAAAACATGTTAGTTCCTTCTCCAACAAAAGAACGGATTTATGAACCGTAACATTATTACGGATTTCGTCAAAATAGGAGGCAGAGTGAACACTATAGGATAACCTGAGGTTAATCATAAAATGTTAATTATTCTCTTTGGTACGTTCCTGCATGTCAGAAAAGGTCCAGGTAACGCTTCATTAGTCCCTCATAATGGCACCCGCACATTTGTGATTCGTTCTTTTGCGTTAATGACTGCTGGATTACTAAATCTTTGTTTTTATGAACATTGCGTTTGATGATATTGCATTTGCTTTTGTATGTTTATACGAATTATTTAACAATAAATAATAGATATTTCGGGGTTTCTCTGCGTGATCGAATCAGAAATGAGGAGATCCGCAGAATCAAAGTCACCGACATAGCTCTGCGAGTCGCTAAACTTGTGGCAGTTGGCAGGGCACATTGCTCGTAGAACCGATGGCCAATGGGACAGTAAGGTTCTGGAGTGGTGGCCACGTACTGGAAGATGCAGCGTAGGGAGGGCCCCAACAAGGTGGACCGATGACCTGGTGAAGGTCGCGGGAAGCCGATGGATGCGGGCAGCACAAGACCGGTCGGCGTGGAAAGCCTTGGGGGAGGACTTGGCCAACAGTGACATCTCTATAGATGTCACTGCTGGACAAAGGCCTCCCCCAAGGCCTATGCTGAAGAAGAAGAAGAACTGATATTTCTTATAAGAATAAAATTTAATTACAAAAAGGTTGTAAAACATGGCTCTTTAACTAAATTAATTCTGACTAATATCGAAATATAACTAACTTAATAGTTACATCTTCAAGCCAAAACAATATAAAAACATATCTTTTCAGAAATTCTATCCTTATTTAGATGAAAAACAATGAACAGACCAAAGTAAAGAAACTGTTAGATACACACATGGTCCCGCGTTGGGCGCCAAAAAGTTAAACAACTGACTACCCGCATGTGCGTGAGCCAGAACCTTTTGATATTTTATACTTACATAAAGTACTTTTAGTAAAATGGTTAGGCTGAAACGTGACCCATTATGTTAGACATTTCACATTTGTATTGCACCATTATTGAGGAAAGTCACGAAACTCGTTCGATATTACACTTTAGATAAAAGGATTCCAGGAGAAATAACGAAACGGTCATGTAATTAGCATGCCGGATAATGACAGCGATAAAAAAAATAAAAAAGTGTCTGTCTAGACGTCTCTAAAGCTCACTCGTTCAATGAAAAAGTCTGTTTTCATTTCAGACTGCAACAAAACGTAAAAGCAGAAAATTTTCCTTCGAGTAGATACTTTTCATTCAACTTCTGTTTGTAAGTGAAGCGGGGACGTCGGATATTTTATAGGCAAAAGCGACTGTGAGATAAGACGCCAGTGACGGCTGTCGGCCGGTAATGATATTACGTTTCAACGCCATCTAACGGCAGACGATACAATTGTGTTTGTTCAAATGTTGTTTCACCTCGGGATGACGACCGTTCTATTTTCGTATTTAATTGAATCCATTATCGCTTTGGCGTGAAGCTTTTAGATCTGCAGTTATATTCATTTAAGGTTTTTAAACGAAATAATTTAATAAATTTTCGACATTGACCTTCCAACTTTCGACCAATTCTCACTGGGCCGTAGACTTCAGTAAATAGTTCCCAAACTTCTTCGCTTTTTCCAAAGTATTTGGGCTTGAAGACGGTTCAGGACTCTAAGGAATCCCCTATTGTGACAAGCGGATTAGTATCCTAGCCTCGTACGTTCCTTTTCAAAGTTTTCAATACTTGAAAACTATTCTGCTTTGTTCAATGCCCTTTCAAATATTAAAGAAGGGAAAGTCTTGTTATTACAACTGGCGTTTTTGACCTCATTATGTAGACTCCACATTTACCGTTAGAAATGGAATATCTCTCAAGTAGGATCATTTGTAAAAATCCTTTAAATAGTTGAATATTTACTAAATAGACGAATTGGGACACTTTGATTTAAAAGCCAAATTGATAATAACAGCCGAACATCCTTAATTACTAATATTATAAATGGGAAAGTGAGTTTGTTTGTTTGTTTGTTCCGCTTTCACGCCGTAAGTACAGAACCGATTGCTTTCAAATTTTGCATCTTGTTATTATGATGAAATAGTAATTTGAATGCAGACAGTACCTTCTCACTCTTTCCTTCTAGTTCTGGGATCCTTAAAATTTTAAATAACTTCAATAATTAAAAGGCCATTATAAACACTTCATTATTTTATTCTTTTAAGCTACACTTTCAAACACCAAAAACTCTATAAAAAAAACATTACAATATTATATCAACATTTTTCTTTGACTGCAGTCTTGCTACTCCAGATACTACCGAAAACAACAAAAACATTTTTCTCCTGTCTAGTGAATCTTCTAAACTCAAAAATTTAATTTCTTTATAATTGTCATTAGCCAGAGACAATAAAATTCAACCTCAACATTGCAGAGGTAAAGTTAGAAGTCCGGATTAAATAATAGGGTACTTTTTATCTCGGAAAAAATTGATATTCCCGAGGGAAATCTAAAAAGCGCGATATAACCGAACTCCATGCGGGCGAAGCCGCGGTCGGAAAGCTAGTTATAAATACAATATGCCACACTACTTTAACTATCGATAAATCGCTGTCCGTACCTACGTTTCAACAATATCGTTAATGCTCATAGCTCAAAACATTGCAAAGGAATTACTCTCCGATTTTTAGCCAAAGCGAAAAAAAAACCAACAGCACTCATAAAAACCTTTTTGGTATAAAAACAGATATACTTTCCATCTGATCCCAGAATAGAGTAACGGTCACAATGTTCAATTTGGTACAGACCCCTATATACATATACATACCTATAATAAGAATAAATAGGCATATTCTGGGAACGTTCATTCCATCTTATTTTTTTTTTTTAATTATTATAAACTAGTGCTTGACTGCAATCCCGCCTGATGGTAAGCAGTGATGCAACCGTTGATGGTAAAGCGCACTAGTTTATTAGGCCTATTCACTTAAAAAAAACTTAGGAATAGGAAGGAAGACGGCAGTTGAGCGAGGTGATGCAATGTTAAACCCAACAACACGACCAACGATGCTGCGCCAGAGGGAGGTTGATCTGGAGACTCTCCACGACCAAACCTCCGACACAACAACATTTGGCGCATCGTACCCGGCACACATCGCAACACAACTGCTCAGACCCGTCCTCCGTACGGCTTCACCAGACATCATGCCGAAACACGACGAATCGCTTGGCGGCAAGACTTTGTCTGGTGGGTGGTAACTTCGCCGGCAGCCGATGTTATGGCCTACCACCACCTTATTATTTTTGTATACACAATGAAATACATCGGTAAATAATAAATTTCTTAAAGCAGACCTGCGAAAGGAGATGTAAAAAACGGAATAGACACTAGTGTGTAAGAACAAGATGAGAACATATGAATTCACTTGCTACAGACAGAATAACACAGACAAAAAACAATCGTAAACCACCAGGCGAAATCATGCCAGGTCAAAGATAATTTAAAAAAAATCAAGGTAAAAGATCAAGGAAATTCAACCACAGATTAAATACGGAAAACCACAGACCACACTAACAAAGACAGTTTATGTAATCTATGGAATTCCGCAAACTATTATGATGGCCAGTAATAAATGGCACCTGTAAAAACATCTGCCAGATGGCTAGTAAACGACCTATTACGTAATATTATGGAGATTTGTTGCTCTGAAACTGGAAAATCACTTTTGCTGCGAATTCGCTTTTGTTTGTATGAGAATAATCTAAAATATCTAATTCATCACCGTCGAGCTAGCCAACTATATTGAGGTCGGTTACAAGTTTATCCTGATGCAGCGGAGCATCAATATTTTATGCGGAGCGACTGCCATCCAAGCTATGCATCCCAATTACCAAGTAATACAGTTAAAACAGTTTTCGACTGCTGATTCATATTTTCTTTTTCAAATTTTGTAAATACTTTATGTAAGTTTCTAAGTACTTTTTATTTCATAGAAATTGGAAGAGATGTCAATGTCAGCATATATCTTAAAGACGAATAATAACTTAGAAAATAAATCTTGTGATCCATTACTAATATCTTAGGTAGTTTTTTTTTTTTAATTATAAACTAGTAGGTACTTGACCGCAATCCCGCCTGATGATAAGCAGTGATGCAATTGTTGATAGAAAAGCGCGCCAGTTTATTATGAGCCTAATCACTCCACCCTTGAAAACTAAATTGAAGTTCGAGGAAAACACCAGCGCTGGCAAATTGTTCCAGTCCCTCGATGTACGCGGTATAAAAGAGGAGGCGAAACGCTTCGTCCGGATTGTATTGGTGTTAAGAACGTAAGGGTGGAAACTCGCCGCACGACGGGTTGTCCGATGGTGGAATGCGAGATGGGGGAATTAAATCATGCAATCCCCTCGTACACTCACCAAAATGCAGCAGTAGTTCCTAATTCCATACCACATTTTAAATCCATTCATGTTTCCTGCAGTTACTGAGCTCAAACTGAATTGTCGTGATAACGGGACGCTATTGTAAATCAGTAGAACAGTTCATTAGTAACGCTTAGCTGCGCTCCCTGAGGGTCAGAGTAGAGATTAACGGCTCACCATTCCACGATTTCCAAGCTAAGGGACGCGGCTGACGAAAAATATTTGATTTATTTAATTTCTCTTTCCAACAGAAAAAGAATTATCAAAATCGGTTCATAAACGACGAAGTTATGCGCGAACAAACATAAAAAAAAGCATATATACGGTCGAATTGAGTAACCTCCTCCTTTTTGAAGTCGGTTAAAAAAGAGAAAAATCTTTAAACCTCATGTTAAAGGTACTTCAAAGAAACACTTTATTTGGGGACAACCTCTTTTTAAGGACCAAATAATCTGCCATCATGTGTCGATCCTATTTACCCTGTTACCATTCTTCCATCACGTTTTGGTCTTGGTGACAGCGTTTCCCTATTCCTGATAGTAATCTCCTAGATTATCTGGAATTAATTAAAATTAATCTATCCAGGTGCTGCGGAGAAAGTGTATCTTTATGCTGATATTTAATCTTCAGAATCAAATGAAGCCTTGAAATTTCCAAACATCTGTTGCACCATTTCTATTAGGGTTGTAACGGAGCTTCGCCTCCGCTTCCGTTACTGCGGAAGTTCCGCAAGAAATCGTATCTTCGCTTCCGCCTCCGCCTCCGCACAATTTTTTGCGGAGTTATAACGGAGGTTTATTTACGTATTTATAAAATAAATAACGCGCAAGCTGCGACGCTCGACAACCGTCCGGCCGCGTTTGAGCGCGAAATGGTCAAGAATCAACTAGTGCGAGGCGGGAATGTGGCAAACATAATTTGTTTCTCCTTAATTTTCATTACAAGAAGGTAATATTTTTTAACCAAGTATACTATTATTAATGTACGTATTTAAAATAAAAATTTTGTTTTAATTAACCATAAATTTCATATTTTTCTATATGTGCTTTCACCTCCGCCTCCGCCTCCGTTAACCTCCGCATTCGCGGAGGTGAGACTCGTCGCCTCCGCATCCGCCTCCGCCTCCGCTAACAAGCCTCCGTTACAACCCTAATTTCTATATAATTTGGCGATTTCTTTATAGTTACCTAAAAATGTTTTGACTCCAAACACAAATCCTATCCATGCTTCACATTCAGCATCAGTCATAACTTTTGTGAAATTTTCCATTTTTTATCTATGTCTAAATTTGAGGACCGTCAAATATTCCAGCTTTTAACTTTTCCATACTCAGCTAAGGAAATGTTTTACTTAAAATATTCTCCTTCCTTGTCCGAAGCTTTGAAGAATTGTCTCATAATACCTAACTTGATATGTAGTAATAGTCGTTCATTGACTTTAGGCTCTCTCAATTGTGAGTGTGCGGGTTCGATTGCAGGTCAGGCAAGTATCAATGTAACTTTTCTAAATTATATGTTCTTTTTAAGTATATCTTGGACACCAACGACTGATTATGGTGAAGGAAAACATGGACTTTAAGTCTGAAATCGCCTAACCGCATTGAGCAAGCGTGGTGATTTCTCTGTATGGGAGGAGATCTGCGCCCAGCAGTGGGACGATAAAAAGGTTGATGACGAAGGATTCTCTCAAAGGCGAAAAATTTCGTTCCCAGTGAACTTGCTTAACTTTGCTGTCCCAAAAATAAACAAAGTAAGAGTATTTGGTGTAACCACTTTGGTGACCAAATAAAAAGTTCACCATCTTCAAATCAACACGAACCACAGAAATCGTAATTGTTATTACGATTTCTGTGATACAAACTGACCATTGCTCTTCAGAGTAATAAATTCTTTGAAGAACCGATTTAATGATCTGACAAATGAAAAAAAAGAAACTAGAGCCAATTAAATAATTTTCATGAATATAATATTCTCAAACTGGGTACCTACAATAAGACCGCACATTGTGTCACCCTTTGTAAAATCTTTTCATTTATGGTCTGTAATCTACATGGTGTACATAATAAAGAATATTCTATTCGATTCTAATTTGTTTAATTAATTAATTCTAATATTAATGTTATATAGGCTTCTGATTCCGCTTAATTTGGTTGATTATGACAAAAATGACGAAAAATATACATCATGATTACATAATTTTATCGTATAACAGTTTGTCTATTAAACATATTGAATAAATAAGCACCACAATAAAAAAAAGTATCATAATCTAAAATATACCTAATTCTCCAAAAAATAAGATTCAATATCGTTTCTATTACTGTATATGGTCAAATATTTAAGTTTGACAGTGATGGATTGTACGCTGAAGTTATGAAAGATACATTATAGCGACCAACACGCAAACATACCCACAATGATACTCATGTTTTTAGTAACAAATGACATGTGATACGCTTTTCTGATTGGCTGGCCGACTCCATTCATGGTTTGTACGTGTTTACGTACCAAAATATCTACATTCAATAGTTTTGACGGTGTAGGAAAACAAAAAAATCGTTTATTTTTACATTAAAATTACAATAGTTATTTATGCCACCGTCAAGCAATGATAGCTATTGTAACATGAGTGATAGTTTGTGCCACGAAACAAAGCTGAGTGGCACAATAGATCAGTAAGAGTATTACAATAGCTTTTTGCTACAGTGGCATAGAAAACTTTTTATACGATCTTGAAATAAATAAATACAAAAAATCGTCAATGTTGTTTTGTTGTTATAATGCCACAAATGAAAGGCAAAGGCAATTCATCCATATAGCCTAATAACATACGATGTTTAGTCGTGATGTGTCGTGAAATACGCGCGCTTTTTGGCATAATCATATGTTGATTTTTTAATGCCATAGCCATAAAAAAAAGTTTCATGGTATCACGGTTTATTCGTGTGGAAATGGTCATTGTAAAACGACTTGGCAGGAATGAGTACTATTGAGATATGACTTATGGTTATGTATTAAGCAAATGACCAAATGGTCGTAGAAAAGATCGATTGTAAAACATGTTTATATTGTAGCGGTAAGTATCTACAACGCCACATGCGAACTGCACGTCATACTGACATCATGCAAATCCTGCAACGCGCAAGCAGAGTTTACTGCGCAACTAGCGTACATACAACTCCCCGACATCAATTGTTAGGCAGTTGCCCGCTAGACACAGAGCCCGTCTGGTCCACAGAGCCCGTCTGGTCGGAGGACCCTCCCTTTTTTATCGAAGATGAGTAAACTTTACACCCTATCCACTTACCTCTATAATTTCAACATTAAAATGATAGCAGAAAAAAGTAAAAATCGCTCAATTCAAAATTAAAATTACAATATAGTAATAGTGTTAGATCCAAACTAGAACTAGACAGATCTTGTGCACCATTATGTAAACAAAACGTCTCTGTTTTAGATTTCTGTACTTTCTCAATTTCCGAAGTACAAAGCGCAAAGCAAAATGAAAAAATCATTTCGTTCTAAACTAGCTGACCAGTCCGAAAAATTCGCACTATACTAATTAGAATTTTTAAGTCGTTTTTATAAATAAACAGTGAAGCGGAATAATTTGAAAATAGTATTCCATGGTACCAGGGACGAATATCTGTCGATTGGTGGGTCGGACGTTCAGATTGGTTCGATGGAAAGAGAGAAAAAGTGAGAAAACGGTTTCAGACCCTTGGAGAAATAATATATGTTGATAGATTGTAAGAGTTAGGAAAATCTGCCAGCGCTTTGCATCGATTCAAGCTCTTTTCAGAAAACATAAATCCATCAACTTAGACTATTTGCAGTCCAGTGCTAGACGTATTTAGGTAGGTTTTTATCCTATTTCCGATGTGAATATATAAAATGGAATAGAATACTCTTTATTATGTACACCATATAAATAACTAGGAATTTTTCCGGACCGCAGATTGGGGTTTTAAAACACCTAAAATGAAATAATGACTGGACTTTACTGAATGACAAAAATAATATCATTCGTCCCATAAAATACCTCAACGCCAAGGTCACATTAATGGAAGAATTTCTCGATATAATAGAGCTATCTACACTTTCGTGCGAATAACTTTTTAAAAATAACGATAAGGAAGGCCTATGGCCTTAAGCAGTGATGATTGATGATAGTCTAAGGCCCATATTACAAAAGGAAACTCAAGCATTGATCTCTGCTTAAGCATTACTTATAACTAGTTTCAAGTTTTCAACCAATCAAATGGCTTGAAACGAGACTTAAGTAGAGCTTGAGTTTTGAGTGACGTTTTGTAATATGGACCTTAATATTTTTTTTTTTTTTTTTTTAATATGGCATCTCCTAGTTGACCTTGAGAGGCCGGTACTAGTTAACCGGACTATCCTGTGGCTGCCTTAAGTGAATTTAAAGCCTCCAGCCAGGGCTACTAAAAGCTAAGCGACTACACGCTAAGGGCACCCCCTGTGGGGTACGAACCTCGGCTTAGGGTGTCGCTAGAAAAACAGCAAGGGACGGCTGGATCGAATTTTTATTTTTATTTCGGTTTGATGACCGCGGCGTTTCCTAGTACTAGCTCTGAGAAGAAACGTCCGAAACAAACTCAGAGGTCATAGTTGGGAATTTATATTTACTGGCTCAGCTGCGGCGCGGGCTGGCCTACATCGGACAAGGGACGGGGGGGGCGATTACTACGTTGAACGCGTCGCGTCGGACCTCGGCGGCGAGGTCGGTAGGTCGGTTTTTTGTGTTTTGTACTAGTGGCCCTATTGGCCTCTTGGAGGAGGGTAATGGGGTTATCAGGGTCGGTGAGAGCATGCCTAGGTCGGCGAAGCTTGCTAATTTTGGAGGGGGAGTAATTTACTGCCGCGACAACCAGAGGGTTGTGATGTACAGCGGCTGTGTCAAAGAAACGCTTGGAGAGGCGTTTCATGAAATGCTGGATAGTGGGGATTTTGAGATCTAGATGGAGGATCTCATTTCGGACGAACCAAGGGGCGTTTGTTGCTCTGCGAAGAAAGCGGTTTTGGAGTGTCTGCATCCTATGGATATGACTGGGCTTGGCGTGTGCGAAGACTACACAGGCGTATGTCATGATGGGGCGTATGCAGGCTGTGTACAGGCGCATTTTGCACTTGAGGGACAGCTTGCTGCGCGGATTGAGGAGAGAGTGGAGACGAGAGAGAGCGTAGGCGGCGCGCGAGCGTACCGTCCTTATATGCTCTCCGAAGGTGAGGTGTTCGTCTAGGATAACACCTAAGTATTTGGCTCGCTTTTCCCAAGGGATCGGCTTGTCAGACATGATGATTGGTCGGGGAAGGGTGGGTTTGCGCGGCGGTCTCGAGTAGAGTACCGCTTGGCTCTTTTCGGGATTGACTTCTATTCTCCATTTTTTAAACCAGTCAGCAAGAGCGTTGACAGCGGTCTGGAGATTTAGTTTTATTTGATTGGGGTTGGTTCCTGAGCAGTAAATGGCTGTGTCGTCTGCGAAGAGAGCGAGGTGAGCCTTTTTACTTTTGGGGATGTCGCTGGTGAATAGCGTGAAGATCAGAGGGGCCAGTACGGAGCCCTGGGGGACTCCGGCCCGGATGAGGTGGGAGGGGGAGACAGCTCCTTCGGTCTTGTAGCGGAAAGTTCGGTTTGACAGGAAGTCTCGCAGGATGAGCGCGAGACGGTCAGGCACGCCGAGTTGGTACAGCTTGTATATTAAGCCGTTGTGCCAGACTTTGTCAAAGGCTTTCGCTATATCGAAGTAAATAACACCTGTCTTCATACCACGTAGGAATCCTGCGTGAATATGCTCGGTGATGCGGAGGACTTGTTGGACCCTGGAGTGCCGAGAGCGGAACCCGAATTGTTCGTCGGGGATGAGGCCCTTGTTCTCGGCAAAGGCTCTGAGACGCTTATAAATAAGCCTTTCATATACCTTGCCGAGGACTTTTAGCAAGCTGATGGGACGATAGCTCGAAGGCTCAGATCTTGGCTTGCCGGGCTTAGGAATGCCTATAACGGTCGCTTCCTTCCACGTTTGTGGGAAGATATTGTTGCCCATGGCTCCATTGAAGATGGTGGCCAGTAGGATGATCAGGTGGGCGGGGAGGAGTCGGATCACTTTGTTGGTGATGCCGTCAGAACCGGGAGCTTTTTTGGGTTTGAGGCCTCTGATAATATCCTGCACTTCGTCTGGAGTGACGGGAGGCAGAGGATCTTCAGGGTCTTCGACGGGTGGGAGGGAAGCTCTGCGTTCGACCTCTGCGTCAACCTTCAGGAGGTGAGCTGGGTCTACTGGTTGAGCGCTAGGGGAGCATTGGGCTTCTAGGCTGATGGCTAGACATTCAGCCTTGTCGTCATCGTCAAAGGCGATGGTTTTATCCGGTCGGATTAAGGGGGGAATGGTGACTTCTTCTCTGGATTTGAGTTATGGACCTTAATACATGTTACCGGCGCTCTTATACTTGCCCCGGTAACGAAACCATAGCGACTTCTAATTCGACGCCAACGCCATCTAGAGAGCAAAGGGGTAAACTTTTGCGTTTTGCTTTACATAGGTGTAAAAATGAGTACTTATTTTATTTTTATGTTTCTTTGCCTATATATATACTAATATATAAAGCTGAAGAGTTTATTTGTTTGTATGTTTGTTTGTTTGTTTGTGCGCGCTAATCTCGGGAACTACTGGTCCGATTTGAAAAATTCTTTTTGCGTTGGATAGCCCATTAATCCAGGAAGGCTTCAGGCTATATAAGATCGCGCTGCGACCAATAGGAGCGGAGTATAACTAAACCACGCGAACGAAGTCGCTGGCGGCCGCTAGTATTAAATACGACTAGCGGCCGTCCGCGACTTCCTTCGCGTGTAGTTAGCTATTATACTCCGCTCCTATTGGTTGCAGTGCGATTTTATATAACCTTAAGCCTTCCTGGGTTAACGGGCTATCAAACGCAAAAAAAAAAAAATTTTACAAATCGGACCCGTGGTTCCTGAGATTAGCACGTTCAAACAAACAAACTCTTCAGCTTTATACATATACTAGCTTTCCGCCCGCGGCTTCGCCCGCGTGGAGTTGGGTTATATCGCGCTTTTTAGATTTCCCTCGGGAACATCATTTTTTCCGGGATAAAAGGTAGCCTATGTTCTTTCTCAGGGTCTAAAGATTTTCTGTGCCAAATTTCATCAAAATCGGTTGAGAGGTTTAAGCGGGAAAGCGTAACAGACAGACAGACAGACAGACAGGCAGACAGACAGACAGACAGACAGACAGACAGACCGACAGACAGACAGACAGAGTTACTTTCGCATTTATAATATTAGTATGGATTAGTATAGATAGATTAAAAAACAATAGTAGGCTGTGATTTTTTTTCTTTATTGTGTGGGCACTCAAATGAGAAAGGATAAGTGCTTATACTTGTACAAGAAATTCACTTTTTTCTTGATTAAGACTTTAATTATAAATTATAACTTTTTAATTATACAATATGTAAAGAAAACCCTGTCCGATCCGTGAAGGTATTGTTAGGTATCGATAACTGATTCTACTAATGCCTACAAAGCCGGGCTAAACTTAAAAAAAAAATCCCCCTAATAAAATAAATATTATTTCGCAAAAAGAGGTAACTTAAAACATCTTCGGTAGGTCACCCAGGCGCGGGCGGAGAGGGGCAGGGCACGCGGCACGCGGCCGCATCGCTATTCGCTCAGAATTATACTGTCAAAAATAATGTTGTCACTTTTTAAAAATTACCAAATTTTGGGGAAGTTGGAATTAATTTGCGGGAAAAAGAGGTAATTTCAAAATTCACTAGTATTGTTACTATCATGATTATGTAAAATTTCATATGTTATTTGGTCATGTGTTTACCTAACCTTTACTATCCTTACGGGTCGGACAGGGTTTTCTTAACATATTGTATATAAACTCAATTGAAAGTCAAAAGCTCTTTTATTTCATCAAAATCGGTTGAGGGGTTAAAGCGGGAAAGCGTAACAGACAGACAGAGTTACTTTCGCATTTATAATATTAGTATGGATGAAGTGGTCATAATCAGCCCATAATTTTCCCTTTCCTCTTGGGACACAGGCGTCCTCTCGGTGAGAAGTGGGCAGTAATCTACTACGCGGGCTCAACGCAGGTTGGTAGATGTCACATGCCTCCGAAGTTTTGCTTCTAAGACATTCTGGCTTCCTCATGTTGTTTTCCTTCACCGTTTTGAGAGCACAAGTGATGAAATAATTTACACAAAGTAAAGCGCCTGACGAGGTTCGAACTTACGACCTACAACTTGAAGTCGCGGTTGACAGCACTAGGCCACCGCTGCTCTCTAAATAATAAGTAGTAATAGTATATAAATAGTAGATATAGAAACTCATCATCATCATCTCAGCGTTCATCCCAGTAGCATCCGAAGCTTTTTCAGCTTTGGAGTCTGGGGTCCGCTTTACCAGTCTAACTGCTGATAAGGCTAAACTTGAACATTTTCCGTGAAGCGACTGCCGTCTGACCTCCACAACCCGAAGGCGACACCGAAGCATTGCAGTTAGACCAATTGTTGGACTTTTGAGGGCTCCAACAACCCGGAACGACTGCCACTAGATGTTCGTATGGCAACCGGGACCAACGGCTTAACGTGCTCTCCGAGGCACGACCAGACCAGTGCAAATAGTCATATTCATGCATACAAATATTTGCACTGTGCGGGGATCGAAACCGCGCCTCCTTGCGCAGCGGCCGCGTCCGTCACCGCTACGCCACAGAGGCTGTCAGTAGGAATAGAAGCTATTCGGACCTATCCATACTAATATTATAAATGCGAAAGTAACTCTGTCTGTCTGTTACGCTTTCCCACTTAAACCTCTCAACCGATTTTGATGAAATTTGGCACAGACAATCTTTAGACCCTGAGAAAGGACATAGGCTACATTTTATTGAAAAAAAAAATGATATTCCCGAAGGAAATCTAAAAAGCGCGATATAACCGAATTCCACGCGGGCGAAGCCGCGGGCGGAAAGCTAGTTGGGAAATAAATAAACTGAAAGATGTCTGAAAAGAGGATATAGCCAACAAAAGCAATTAGGTTTGATTTCAGGGCTGTTTTCTAATAAACTGATAACTTTATTCGAGAAACAATTTTGACAGTTATTACTTTTTCTGCAAATAGCTTTGTACAGTCCTATAGGTACTTTTAGAAATTAAATCTAATATAATAAGAGATTAAAAGTTAACAGGCGATGGAAAGATAGACCAAATTCTATCTTATAGCACACAAATAGACGTACGTAATGATATTACAGTCCAAGTTACTAAACTGTATCACTGGTTGACCATGATTCACTGCACAAATTGGTATTTGGGTATGGGCGATTGGTCCATAGTTAAGTTAATGTGTGCAATCATTTTACGAAAATAAGAAGAAATGCTAATGATCTGTTGACAATTCAAGAAACGAATCGCTTTTAAAAGTAATCCTCTCGTATGCCGTCCGTTTATATATTTAAATGACATTTTAGATTTACACGTTCATAATCTGAATGATTGAATGCGTTCAAACTGATTAAAGACTCGGTTCTACCCAGAAAGTTTATTTTCAATATCACATATTTTTACGCAGAGATACGCTTCGGCAGACTACGATCATTTATTTTGAACATAGGTCTACGTTCCGGCGATACGAGAGGTTAAAGTGGTCTTGCCCCCAAGTCATCGACACAGACGTTTCTTCTGATGCACAAGATATTTACCTTTCCTTTTTCCTTATTAACACTGCTGTGCTGATTCCTAGAAGGGCGGCACCGCCACTTAATGTCCACAATTTACCGGAATGACGTCACTAAAATGTTGTCTACAAAAGACTCAAGACCCTCGAACGGCGCAAATATTGTATCCTTATGGGTAACTACAGCTTTGAGCCGTTTAGGGTCGTAACTCTTGGGTTATGGGGCCCGAGTGCAAATCCTCTTTAAGGAAACCTCTTCGGCTGATCGATACTTCACGTGATCAGAGGGTTAGGTCGCTTTTACCCAAAAAATTAGCGTTGTCATTCTACCTAGCAATGCTGTCAATCGTCTGGGCATTTTTCCTGATGACTGCGACGCGGACGAGTACATCAACGCCTGAATATTCCTTCCTTTTTGCAATTATTTATATATAAAACTTTTTTTTTCTAAGGTGGAAAAATTCTCATGGACTATCCTCCGCTCGGGGGCCTGGAGGTGTGTGCCGGACTAATCATCATCATCATCATCTCAGCGTTAATCCCAGTCGCATACGAAGCTTTTTCAGCTTTGGGGTGTGGGGTCCGCTTTACCAGTCTAACTGCTGAGTTTGGCTAAACTTCGATATTTTCCGTGTGCTGGACCCTTACCGGCTAAAAAAACACCAAAGCGTTCGTTATCTGCCTTTCCTGGGTACCGGGTCCTCCCAAGTTAAGACTTTTAATTTAGTACCTACCTAAAATAACATCACGACATATTCGCCGAAAAATTTATAGAAAAATAATTTTAATTCCCGCACAAAAAAGTTCAGTTTACGTTAACTTCAAACATTTTTATAACTTTTTCAAGAGTGCTATTCTTTCTTAAATAAACTTAATCAACATTAAATAAAGTTGATATTTGTTAAACTTGAAACAACATCAATTTGAAACTAAATTTGAGTATAATGTGAATATATAACTATAATAGATGTCTAAGATAGTGGTTTTTAACACTAAAGTCACATTTTCATGGCAGGTCAGAGCGGCCATTATGTGGCGGACACCGCCCTTCTACGAAATCGTAGCTTCATAAATGATTTAATCACCTTCAATTCAGTTCTTACCGCCTAAATGAATAAAGACCGAATTTTATTCGACAAATTCACAGCCCCACTAGACTTCGACCTGTCAAAAGTAATGGGGTGGCGTTTTTACCGTTTCTCCCAACTTTTGCGGTTTTTTTTTTCTCTGTTAGAACCTTCCTTATGCATTAACGAAAATATGAAAACAAAAAATATCCGAATTGGTGGAGCCGTTCTCAAGTTTTGCAGCTAGCAACGCATTTAGCGATTCATTTTTATTTATATAGATAGATAATGTTATCCTATAATTAAAACTATATATTCATAATAGAACGCTCTCATAACACGTTATGACATGCAGCACGTACGCTGTAGCTTAACATATTCCTTAAAATCAAGTGTGAATTAAATTTTCTTTCAATACTGGCCAACCACGCGGTGCATTTACCGTGACGAAAGGATAACACGCGGCCATGTTGATTTCATACGTAATATAAACGAATTTATAATAGGTATTCTAAATTCAAAATCATTTGATCAGTACTTTTAAAATGAAAACTTCTGTCGACGTTCATTTAACGTGGGAAAAAATGAAATAGAAGCATTAGTATCTACTTATACAGTGTTCTTTACATCCGTCATTTGCCTTTTTAAATGCAGTCTGAAAACTATCTCTTTTCGGGCTTATTGGCCACATTAATCGAAATTCGCTACGATGGTGCCAGTCTCTGGGGAAATCAAATGAGGAAAAACCAAACGATTAAAAAAGATAGAGAACAAATCTAGTATGGTACCTAAATTAATAAATCATACATCGTTTGTAAAGAAATCCTTTCCTAGGCTCGGATACTGACACTATACACTCTTCTATGACTGTTACTGGATTGAAAACGATTCCAGTGCCAAAATAGGATGGTGCTATCATTTATGTATAGCTCCGTCTCTTCTTCGCAATAGAATTATGATGGCATAAAACGTCTATAGTCGTCGAAGTATTAATGCCATCATTAATCCAGTTCGAAAAAGAATGGTGCTATCGGTCATATAACTCAGTCTCTCCTTTTCAGTAGAATCACGATGGCATTAAAACGTCATAATACAGCAACAGTAAACTTTTTACGACAAAATAAATCGCTAAAGAAAAAAGGCGCCAATTTATTTGACTTTAAATTTAGAACCATGCTAACCTCCATCGTGACAATGACCGAGAGAACGAGAGTGAATCACAAAACTGTTTGTTTTATTACATCATTTCATTGTTCAGAATATTTATTTTGGCTCCAGATAGATCACTTCGGAGACTCCTTCCGTAAGTTGACAAAACAAAATGATTTGTTTACGAAACTTTAGTAAAGTGAAGTAATGAAAGGCACATTGTTTGTATGTGTAAACATAAGCCAGTTTATTTGTTTTATTTTATTTTTAGATCAATGCCTCTTATGATGCCTCATCAATAGAAAATATCAACATTCAGCATTATTCTAATGATATTACTATTAAATTGATTGTTGTTGATGACCTAGCTTGGAAATATTTTCAATATTCTCATATACTCACACACACAAACCACCCTTGTTTTGCAAGAACTCCAAAGCTGCTACCATAAATACCCGGGTTCCGGGTAAAGACAAGCCGGTACCGATTGGTCCGATAAATTAGCCTCGTGTTAACTTGTGCGTTTACAAATAAAGAATCAGTTTAAACATTATGGGCGTTTCTTTTCGTAGATCAACCAGCTGCGATCTTTGCGACCGGAAAACTTTATAAAAAAAAAAATGCTTTAATACACTTTCAATGTATAGACGGCAGCACATCAAGCTACTACAGTATGTCAGAGTTTCTTATTAGATATTCAACTTTATCTCTAAAGCATTAAAACTCGAGGTTGATTGGGAATATCTGACAGTTTGGGGTAGCTTGGCCTGCAGCTGTCGTCCGTACATTATACAATGGTGGTGTCTTCTTTTAAGCTTAATATATGCCAGGAGCCACCGCTATCTTAAAATTAGTGTTACTATTCTAAGAAAAGTTTATGAATTTGACTGTGGCAGCTTTCTAAATAACATCAGATATTCAATAAGAGTCAGTTTTCTAAGCTACCTTCGTCTATTCATCCTGCATTTTTTTCTGTTCTTGATTTTTATTAATACGCACATAACTCTTGTATATTTATTATAATTTTTAATACAATCTGGTTCCAGTTTTAGCTTTAAATTGTCCAACATGTCCGCTGCTTCCAACCGAATACATGGCTCGCGATAACATCGGATGACTTGAACTTTTCCCAGACACATTACCAACTCGCTTAACACTGTCGATAAATCCGTATCTACGAATTATATGGAGCAGGACTTCAGCAAATCCTAAAGATCATTAGACATAAAATATAACAAGTTTAAAAATCACTTACTAAGCTACTGCACAAAATAGATCTCACTAAGCATTAGAAAAAAAAAGAAGGCAGATCAAGTTTTCCACAAAAAAATGGTGACGTTTCAGAAAATGATTTCTGAGATTCCCTCCGTCCCAAATTGATAGGCACCTGAGTGACCAAGTAAAAGGTGCTGATTCAGCCAATAGCCATTAAGCACTTGCGAGTTTCTGCCAATTTAACTGACCTTTATCGAGAAAAAGTATTTACTAATGGTTTGTCGTTAGGGGAAAATGTAGGGACTTTCCTGTTTACACGCAGATATTGGTAGAATAAAACAAATTATTCTGAGGGCAGAAAGCACCAAATAATTAATGTGAAAGGAATAGTTAACTAAAAACATTGTGTTGACGGTCGAGAGCTCGAGGAGTTTCTCTTAGAATTAGATACGAATAAATGGCACTCACTTTTAGGAGATCTGTTTTCAATAGTCCGGACTAAGAACTTGCAAATAACAATCCGCAGCAGACTTATCAGTAAAAGACACTAAAATAAAATACAGTATGTTAAATAACAGAGGGCGTTCCCTTAAACTCGTTAATATATATCATTAATACATTAAAATAAAAATATCAGCATAGAAAAATAAGCATAAAAAAATCCGAATAAAAAAAAAATCTAATTGGAAATAAATTTGAAACCTCCTGTTTTAAATCAAAATAGTAGTCGTCATGTATAAATAAATTGCGACGTTGCCGTCTTTCATGTTCGCGTGTACAGTGTGTTTCTTTTACATGTCAATTTAAAATTTTTATTGAATATTTTCCTATTGGAAAAAATTTTAAAACATTTTGTTTTCGAATGGAAATATTTTTTTAGCATGTATGTATGCTATACTATTTCGGGTTAACGGGAACGCCCTCTGTTGGTTAACATACTGTATATCTCTAACTGAACAAAAGCACGACACATTTGTTTATATTATTTTTATAAAACTTCTGTTGGTACTTAATTCTTGCTCGTTATACCTACTTAGTCGTACTTAGTAGTTCGTCGTACTTAGTCGCCTATTAAGTCGTGGTGGCCTAGTGGTTAAAACACCAGCCTCTCAAGTATGAGTGTGCGGGTTCGATTCCAGGTCAGGCAAGTACCAATGCAACTTTTCTAAAGTTATATGTACTTTCTAAGTATATCTTGGACACTAATGACTGAAGGTGAAGGAAAACATGAAATCTTGAGGAAACCTGGACTTTATAAGTCTGAAATCGCCAACCCGCATTGAGCAAGCGTGGTGATTACGCTTAATCCTTCTCTGTATGAGAGGAGACCTGTGGCCAGCAGTGGGGCTATAAAAGGTTGATGATGATGATACCTACTTAGCCCATTTTTAAGGTCTTGTTTTGAAGATTTTTTCCAGAATGAAGTTTTTTTTGTACTCTATGGTTAGGCTCTGAACCGTGAATATACGAGTTTCACTTAGTAATCATTTTAACGGTTTGTAGACTCTTTAGCTCTAAAGCCAAACCAAGCCGCTAAATAGGTAAGTTAAAACTCTCACATCACTCTTCTCAATCTCACACGGCACTCTCATCGCTAGGAGCGAAATTTTACAGGCAACCTTTAAATGAAATACCAAGAGGACAAATAGTGAAGGTAGTCTGGGGTGTACTATTTAGATTTTACAATAAATATACAGTATGTTAACTAACAGAGGGCGTTCCCGTTAACCCGAAATAGTATAGCATACATACATGCTAAAAAAATATTTCCATTCGAAAACAAAATGTTTTAAAATTTTTTCCAATATGAAAATATTCAATAAAAAATTTAAATTGACATGTAAAAGAAACAGACTGTACACGCGAACTTGAAAGACGGCAACGTCGCAATTTATTTATACATGACGACTACTATTTGGATTTAAAACAGGAGGTTTCAAATTTATTTTCAATTATAATATTTTTTTATTCGGATTTTTTTATGCTTATTTTTCTATGCTGATATTTTTATTTTAATCTATTAATGATATATATTAACGAGTTTAAGGGAACGCCCTCTGTTATTTAACATACTGTATATGTCGTGGATTTCGATACCATTTTAATAAAAGTTGCACATTTATGTAGTAGTGGGGCTTCCCGGCTTGTGTAGAGCGCCACCGTTTCCTCGTGGCGGCGACCGACGGCGGTCTCTCGCGTCCCACCCTGGTCCAGGCCATGGTCCGGAGCGAGAGTGCATGGCAGGCCGTCATCTCCTTCTGCGAAGCAGTGATGCTGGCAAAGGAGGACGCGGAGCGCGTGAGGGAGCGGAAATCCCAGCGCCCTCACGCCACTAGCCGCCGCAGGAGACGCCCTGGTCGGGAGACAACATCGAGTTCCTGGTCACCGTAGGCGCGCTGCCCACTGCTCACCGCCCGGTAAGGCCCAGGCCCGCGACGACGACGCGTTGTGTTTCACGCGCGCCTCTAAGAGATATCGGCACATCGTGACGGGGCCCACGAAGACCGATGCCTCCTGGGCCAGGGTTGCGAGTTGGTTAAAAAAGAAACCGTGGCCGTAGCCGTCGCGCAGGCAAGTGAAGAAGCACGGTTGGGCTTTAGTCAGTAAAAATCTGAGACGCCCTTCCGCTCCGCCCAGAGCGCCATTTGATGATTTCCCATCCCCAAAAAAAAAAAAGGTCAAGCTACCCGAAATTGACAAATATTCCCAATCAACCTTGAACCTTATTGCTTTAGAGATAAAAGAGAAAATCTAATAAAGAAAACAGACAGATTGTAGTAGCTTGGTGTGCTATCGACTGTACATACAAATCCCTTTCCGTTACACGTTGTATAAACAGACAGGAAAAATGAACAAAAAAATATGTACAAAGGTGATGCTATTTCAAAAGAAATCCCTCTACCCTTCCTCCCCATACCCTCTTTTCTTGCCTTTCTTCTTTTTCTTATCTTTAACCATCCTAAAAAGCTATTTATTTAAATACGTAAATAACAAACACCGGAAAATAATAAATCGTGAAAATTATACTTTAGCTTTCAACGCTAATGTTTAGGCCAAACTAAAGCCGTTTTGTCCTTGAAGTATAAGCCAGTCACTCCAAAGATTAGATTAGGTGCAATCATGCGCGGACCAACTCTATGCGCCTCCGGAAACTTGGCCTTTTAGTCAACAAAAGCAGTTAAAATAGTGGCCGAAAAAATATGATCTTCATTGTAAAAGCCATTGTTAGAGAATTTGTTGAGTAAGCTCAGCAGAGCTGGGTGAGTTAAAAGGAAATGCCGAATTTTCATTCTTTTTTCAAACTGATTTATTTTGTGTACCGTACACTTTTGAACAGCTCCATAACATGACATCCAGCCCTGATTGGTCAATTTGTAGCACTGCCAGTGCAGGAAATTTCAATTGGTAGGTACGTCGCAAACGCATTTTTACCGAGAAACTAGGTCAGCTCGCTCATACCGGCGCACGGTGGACTAAATTATTAAGCATGCAAAACACTACAAAGTAGAAGTACTATTTAGACGATGAAAATGGCGGCAGTAGAACTAATCATTTTGACGGTTCTGTACAAAGAAGATAAAAATCGAAAAGATGCCACGTAAAAGTCTGGATGTATTTTCTTTACTCTCACGAAAAAACAACTGAACGGTTTTGAAAGAAATTTGGCACGCCGGTGGTTTATAACCAGGATGAACACATAGGTTATATTTTACCCGGATATTCTCATGGGATCGAAACTTATAGAAGTAATCAGGGGGCGCAGCTAGTGGTAAATATATCTACATAATTATGTATTTCTATCTCCCTCTCTCTCGGTCTTTTCTTACCCGGTTATATAATAATTAGCTACGTTCCAGGCTTTCAACTGCGTAAGTTTCGACCCCGTTGGCATATCAGGATAAAAAAGTATCCTATCTTAGTTATTCCTGGTTTCCTGGTCTCCAAACATCATCTCTGTAGCAAATGTAATCCAAATCCGTTGAATAGATTTTGTGTGAAAGAGTCACAAACATCCATCCACCCATACTCACAAATCACACTTATTAATATTAGCAGGATATTGCAGTACGAAATCCTCTGGTAAGTCATAAAGACAATGTTATGATAATCACCACAGACCAGCTTAGATCGGGCGATGACACACAGAACACAGTCGCAAGATTAACGTCACAATTGCATTCCATTTTTGAATCCCATTTGTTTATACCGAGCTATTTAAAACGGCTAGCTGCCATTTACGCAGACTTAGTGACGTCACTAATAGCATCTGAGGACTTCACATGAAGATTTTTTTTTTGCTGTTACTCATCGCAGAGAACCTCAGGTTAGATTTTAATCGCGTTATTTCCTTAGTAAAAAAAAACAATTTACATTTACGCAATAATGAATCAGCAGTTTTTTTTTATGTTCTGCTGAGCACGCCATTTCAGCAGTTCCTAGATAGCCAATTAAAATATGGATCAAATTTATTTCTAAGAAGTTATTATTCTTGATAATAACGTAGATAATGAGGATTTAGTTCGAATAGGTAGGTACTTTGTCAACGGAAACTTGATTCCAAAATTATGTGTTTTTCGGCGAATTCGTAGAATGTAAAAGCGATCTCAGGAAATTGATGGATTCATAATAATGGATAACAATATAATATTAAAATTCTTCCTTGCGTCTATACAATGGCCCACGCTCGCTTTTGCAGTGGTTATTGATGGGTTTCTATCTCTAGAACTTATTGTTTCAGAGGTTGAATAGATTCTCGATGAAAATACATTCAATGTTGGACAGGCGCACCGATTCCCTTGCTGAAAAACTAAACTAAATTTTAATTCAGGTCGTCGTTTTCTATTCTGTTGAAAAGGGTAGAAGATAAATATTTCAGTTTAGTACTGTCAAATTAGTTACCATCTAACGTATTTTTAGTAATCGTTTTTTAATCACGTCCAAATTATCTATATTGGAGCTTAATTTGCCTGGACTCAACTAATCTTTGTCACTGTCCTTTTCTTAATGAATTAGAAAGATAAATGCACTATATAACCTGCGCAGATAAAGAAAAGATCTGTAAATGGCGTCCACTCGCATGCGTTCTCACTCACTCTCTATCGCTGTCTATACTCACACAGTGAAGTAAGCACTGCAAAAAAATATCATCCGTCAGGAATTCAGGATTCGCTTTCCAAGCTACTTTGACGCACTCCGAGTTATCGTTAATTTGGTTTCGCTAAAGTCTCTGTTATTCTGTTGTTTTTGTTGATATTGTTGTTTTTGTTGAGTTTGATTGTTCAAACTCAACAAAAACAACAATAAAAACAAACACAACAACAAACAAGTAAAATGTCAAATTTACGTGTAAATAACAATATTTACAACGTGAATTTAACATTTTACTATCTTAGCATTTGGTTTGTGATTGAACAATGGCATGTTTTGTCCACCGTACCGTAAGTATCCGCCGCCATTCTCAGATCTTTTCTTTATCTGCGCGGGTTATACATACTATACATATTTAGTTTAGTTTGTGAACCAAGGAACCGGCGCCTATGTCTATTTTACCTCCAATACCGCATATTCTTGTACCGCAACCAACCTCTCTCTTGACATTGACATTCATTACAGTCTTTGCATTTTTTTTTTCTGGTTGGCGAAAATAATATTGGCTGGCAAACAGCTTAAAAATAAACTACCGCGCTGGTGTAGTAGTTGCAAGTCGCTATTACTGAATACATGAGGTCCTTTTTGTTTCTCAGTAACTGCTCTGAGTCTTTTTGATGACAATTTTCCCCCCTTTTTTATCATCATCATCATCTCAGCGTTTATCCCGGTTGCATACGCGGCTTTCGCGTTGGAGCCCGGGGTCCGCTTTCCCCCCTTTTTATATGGGATTTACACATGACTGGCAAATGTGGGTTTACCATAGATAAGCATACCTCTGGTTTACCTTTCTGAAAATGCAGGCACAGACAATTATAGATACAGAGCATAAGTAAAGAACGAGAAGATGAACCGCCCAGTTCCTATCGTATACCAAATAGCATTCGGATCTAATCCATTATACCGGTTTAAAACCGAGTGCTTTGACAAATTTTGGAGCGAAGAGAGAACCGTCTATCTCAGTGCTAAATCCGACTATATCAAAGGACCGTATTGGGCGGTCACCATTATTCACTAGAAAGCTCTTATTTCAAACAGCATTCCATAGGGCTATTACCAATATTAAATAACTTTTAGAGTTAGTAAGCTATAGGTACAGAATTCAGCGTTGAGTTGCATGCACCTCCGCAAAACGATCTGCAAACACATTGAGAATACTGCTGGTGCTGCCTCATATTCTATGGCCTCCTATTATATCTATACTAATATATAAAGCTGAAGAGTTACGCGCTAATCTCAGGAACTACTGGTCCGATTTGAAAAATTCGTTTTGCGTTGGATAGACCATTAGTCCAGGAAGGCTTTAGGCTATATATAAGATCACGCTGCGACCAATAGGAGCGAGGTATATTAAAAAAACGCGAACATAGTCGCAAGCGGCCGCTAGTTCTAGTATAAGGTTAATCTATTCCCAATAATGGAGGCAAAACCATTAATATTATTATCCGCAAACATCCCTGACGCACTGCAAAGCGAATGCGATTGATAATGCGATTAATTGATATTTATCACGTAGCTTCGTGGACTAACCGTCTATACCGTATTCAAATGACCTTGTAATTAGTTCAATTTATATGCTTTGAGTTTTTTAGTCAAATTAACGGCACCATCATCATTTCAGTCCGGATACACCCACTGCTAGGCCTCTTACATCTGACAAACTTCACGGTTCTGTGCGCTCGTCCCTCGTTAATTAACATAGGTATTCATAGGTCATTGTATTCTTAAAACACTTGATTATACAGATAACACTTCTAAGACACTTGTTGAAGACTCCTCATAGCGAACAACTCCCCTTTCGTCATTTATACCAACAGTAATACTCTACTCTAAGCGGGGCATACGGAGAACGGATAGTCCTCAAAAGGGAACAATTCCGTGCAGATAAAGAAGTAACATCTATTCCAAATAACTCCGAAATTATGATAAAGGCTAGAAGCGATCAACGCCTCAGTTAATTAGGGAAGACAGTTTACGTGCTCTCTCGACCGTAAAGCAAGGCTCGAATCGCTGATTATATCTACCGATCTGCTCTCTAATGTGGACCTCATATATCTATCTGGCAACAGAATCGATTGCTGAATTCAATTGAATACAAAGCACGTTTTATCGTTGGCTGAATTGGGACATTTCTCATGTTGTATTCATTAAAATGCTCATGGCTAAGTAACAACCACATCGGTCGATCGATTAGGGTAAGCTACGTTTGCCGCGGGTGGTCCGTGAATGGGAATAACTGTAAGGCTCAATTCACACGTACCACAACCACACCACAACGACGTGATGTGGTCGGGCGTAGATTTTGTATTGAAAATGAATATTACAATTCACACGTACCACATTTTGCCGTTGTTATCGACCACCTGTGTAATACGACTACATCGCAACCACATCGCGACGGCAACGCCACCACCAACGGCAACACCGCGGCCACATCGTCACGACATGACGTCATCAACAGCGTGCGCCCTGCACATGACCACGTGGTTACCACAGCGACAACGCAACCACATCGACTTTTTGTCGCTACCACAACGCAACTGCAAAAAGCCGCTGCGACACTATTCACCCGTAACCACAGCTTGACCATGTTTTGTCGCTGCGACGTGATGTAGTTGTGGTACGTGTGAATTGACGCTAATAGGAAAAACTTGACATGCCGAGACCTTTCCATGCCTAGGCAAGCACGATAAGCCGTTGCTCTGGGCTGTTTTGACAGACATTACAGGTCGCCTGAAAATCTGACAGCCAACTTATTCCAGTAATTGGGCTGTTGAGGTCAGATATCTATCTGGGGCTCCACAACATTCCGAGTAAAACAGTGTTCAAGTACATCCGGTTAGACTGGAAAATGACCTTGAACATATGTAGTTGAGAAAAGGCTAGTTGTATATTCATTAAAACGCTAACGTCCCGGCTTTTTCTGCTGATGCACGTCGAAAAGATTTTAATAAACTGTCTTATCATTTTTAAGACAGGTAGCATGTACTTTTAATAACGCGATCCATGTAATCGAAGTTTTCTTTGACTTGAGAGTGATTTCAAGGCTTCCATAGCGTATTAGGTTCTTATACGGTTTTGTAAAATATATTGAATATTAATCACAGCAAAAAGCTGCCTTAATTCGCCTTCCGGCACAGTATATACACTCAAATATTGAAAAGATTTATATCATTGGTGTTTAAGGATGAAGGATACTTTTCGTTATGATCTTCTTTCAGGATGGGATAGGCTTGAGGATTCAGGAGTTCCAAGAAAACCTGAAAAAAGAGTAGACAGGTCAGTGAAAATGTTTAATCTTTTGAGCAACTTTTGAATGTTAAGAATCGTGATTTAAAATTATTTACTTCAACTGTGTAAATAAATAAATGATGTATGTAAATTATGCAAAATAATTAATCATACGTCACTTATTTATTGAGTAACAGTGGTCAAGTGGTAAGTCCGAACCCAACCTGATTCTTTACTTTGAGTAAATTATTTCATCGCTACTGCTCTTAAAACGGTGAAGGAAAACATTGTCAGAAAGCCGGTATACCACGGAACCAGATATTCGATGACTATGACATCCACTCCGCACTGGACCCTCGAGATAGATTATAATCTACTCCCTCTCCAAGAGAGGCTGGCTATGTCCCAGCAGCAGGGACATTATTGTGGCTGATTATGATGACGCTTTAAATTCATTTATTTATTTAAACAAGGTTACCCGTGCGAAGCATTCGCACATTAATTTTTCAATCGTAAATTTTCGAAAAGCCACTGATGTGTGAGTTATTTGTATATTTTCCCGGTGTAGCGGTCCAGAACAGTTTTAAAAAGACACCGATATAAAAAAAAGGCCTTTCAAAAAAGGATCTTTTTCACAAAAGGCTACGTTAACTAAAATATATGTACATGTAAAGAAGAATGAACTGAATATGAAAGGAAGAACGAACACAGTCAGAAGTATGGGGAAGACAGAGTAAGAGAAGACTGTTAGAAGAACGCAGATTCTTAACGTGTGAAGAACATAGTTATTTAGTTTGAAAGAATATAGTTATTTTAAAATAAATTATGCAAATTTATACATTATCATAATGTTTGAGCGACCTTGAATATAAATTAAGTGGATTCAAAACAATAAGTGGGTGTAAGTAACATTATCTGAGCAAACTATTTCAATTTTAAGTAAATTAGTATGTTAAAAGGTAAGCAAATAAACAGATTATAACGCGAACTTATTTCGTAACCGCTCCCGCCACAATCCTCGCGCTTCTTGCGGTAACACCTCCCGATGGTGACAGCAAGTTGAATCTTCTAGAAGTTTCCTTTAAACACACGCGACGAGCGCCTCTTTTGATTTTGACAGTCAAACCAAAAGATTATATTATTTTACTAACCTTTATCTTCGCCCCAAACCCAATCGTGTGATGGTATCTGACCTATTTAATTATAAATCTTAATTTTATTTAAGTATTACTTACGTAATTAATCTATTAGTTATAAAAGAGTACCGTTATATTCGCGAAACCTTCCCGAGCTGTAACTATTTAGGTATAAGTTACTTTTTTTTTGGTTATGGCCTTATTTATATTCCGTCTTATTCATAAAACTTTAATCAATTGCTAAGCAACTGATTAGCAAAATTCTTATTCATAAAAGCTGTTTAGCGCTAAGAGGATGCTAAGCAATTGATTAGTAGCTGTCAAAATTAAACATCATCGGACCGCTGTTATGAGGATGGTTAGAGACAACAATATGGCGGATTTTATTTGAATCAGCTGATTGATTTCATATGATCATTATGCTTCGAAGTTATTTTATTTATAATATCGAATAGTGCGTAAATATGGATGCTGAAAACCTTTTTTTGAATTTCCAAAATGACGTAGTAAAATTATATTCGCTTTGAAACTTTTTTGATTGCTTTATATATGCTTGATTTGAGAGCTTTACTGGGCGATAGGCTATAACATCGGCTGCCGGCAGAAGTTACCACCCAGCAGACAAAGTCTTGCCGCCAAGCGATTCGTCGTGTTCATGGTGTCTGGTGAAGCAGTACGGAGGACGGGACTGAGCAGTTGTGTTGCAATGTGTGCCGGGTACGATGCGCCAAATGTTGTTGTGTCGGGAGTTTGGTCCTGGAGGGTCTCAAGATCAATCTCTCTCTTGCGCAGCATAGTTGCTCGTGTTGTTGGGTTTAACATTGCATCACCTCGCTCAACTGCCGTCTTCCTTCATATTCCCTCAGTTTTTTTTTTATAGAATAGGCTCTTCATAAACTAGCGCGCTTTACCGTCAACGATTGCATCACTGCTTGCCATCAGGTGGGATTGCGGTCAGGCATTAGTTTATAATAGCAATAATAAAAAGATAGTGCTACAATTGTATTGTTGTTTAATTGTAATTTAAGATGCTATCCTATGTTTCCTTGTGTTATCTTATGATGTCTTATAAAAGACACAGGACTAAAAACAAGTCATGTTGTGGCAGTAATACACAAATAATAAGACATTTTTTTTAAATATTTTATTTTAACCAAATCAAAGCATTTAATTCAAATGAACCAGTTACAGGCACTTTTGAATTGTCAGAAGGTCGGTCAGTCAGTCAGTAAGGTGAAGCTGGTCACCAATTCCAAAGAGTAGAACTATGGAGAAGAATGGGAAAGAAACTCCATGGACACTCTTTTAAATTGTCCAGCTATTGATACAAATATTTGATTACATCATTCGTTTTGAAATCAACCGTGTGAGAACGATGCAGAAATATATTGTACTTACACTAAGAGAGTCCATTATGGAAAACACAAAAAAAAAAAACAACAACAAAAAGAGACTAACCCAACAAATAGATGCTTTATAGCAAGTACATTGTGCTCACACGTGTGCCATGCAATTATACAATACTAAGGAATTGAATCTATACAATGCAAAGATAGTTTTGTCCAAGGTTCAGTAGCTCCAACAACGCAATAAAACTGTTTACATTTTTGTGCTAAAAATAATTCATTGTTTTTGTTTTCCACTACTTTTCTTCCATAAACATGAGAGCCATTCTTGACTCACACGACCCTCATTCCTCATCTTTTTCACTCAGCATAGTCTTCTCCTTCGCCGTCATTGCGAGGTTGAATAATATTGCCGCTAGTTGCTAATAGTGGCTTCGTTTATAGCAATAAAATGTGTGCCTGTAAACAAGTATAATAATACTGTAAAAAGCAGTACAAAAACAGTAGGAAGTAATGTAATATATATACAAGAACCCACTTAAATTTCTTAAATAGCACATGGATGTTTACAAGCAAGGAAATAGGAAAATACACAGTTATTGTCGGCTACTGCTTTAACATTATTTTCGTCAGTTTAGATTAGTAACAGAAATAAATACCTGTTTCTGTCTACTATAATATTATTGGAGTTTATTACTTTCACCATTATTATCACAAATACAATTATTTAATTGTAATAAATCATTTTATTTACATTCAAATTATCCGATGAAATTTCTGACATTTCTCTGCCAAACACAACAGATAAAAAATCGTAGTTTTGACAATTTTTTTCTAAAAAATCAATTTTTTAGTCGACTATTTTCATTATAATCTGTGCCAAACGCATAGTTTCACCTCTACTTCGTATCGTAACTAATCATCTGCTAACTACCTATTATGAATAAAGAAAAGTTAAGCATTGATTAAGAGCTAACTAAATGGTTAGCTAAACAGTCGCTAGTGAGTGATTAACGAGGTTTTTATGAATAAGACAGATTATTTCTTGGTCTAATATTCTCCTCTACTACTTGACTGAACTTTGACATAAAACCATAATCTATGAACAGGTTGAACGTGTTTAAGAGAAACCCAGAATAGAACTAAAATATTCATCAATATGGAATTCTTAGTTAATCCATACTAATATTATAAATGCGAAAGTGTCTCTGTCTGTCTGTCCAGCTTTCACGCCAAAGCTACTGAACCGATTATAATGAAATTTGGTACACAGATAGTCTTATAGAGCCTGAGGAAGGATATAGGCTATAAAACATCCCGCTATGACCAATAGGAGCAGAGCAGGAACAAAAAATGTTGTGAAAACGGGAGCAAACGCGAACGTACATATCGCTCACATTATTTTAACAGGCGCTTATTTTATATCAACTGAGCTCTTTCGGTTCGAAGCTTACGCGGGTGAAACCGCGGGGCACAGCTAGTATATACATATTACATAACGGGAGTTGTAGCTGTAATAATAGCCGCACGGATTATGGATAGATCGATCAGGTTAAGCTAAGCTTACCGTGCTTGGTCCGTGGATGGGTCTATCATTAGCTGTCACGTGTCAGAAACTGACAAGTCATACTTGAAGTTGTGGCAGTTTCAGACAACAAAAATCTGAATTCGATTCCACATCCGATCTGTTAGTTACTTAACGATCTGGGGGGTGATTGCGCTAAATAAAGCAGTCGAAGTTCAACTCTGGTTCGTATCTAATCCAGTTAAAGTTATGGTTTAGTTTCGATCACATTTGGTATAGCGCTAAAGTTTTAATTTCGGTTGAAGTAAAATTAATGTAGGTATGAGTGATACATTTCATCAGATAAAATAATTAAAACTAAAACAATTATAAGTAAATCTAATCATTTAGACGTAAGTTTGACATGGCATAGAAAAAGTTAGCTTTGTTTCAACTTTTTCATTTGACAGCGGTTACGTTCGAATTGCGATCCAGTTATGGTTAAACCGTTAGCGCGATACGAAACATAACAAAAGTTATGGTTTGGTTGCGATCCATGTCTGTTTTGGTTGAATTATTTTAGCGCGATTGCCCCCCTGTTAGTTATGTCAGTCATGACGTAAAGAAGAATCTTCAAAACTTCTTTATATTTATTATAGTCCTTTCAATCGCACTTTGAAGTTGTTTTGGGAAATACTAAGCAACCTGCTCAGTATTATAACAAAAAGGTCGGAATTTCGTGGACAGAGCCGCGGGCCACCTACTAATAAATTCCGCGCAAAATGTCTGTTTTAAACCACAATATACGCGCTAATATAGTAAGAAAACCTAAGACCTCCATTCCAGGGAACCCAAGAATACACTATGGGGCAAGCAATTAATTAAGAAAGAGACCGTAACAACGTTTAAACACAGGCTAGAGTGTGTGTGTGCGTGTGTGTGTGTGTAACAAAACAAATTACAATTTGCCCACATTTTACCTTATACGCATTAATTTATAATCAACCGTAGAGGTTCGAGCTAATTAGTTTGGCTGCTTCTGGTTGAGTATCGATTATAAATGCACGGCAGTGTACACATGAAAACAAACGCAAATATTGACGGCAGCGAAGTTAGAGACACCTGCAATTTCTATTATGTCTATGATTTACTTAGCCTTAACGTGGATTCGAGATAACTCAGCGATCTATGTAACTGGCTATGCTTAAAGTTTCTCGGGGGATCCAATCCGCAACGAGGGGATCCGGCAGAGACCCAAAGTTGTATACATAGATCGCAAAATAAGTAAGCGGAGTGGCGTCATATTAGTTGCAGAACCGATGACCGTTGGGGTAAACATATTCTGCTGTCTCCGAGTGGAGACCGCGAACCAGTAGACGTCAGGTGGGACGCCCTCGGGATTGGTGGAGCGACGATGTTCGCAGGATGGCTGTTAGCAGCTGTATGAGAGTTATCGAAAAAACGTTTAATGGCACGCCATCAGCGGTATATCCCACAATGAACTGTTATTTATGCTGATTATCATTATTATGCAGGGGCTATTATTCATAACCTAATTAAAATCGGAATTATTTTCATTAAAAAAGGAATCATAGATACGAATCTACTGACGACTTATAAATTAATTTGCCGAGCCTTTCCAAGTATATTGCAGTCGACATCCCGGTGGTAGGCTTTAATATCGGCTGCCGGCAGAAGTTACTACCCACCAGACAAATTCTTGCCGTAAAGTGATTCGTCATGATGTCTAGTGAAGCCGTATGGAGGATGGGTCTGAGCAGTTGTGTTGCGATGTGTGCCGGGTACGATGCGCCAAATGTTGTTGTGTCGGAAGTTAGGTCGTGGAGGGTCCAGATCAATCTCCCTCTAGCGCAGTATCGTTGGTCGTCTTGTTGGGTTTAACATTGCATCACCTCACTCAACTGCCATCGTCCTTCCTATACACTAAGGTTTTTAAGTGAATAGGCTTAATAAACTAGCACACTTTACCATCACCGATTGCATCACTGCTTACCACCAGGCGGGATTGCATTCAAGCCCTAGTTTACAATTATTAAAAAAAACTAACCATCTGCAGCTGCAAACCAGTAAGTACATTAGTTGAAGCGATTGCCCACCTAACCTTCACAACTCGCCCTTGCGACTAGTCGGAATCGTTTGGACCGAACGGACCAATGGGCGGTCCAAACGATCCCAACTGATCCCAACTAGTCGCAATCATTTGACAAAAATGTGTTCGCCGATTAGGGGGCTGGTTACTGGGTATGAAGAATTGACGAGAGACTTTGGTAGGATGGTGACCGAATTTTGAAACTTAACTTTTGACTACCCGACTATCAAGGAACTACGAATAACAATCGGAACCAGCGTTTTAACGTACGTTCCGAGGCGAATTTTCCCACGATATAGAAGAGAATAATAAAATTGTTGAACTGAATAGTAGATGAGCTAACTACGACAAAAAAGCCACAAAATAAGGTCATTGAATTGCCAAAAAAAAATGAGGATCGTAACTGACGTTTAAAAGTTTCTGCCTGCCATGAGAAAAAGACGTAAGTATGTGAAAAACTGTAACTAATTTGGGCCAAAATCCCACCCTACAACTGTAGTCAGTGCTCCAATCGCAAAATTCTGTCATTGCACGACCGAACCGAAAAAAAAAAAACATAAACATTAAAATCTCTATGCTAACGACTATGCCTGGATGTCAACTTCCACAAAGGGACGACGACGAGATACTATTATGTGTTAAAATAATCATTAAACCGTTGTGAATAAAGGATAAAGCTATTCAACCTGTTTAGCTCCATCTTTGTTTGACACTGGACCCTGGGTTTAACATGTCATAGTAACCCTGTACCAATATTTACATGGTCTATCAAATGTTTGTTTCGCGTCTGACTATTTGCAATAGCAATTGTGTTATCTTTGACCCCCACGCATAGGGAATCCTACAACATTGGCCATATTTTTATTTCTTCTTACTCAATGTATACACTCATTTGCAAAAAAAAAAAACTGACGGTTTTCATTTTCATTCATCTTTACAAAGATACAATACAAAACAGGTTTAAATCGTTTGTACACGTTACTGACCGGTTTTAAAAATGCCGTGGTATTTAAAAAAGTACCTTCTAAATTCAAATTTTCATTTGAAGGTCATTTTTACAGAAAACCTCTTTTTTGCGCGAAGTTCCAGAAGTTAACTTCGACTTTCATAATGTATGTGGACCTTAACAACAACCTCTCAGAAGTAAGAAATGTGCATATTAGTTTATGGATGGTCAGGAGGAGGCTTCTCTTTGCCAAAATACGCAGTCACCGCCCGGCCCGCGGCCCCAAATTATTCCGTGAGCACCGAGTTCACAGGCTTAGGTTTGCTAGAAATTGTGAATCATGGACTCAAGAAGATTGGAATAGGATTTATTCTCTGATGAAGTCAGGATATCTCTGTTCGGTGAAGATCGACGTCGGGGAGTGCTAAGAAGACAAGGAGAACGCATTGCAGAGGCAAGTTTCGAAGAAATCACACAGTATGGTGAGGGCTCTGTTATGTATTGTGCAGGTATAAATTCAATGGATCGTATAGAGTTAGTCTTCATTGAAAACGGCTCACTGACTGGGCATCGATACATAACGGTAGTTCTTATTCCTCATGCATAACCCGCATGAGCCGCTCTAGGTGATGACTCGATTTTTATGGACGACAATGCTCGCGCGCACCGGTCTCGTGATGCTGAAGCGTATGTGCAAGAGGTCGGCATTCGTCGTTTGGATTGGCCAGCTCGAAGTCCCGATTTCAATCCCATTGAGCATGTCTGGGATGTTCTGAAACGGCGTGTTAGATCAGTACAACCGGCTTCGCAGACCATCAGAGAGCTGGAGAATGTGATTACTGCGGAGTGGGAACGTATTCCGCAAGCAGATATCCGGGATATACTCGCTAGCATGCCCAGACGAATGCAAGCTGTGATTTTAGCTAGGAGAGGTCACACTAGATACTCAACATTTATCTGCTTTTGCTTTATTAAAGAAAAAAAAACTTTTTTAATTTTAACTTCATGAACATAATGCACTACTAGCAAACATACACTACTAGCGAGGTCTAGCATTTTTTTTTTTTACAAATTATAAACCAGCGCTTGACCGCAATCCTGCCTGATGGTAAGCAGTGACGCAATCGTTGATGGTAAAGCGCACTAAGTTATTAAGAGCCTATTCACTCTAGCCTTGAAGACACTCAAATTGTAGTCCGACGGAAACACCGCCGCTGGCAAATTTCTCATAAATTGTATCAAAATTTTATGAAATACTTACTGATGAAAACGATTATTTTCTTACTAATTTACCAAATTATGAGGATAAAACTACCTAAAATTATCAAACAAAGCAATATTAACATTTGAAATGATTCATTGCTTAGGTGCCCTTTTTTTTGGAAATGTGTTTATTTTGTGTTACCACACAAAATACCATAAGCTAAATTACCATGCTTTGTGTGTTGTGTAGTATGTTAAACCAAGACGTTTCGTTACTATTTTCTATTAGATTGCAATAGTCTGAACGTCTTTGTAAGAATTTGAATAGAAACATCTCCAAGTATTTATTTGCTAGATGCGAGCCGCAATTTCACCCGCACGGGTTTGTTTCGAACCCGAGGGAAGATCGAAATAAAAGTATCTTATGTGTTAAAAACTATACATAGATAGTTTTTAACATATAAGATGCTTTTTTATTAGTCAGTTTTATTTCAAATCACATAATCCATACTAATATTATAAATGCGAAAGTAACTCTGTCTGTCTGTCTATCTGTCTGTCTGTCTGTCCGTTACGCTTTCCCGCTTAAACCTCTCAACCGATTTTGATGAAATTTGGCACAGACAATCTTTAGACCCTGAGAAAGAACATAGGCTACCTTTTATCCCGGAAAAATTTAATATTCCCGAGGGAAATCTAAAAAGCGCGATATAACCGAACTCCACGCGGGCGAAGCCGTGGGCGGAAAGCTAGTTTATAATATAGGTAGGAATATTTGACTGTCATGTTCTTTTTTTATAATATCCTCCTTCTTACAATATTTGCCATGCCAACAAGAACACATCAATCAAAGTTAATACTCCGAACGGATAAGTCTGATCAATCTTAAACTTTTTGCTTTATCTTTACGTGTATTCCCTCATCAAAATTTACCTGTTGCCCGCCCGACATCAATACCTTGGCCTTATTTCAAAATTAACTCAATAAACGTCCGCAAATATAACGCGACATTATACCCCAGTTAATAATTATAACATTTAAGTGGGCAAAATCAATAAATCATGTTCTGGAGCCAAGAGCGTGTCACCGGTCTGTGGTTTGTGCAACAAACTATTCTCCACAACCATTCTGATATAAAAATAGCGTCAATAAATCTGTTGAAGTACAGTCTGTTATATTTAGTTATATAGACATAGTAAAATTTCCTGTTAAAACACTCGCGTCGGTCTAATATAGATCGTTCTCTTCGCCTTTACGTTTTGTTGTCGACTCCTCTCCTATTTTCTCGCTGACGAATTTATTTTACAAAATTAATGGCGATGATCTGTGCGTTTGTTTTCTCACGGTAAACACTTCCACAGACACCTATAGATAGAAACGGATGATACCTCGTTGCTAAAACAAACGTTGGATGCGCAAGATCATGCATGACATGATAATTGAGAACTACCGCCGAGATTTTGCAGTTACGAAACTGCGCTGATTTAAAACATCCTAAAAATAACAATAGTTATTAATAGACTGTTTCCTTTTATTGTTTATTTAATGGTTTTGAACAGTTGTAACAGAAATTTTGAGTAGGAAATGACTGGAGCGACTCGTGGAGTTTGGTATCAGGTTCACAATTAGGCAATAAACAATGTATTAATGCTGTATGTATAAAATTTCGTAACACTGTATTTATATACCACGACTCACCACAAAGTGAAATCAATCTGCCGAAATAACTCTAGTCTTCGATCTAACCTGGCTAACCCGTCATTTACGCAATGGCATGTTAGCTGTTGTAGTCTGTTGATCTACCAAATCACTAATGGATTTTTCGAACCGAGAATAGAACAAAACACATCTGCCTACCATTTTGTCCATCTATCTTGGGTTCGGCCAAGTCTTCCAGACTATCCGGATGCGGCCAAACACCAGAATTTTAGATACCTAGACGGACTACCTATATGACCTCCTCAACACGATCAACTGGGTGCATAACATGGTAAGACAAAAAGTTGGACCAAAAACGCATCAACACACGAAAACACTTGCATTCGATCTCCATTGATCTATGGTGCCATTTGTTATGTGTACGCCAAAACGGCACTAGCCCATCGGGATTAAATGAAAACAGGAAAAAAAAAGAAAAGACGTAAAGACGGAATACCTTTCCTACCTACTCCCAAAACATATTTCGTAGGAACAGCGAATTCGAATATGCTCCAGTAAGAAGGTCGTGTCGTCTGTTGACAAATGAGCAATATCTATCAGTCGTTTCGTGAGGGTCAAAGGCTCTAAAAAAAGGTACCACCTAAACCCGTAAGATACGACAAAACGTGTTTTGTTCTTTTTTGGCGTAGGAGTATACCTTTGAATCTATTGATGAAGTTAGCCTTTTTCCAAATACGAAGGACGTCATTCTTGTGCTATGACAAAGGGAATGAAAATCGGTGTTTTTCAGTTTCCACGTAAATTGTGACAGTCCATAGTGCCTGTGCGCCGAAGTTACGGTAGACAATATGTCTGGTCTATATTTGAGCTTACGAAATTTTTGGTTATCAAATACATGGATGTACTATGTACTTAGGTTGATATAAAACATTTTTTTTTCTTTTAATTATGAGTATCAAAGGCCTTTTAATGTCTCTATAAAATAAACTTTAATTAAACACACAGCTTAAATAATTTAATTTCCTTTAAAAATAAACTCTGCGAGAGATATTCAGATTATTTTTACCTTTTTTTTAGAGCATGGCACAAAATTAAAAAAATAAATTGATATCTGCAGCACAGACACTGGAAAAGTTCAATACATCCAAAATCATAGACAAAATATCTAAATAAAACTTCTTTCTTGAAACTACAACAGCCATAGTATAAAAATATCTAAAGAGCACAACATTATTCAGTATCTGTACTGTATGTTTACTGTGTCTTGTTATGACTTTTGTGTCAATGTTACGGGCTCCTAGTATTTGAACATGTGTCTATCAATGTGTGAGTTTGGGTTGAGGCAGATTTATTGATAGTATATTATTGCTACGTGTCTTTTTTTTTTTTTGTAGTATATTTGGTGTGCCACTGCTAGACAAAGGAATCCCCTTTTTTGTCCAAACCTCCCTGTCTTGTTCTACCTCTGTCCATGTTGGCCCTCCGTATGTTATGTAAAAATACAATAAATATTTATATAAGTTGGGTAATGGACAGATGAGAATGGCTTATGGATTTTAAACTGTGATTTTATTATGATACATAGATAGATATTTTACCTGTTAGTCATAATAAATGTATTTGATTTTTGATAAGTAAAACATATAAAGATATGTGTGGTAAAATTAAAGTCTGTAAATCTACGGAATAACATGAGCTTTTGCTGAATATATTTATGATTGATATATATTGATGATTGTTTTATTCAGTTAATTTATTTTTAATAATTTTGTATAATGACCATGGATATTGAAGATAATAATACTGAATAAAATACTTGTAGGTATTCATTATATATTCAATAAATTTATGAGTATTATAATCATAAATTTATTGAATATATCAGAAATGAAAAGTAATCCCAGGATTGGTGGGTGATATTATAATAACAAAATTGTAATTTAAATATTATTTTATTAGTTTTGCATAAATAAAGTTTTGCATTAGATAAGTTGTTCTACAACTAATAAGTCAATAAATTTAAAACTTAGTGTCAAACCAATTCAGTAAAGAATTTTTAATAAAGTAAACCTATTAAAATTTGATAATGTAATTTTCAAATAACTAGGTATAAAATTTGTAGAACCATTAATTTTAAAATCAGTCCAACCAGAATCTTGTTTGAATTTTTCTTTGTGTTATTAGAAAAAAATAAACAAAGTTCCTATTACACTTTAGAATAATAAATAACTATCTACCTACAGAGTAATCCATCCCACTGAGATGAAATTATCAAACCACGTATATATAAATAAACTTACAGGAAAACATGTTAACATTGTCAGCCCAAACAATACCCAACACCAAAGGAATTGCACTAGCAATTAAAATCACTCATAGAGCCTACTTTATTTTTATACAATGTGAGCATTAGGCTGAACAGCCTGTTATCACCGCCTCACAAGTCACAACCAAAAAAGCTAAGCCGAACAGGGCGCCTCTTCATTGTAAACAAATAGTGTATTTTTAATTTTACATAATTATTTAATAGGCACAAACTACTCATTATATTATATGTAGACTTACCATATAAAGTCCTTGCAGTGGGAACAGAACGTAGGCTGCTTGAAGAACCTCGGCATGAACTTGTGGTCTTTTATCAGATAAACATTCTTCTTTTTGAGCGCACCCTTGCGGCCCCGCAAACGGAACGCCTGCCCAGCTTTATATTCACCACCACCGTCATCACAATTATTTTCCTCGTCCGCCATGGCTACCCGCGGTCGCTAGGGCGCCGGATAACTCGGAAATAATAATTATCTCACAAATATTCGCCAGAGAGCGCGGCCCACCCGAACAAACCACCGCTCTCAACGGAACGTCATCGCGATTTGTCAATGAGAGGAACTGTCACTGTCAAACTGATAATTAACACGAGTTGCCATACTAAGATTTTAACTACTATGTTTAGGGGAAATATTCTTGAGATTTCTTAAAAACCTACTATACACGACATTATTATGTTATGCCTTGATAAACCCAGAGGAAATAAATTATATTTATTTACTTCATTAGGTTAGCCAACAATTGAACGCATTATATTTAACAGATCTTTTTTTTTAATCGGCTTTTACCTAGTTATAGCTAACTTTCTGCTTATTTTAGATAAATACATTATCCCATGACTGCATCTCCAGACCCTATTTAGATGTAGACCATCATAAACCCGTTGTGAAAAAGGAATAGTGCTATTCATCTTGTATCAAATCTCAATCTTTGTCTGACACTGGAACCATAATGGTTTTAATACACTATAGTAACCCCCCAGCTCTTCAAAGGTATCTCAACATATTTTGCATATCAACTGTAATATTAAGGTAAGTTATCCTTTTACTATTCACTTAAGGATTAACTTTGTCAATTAAGCAAATTCCTTATCCATCAAAGGATGAAGAAAGCAAGCGCGAAGCGAGTTTGACAATGTTAATTCTTAGATAGGTTCAAACTTCAAACCTTTATGAATTATGTTATGTTATGAGGCTTTTTGGAAATTCATATAGATATCTGAATCACGGCTCTAGAAGAAAATACCTAGTCCTTGTATCAAGGAAGTACTATATCTCTTCTTCTAATATATATTCGGTGGACTGTGTAAGTCTGTGTACCTTAAAAGTTGCTCATAAATCGGTATCGATACGACGATACGCGACAGCCCGCAGCAACCTAGATGATAAGTGATAGTGAAGCTTGCGTCGCACTTTGCAGTACATCGCTGTAATGGCTATTGACTAAATAAGCCATTGATAATACAACATTTGACGATGAATGAATCATAAACTATGGTGCATATTACAGAACGTCACTCAAAACTCAAGCTCTACTTAAGTCTCGTTTCAAGCCATTTGATTGGTTGAAACTAGTTTTAAGTAATGCTTAAACAGAGATCAATACTTGAGTTTCCTTCTGGAATACGGACCTTAATGATCAAATCATTTTATGGAAGTTGCTCAAAATCTTCCAGCAAAAGATTATTATATCGCGTATAGCAGCACCGACGAACGTTCAAAGATTTAGGTCCGTATTACAGAACGTTACTCAAGTACAGTTTAAACTCCAATCACTTGATCATTGCATAAGTATAGAATCAGTGCTTGAGCATAGTTCTTATTCCAGAACGGTAATCAATCTATACTCAGCAAATCGAGACTCAATTCGAGCCTCAAGCAGAGATTTGGTTTGTCTATGCATCAGTCTGTTTTCGTTTACGATTTATTTAATTTACATAATATGAAATATATAATTGTACCATAAGAACCCAAAAATTAATAAAAGGAACGTTGTTTCGTTAACCCTGAATAGTAAAATCCCACATTTATTGAAGTTAAACCTATTAGAAATCTTTTTTTGTATTATTTCATTCCTTAAATGTTTTAACTGTCGTTCGTGCCCAAGAATGTAACAATATGGGTGTGGGTCGTCGTGATCGTGACTTTGACAGTTTTATGTAATCAACTTTCGATAAAAGTGTAAACAATTTTTAGAAACTTGATAAATAATTTTAAGTTTGTTTCTCTGTATTTGCTATGTACTCGTCATCATCATCAGTCATCACGCTAAAGTTGTCGCTGCTGGATATAGGCCTCTCTTGTTGCACGCCATCCAATTCGAATTCCATGATATACAATGTATTCTACAGGATCAAACAGTGTATATTACAATATATGAATCGCAGTAACTCTAATAGAAACGGAGAAGACAGAAAAGGGACCCCTAAAGGAGCAATGAATATGAAAACAATAAGCTCCTTAATTGGAGTAAAAAAGGAAAGGTATTTATCTCTGAATATATACCTCTACTTACTAATTTAATTAAACTAACCAAATGAATGTTGAAAACAGTAGCCAATACAAGATATACAATATGTACATTCATTCCCTTAATGCTTGTTAACATTAATTTCATATTTTAGAAATGTATGTATGTTCTTGTCTATTTTATATTACTTATTTCTGCCGTTGCAATTCGGTTATAGTGTATTTTATTAACTATATGGTATTTGTTTGTTTACAGGTCCAAGTTTGAATGCTCATATGAAAGTCACCCATCACCTACCATTTAACCTGATGCAAGGACGGGGAGTATGGTGACGGAGGAGCTCAAGCTACATGTGTAAAGGTGTGGAATGGGAGTGGCATGAGATATAATTGGAAAACTTAAAATAAAGAATTTATAACAAATATGTAGCGTTATTACACATCACAATAAATCGTTTCTACAAAATGACTCTTGTTATTTGTGTGACTGCCATAATATGGCTTTTCCTTCGTTCTGGGCCTTGGAGCTGCCGTCCTAAGTTTTCCCATGGGATAACACATTAAATAAGCACTATTTGTCATAAACTTATTCTCTTCAAACCTCCTGAGCCTCCTGTTTGAGCATCCCTTATTAATCCTATATCCAATTAATAGATCTTTTCATTCACAAGATAAGATTGAATAAAATGCATTTTAAGAACCCAAATAATTAGGATATAGCGGTTGTGTGTTGATCCAGAACAGCACAATCACACATTTATATGAAGAAAAGTGTGCTCACACAGCCTGTTATTATAAATACAATTTACTATTTATGCTAAACTCAATCAAAAATTTAATAACATAATTTTCACCACATCTTCAAACCAAGTTTAATCTACTAAAATTATCGTTAAATAAATTATCATAATGGTCAATTTCTTCAAATACATCCATTTTGATTCAAATATTATTAAGAAAAACAATATTTGAATTCTACAATGCAGCTAGAAATAGATAGAACAAAAATCAAAAATGACATGACAATGCCAATATAATGAGGTAATCTATGCTCAAGCGTGGTCCCGACCACACTTGAGTGATGATCAATGCTTAAGTATGATTCACTAAAGTCCAACTCAGCTGATCTATGATCAACGAATATATGCTTGAGGGTCGTTCTAAAATCAAAGCTCGACTCAAATCTAGTTTTAAGTAGAGATCAATGCTTGAGTAACTTTCTGTAATACGGACCTTAGTATATGCTGAAGTGGTTCCTTTTTTAGTCATAAATTAATGAAATTCCAACGTTTTCATGAAATCAATAAAATTAAATAAAATTTCATTAAAGTGCAAAGAATACTTGTAGTCATAGAAATAGAAAAATATTCTTCATAGATTGTTTCAGAACCATTCTTCATATTTTATCTGTATATTTCGAACGTAACCCGTTTATATTTTTCTAATCTGTCAGCCGCGTAGCTAGCCATTTCAATTTTCAACCAGAAAGCCGTTAACTTTCAAGTTTTTTACGGTTGACAAATTGTTTTGCTGTTCTTTGCAAACTGAAATGTGAAATATTTGCATGATTATTGAAGTGTTTGTGTAATTTCGTGTATCTATCAAGAAGTTGAACCAAGATGAGTTCAGAAAACTCAGATTCGGGTCCTGGCATTACTTTGTCATTGGTGGCTCAATTCGATGATATAAATCGGTTAAACAGCATTCTCAACGATGGAGCGGCTGAAGAATGTAAGTTAACAACGTTTTTTTTTCAATTTTTTTTATAACAAGTCATTTAGAATCACAAATGTGTTTGAAGTCCGAAATAATTTTCAGTTTCCAACCACCTACATTGCGTGGTATTTGGTAAAATTTCAGTTACCGCCAACCTTATCTGATGTGTCTTTATGAGTTATTCTCACTCCTGTTTTCTCTATTATTTATTTATCAAAAATATCGGAAGATCACTGTTGAACACGAAACTATTTATTAAGTTAACTCACTTTATTAGCTTTGACCTTGAATGAAACCAGTCTTTAATGATTATTTAGGCGCTACTATATGTGAATGTACAGTACATCACATAAATTACTTCCTAAATAATTTACATTAGATAATGTTTTCATTCATAATATATTTACTAGAGATGTACCGACTACCACTTTGGCCGACTAGCCGACTAGCCGACTAGTCGGCTGTAAATAGGCCGACTAGTCGGCCGACTAGTCGGCTAGTCGGCCTCTTTACAGTCGTAGTAAAGAGATTTTGCTATGTTTTATTATAGAAATATGACATTTTGTTTTGGGTTGTGTCCGGTTAATCATATAAGTTCATATGTTTCTTTTTTATTTTTCTTGAAACAGTTCGTGTTTAAAATATTGAATGTTTATTTTTTAATCTGTTGGTAATTATAAAATACCTACTTTTTCATTTGATTAACAATTAATAAATGTTTATTTAACTTAAGAAGAAATTCTTTTGTTTGTTAATTAATACCAATTTTAAAAGGTAATAATTTTCTTTTGTTGGTGTTACAGATATTAGGTCCTTACATATGAAATTGGCGTTTTGTATCATACTCACTGTGCTTTCTCTAGCGACACCACTCGCATACACAACATTAATTCTTCGACCCGTTTCTGCAGCACTGGTGCCACGGCGGAACCTATGGCGGAACTCATATTCGTGAATAACGCGAAACTTTAAATTTTCCATTTTGTAAACTCAATCATCATCATCATCCCAGCGTTAATCCCAGTCGCATCCGAAGCCTTTTCAGCTTTGGAGTCTGGGGTCCGCTTTACCAGTCCAACTGCTGATATGGCTAAACTTCGACATGTTCCGTGAAGCGACTGCCGTCTGACCTCCACAACCCGAAGGCGACATCGAAGCATTGCAGTTAGACCAACATTTTGTAAACTCAATGACGCAGAGAAAAATCCAAAAGAAAAAAAAAACAAAAGAAATAGGTTTTCAAGACACAAATTGATGAGTAAATAGCTGAATAAATTTGAATTTGGAATTCTAAACCAATTACCAAAGAGGAGATATTTGAAATCAAAGTGGCCAGTGCCTACGACAAAACGCCAATTTCATATGTAAGGACCTAAATTAGTAAGTTAGAAGTCCGGATTAAACAATAGGATACTTTTCATCCCGGAATAATTTGATAATCCCGAGATTTCCAAAAAGCGCGATATAATCCACGCGGGCGAAGCCGCGGGCGGAAAGCTAGTAATGAATAGTTAAGGTTTTATTTCATTTCAGTTCCCCTGATATAGTACATATTAATGAGAAATACATAGAAAGTAAAAAGCCGACTAGTCGGCGTTTTTTGCCGACTAGTCGCCGACTATTCGCCGACTACAAAAGCGGCCGAATAGTCGGCTTAACCGACTAGTCGGCGACTAGTCGGCACATCTCTAATATTTACCTATAACTGAGAAATATCTACCTATATCAAGCCATTAAAAATTCAGTCACTCTTCATCATTATCAACATGTAGTCTGTTAATAACTATTCTTAAACTTATACAGGTTTTCTTGCTTTCCTAAAACAAATGGAATGGGTCCGTGGCCAGTGGGCTGCAGCAGAGAAGGAGGCGGCTCGGATACAATCAGAGCTAGACGAGGCTCTCCGCACTCTTGCCAAGTGGGAGGCCAAGTTTGCACATGTGAGGAAACTGCTGGATGGAGAAAAGAGAGAGAGGAATATTGTTCTGAAGAAGTATAATGAACTGGTATGCTAGTATTGTTATTTACTTGATCAAAACACTTCAATTTGATATATTTTTTAAGACAACACGGTTGATGCTGATGTATACCGGACATACATATTGAAGTATACAGGAAGAAAATAATTAAAAATTCTGGTCTGATTGTGCCTGCTTATCTCTGAAATGGACTGACAGAACTTGATAAAATTTTGTATGAGGATACTTCTATCCCATCTTTTGTATGGGGACATGGCTATTTTTTCTCATTATATTATGTGGGTGATAATGATAGTGATGAACAACCGTAGCCAACTCACTCAAACAGTAAATGCACTGTTTTGTTGCTTTGTGATAAAGAATAGAATTAAATACTCTTTATTTTATGTACACCTTATAAATTACAGAACAAAATGTATGTAAATTTGAATCTTAGATGCATTAAGTCTAGCTATACATATGACCTAATGCGGCTAAGGTCGAGAAATATGAAGATTTAACAAAAGGTGAGACAAGGCAGGGCAGTCTTATCACTAAGAGCAATCGTTTTATAGACAACCAAAAAACAAGACCAACAAATGATAAACTGACAAACATGTTGAGGAAGTAGAATTACAGTCCAACAGAGAATTTAAATTCATCTTAAATGGCTAAAAGAAAGTTATAGTAACAATATTGAACCCGAAAGTTTTAATACTTTAATCTATGATTTCAGAGCAAACTTTTGGATATGGCTCGAGATCTCCTGTTCAATGACAACCGAGCCAAGCTGAATGATGAGACCCTACAGAAACTGGCCTTCCTCAATGGTACAGCACAGCAGGACCATAATGCCAAGCTCAATTGTGTACCAGAGCTTAATTCTACTGGTAAAAATTGTATTTTAATGACTATTTTGCATCAACAGGGTAATTGCATAACACACTCTTTATAATTGGCTAGCGCTTCCACAGCAACAGATTCAAGTGGCTTGCAGCTGCTATAATAGCAATTGGTTTCATATTGACAGTTCAAAATATTCATTGCACACACATTTTGTATAAACAAGATTAACATCCAGGATATTTTTTCCAAATATATCTATGGTATCGAAACTTACGCTGCTGAAATCGCAGGCCGCTGCTAGAAAATAATGATATTTCAAGTGCAATCGACGCCCAACTTGTTACCGTGTCACCAGTATATATTTCTAAACAGCAATGCAATACCTTATTTACACTAAGAACATTCAATTTTTCAGGCACCCTCCTATCAGAGATGTCATACTCCCGTTCTGAAGACGACTTGGACTTGTCTCTCGCTTCTACACGTCGTTCTTGGGTGGCACGCGGCGGTTGGAACGCCAGAGAGAATGCTCCAGCCACCAAGAAACGACGCTCTTCTACATCGTCTGCTACTAAAGTGAGATAATGTTACATCATGAATGTTTTCCTTTAGGATATATCGCTCACTTAGTGAGTATACAGAGTGGTGCTGACAATACGACAATAAATTAAACATCGTGTACCTCAACACATTCTCAGTCTACCCATAAAAAATCATATAAATATATCCATTAGTTTACTTACAGGAAATTATTTTTCATTTTTCACATTTTCTACATGATGTACATGTTGTTAAGGAAGCGCTTACACGTTAATGACCGCCGCATCCTGCGGTACCAAACTTTAATAATAATGGCGCGAAAAACAGCAATCAATACAGGATCGCGCTGTCGCCAATCGGAGGTCAGTGAACCAATACTTTTATAGGATGTTTCTATTCTGTTTGCAATTTTATATGATTTAGTTTGTTTGAAATTTTCATTTTTTTATTTTTGATGCTAGGTTTTTTTCTATGGTTTAGGATTATTCCTATGAACCAGCATTGTTCGTGTTTTCATTTATTGTCGTATTGTCAGCACCACTCTGTATATTAGCACATCTGCAAAAAAATGTGAAACTGAGTTTATTACTTATCCTTAATATCATTTAATAGTGTCTATACTAGTACCTCGAATACCTTGATCACTGCGTTTGGTTCCTAGTATAGACAGAAAATTAGCTCATAAATTAATTTTAAATATTTATGGGATCTTTGATCCTTGTTTTTGTATAATTTTAGAAACATAGATGTGCCAATATATTACAAGCTGAGCGATGTGTATGGACGACAGCAGGTCAACCTACACAAAAATGTCAGAAATCCCAATCAACCTTGAGCTTTAATGCTTTATAGATGAAGTTGAAAATGTAATAAAGAAATCTCAATCTGACAGATTGATGTGCTGTCATCTGTACATTCACATTTCGCCAATCGCCAATGGAATAGGCAGAGCATATTGCAATCAATTTGTGTCCTTAATTAACTTAACAGTATTATTTTAAATTTTATGTGCTGTATTCATAGTTCAGTTTACACCATAATTTCAACCATTTGAAAACTTTTTAAATAGTGCTGGTCACTGAAATCAACTTAATGCCTATTAAAATAGAGTCCACAATTGTTTAAGTTGAAATAACGTTAGTGTGAAATTTAAATCAAATTTTTACTTATATTTCATTTTAGTTACTGGGTAAAATGAGACCGTAAAGGCGAGGCAGGTTAGATTTTGTAGTTTGCACTCCAATATCCTTCCTGTCTACCTTCCATAATAAGCTAGGTCAGATTTTGTAGTTTGCCCTATAATATCCAGTCTACCTTCCATAATAAGAAAGTTCGTAATAGCTTGAAGTGAAAACACCATTATACAGTGGTGTTTGTGGTATAGCAGACAAAATTTGATTGTACCGGTTCGGTGTCACTTATAAATGTTTCCTGCACCTGGTGACGTCATTACGTCGGCGTCGGTTGTCGCTGAAAACCAGTGTTGTATGCCTAGTATGAGTTTTCATTACGAGACTCGATCGTCGATATCGAGCGCGTTTGGCGCTCTCATTAGTTGAGAGTTCTTACAACCTTGAAGCGCGCCAATCGATGAGTCAAACACGGTTGATATCGACGATCGAGTTTCGTAATGAATACTCATACTAGGCCTATTTTAGACTCTTTTTTTATGTTTTACATGGGTCGCAGCATAATGCTGAGCAACAGCCGTTTTGCATGGATGTGACGAATGTTCCCAAAAAATTACCTCAAATAAACGTTACGTTTTTCTTACTTCCTAAGGGCTATATTTCCCCGGACACCATGGCGGCGTAACCAGTTGCCGCTACCAATAAAATGTATACAGCTCTATAGAGATTTACCCCCCTGGGCCTGTAGCCAATGTAACATCGCTTCGTAGCATAGCGAAATCGAATACCAAATCAACCAATGGCGGGAACGATTGACCACGTGATTTATCGCGTTGCGTGGGCGATCGTTCCCGCCATTGGTTGGTTTAGTATTCGATTTCGCTATGCTACGAAGCGATGTTACATTGGCTACAGGCCCTGGTGTCCGTTTGGTTGCGCAACCCTGTATACCTACATTTTGTTGGTAGCGGCGACTGGTTGCGCCACCATGGTGAAATATAGCCCTAAAAGTGCTTCTTGTACGTTTCTAAATGAGGCAAAGCGTAGGTATTATTTTAACTTTCATATTGGGTTAGCAATATTTTCAAACCAGTTTTATTTCTTTGTAGAAAGAATTCGACAGTAGTCGAGCAATGCTACCTGAAAATCACGTGAGTGTTTCTAAATATCACTCACCAAAGTAATTAATTAATTTTCCAATTTACTTTAATTTATGATTAATCTCTTGGTCCAGTAGCTCCAGTAGTCGGCTGCGCGTTGTTACTCTTTCTCGCAAAAACTAAACGGATTTTGATGAAAGACACACAGTTGGTTTATAACCAGAACATGGTATTTTTCGGATATTCCTATGGGATCGAACCTTATGCGGCTAAAACCATGGGGCGCAATTAGTTATTATCATGAAGAGACTTGTGTCCCAACAATGGGAACATTATAGGGCTAGTCTGATTATGCTACAGATAAATATTATGCTCTTTCAATAATCTATATACCTCATCAACAGACCGTTGAGCTGCAGGGTGGCAAAGTGCTGGCCACTGCCACCACTACGCTGACCCTAGAGCGTGCGCCCACAGGCCACGATCTCAAGCCGCCCACTAACTTCGTAAGTTACCAACTAAACATCAATTTCTAACCAATATACTCATTTATATTATGTAAACTAGGGTTGTAACGGAGGCTTGTTAGCGGAGGCGGAGGCGGATGCGGAGGTGACGAGTCTCACCTCCGCGGATGCGGAGGTTAACGGAGGCGGAGGCGGAGGTGAAAGTACATATATAGAAAAAATTGAAATTTATGGATAATTAAAACAAAATTTTTATTTTAAGTAAATACGAACATTAATAGTAGTATACTTGGTAAAAAAAAATATTAACTTCTTGTAATGAAAATTAAGGAGAAACAAATTGTGTTTGCCGCAGTCCCCCCTCGCACTAGTTGATTCTTGAGTCTTGACCATTTCTCGCTCAAACGCGGCCGGACGGTTGTCGAGCGTCGCAACTTGCGCGTTATTTATTTTATAAATACGTAAATAAACCTCCGTTATAACTCCGCAAAAAAATGTGCGGAGGCGGAAGCGAAGTTACGATTTCTTGCGGAACTTCCGCAGTAACGGAAGCGGAGGCGAAGCTCCGTTACAACCCTAATGTAAACGCTTAACTTAATGCAAAAGCGATTTACTGCTTTATATTTTATGTAAACACAGTAATGGGTCGTATTTCAACGTTGATTTTGTTATTTCGCGTAAAAACCCTATTGACAATGGCCAAGTGTGCACAGATTAGTACTTGTTTATTTTTTTTTATTACTTTATTTCGTAATAGCAAGGACGGATTTCGCAGTTCACGTGCTACTTCCTTATGATCTTGCTAGTTAGCAAGCCAAAAAATGGGCTTGGGCAACTGGCTAACCCCGTTTTTTGGGTGCTATTTCATCAAATGACCTCTCCTGCTCTAGGCGGAGCTGTTTTACGTGGCTTCACTGACTAAAGCCCATTCATGTTCCTTCACTTGCCTGTGCCAGGCCACGGTATATAATAATAATTATTATTATTATTATGATTTATTTTCTCAGTCAGGGGCTTAAAGAAAAATATTGTGAGAGAATGGTGTCCAAGCTTAGCCGAAACATGTATTTCAACCAACCAAGCCTCCGCTCCCATATACAATTTTATCATCGTTTCCCATGTACTAAAACTAGACAAAACCGGTGATCTAACCGATTAACCCATGGACTGCTCCAGTCGGGTTAATACAACAGTTGTTTTCATTGCCTGTGTGGCCTTGGTTGTATTTATACGACTGAACGCCTGCGTCGTAGGTATTCGTTTGTCAATTTATGAGCTGGGCTAGCTTGCGTCCTATAGGTACTGCTATGAGGAATAAGGCTGATGAAGAATGATTAAATTCTCAACCTTTATACACTCATAATACCATCTGCCTACAGCAACCAATATCGGAGAGCAGTGACGAGGCGCCGGCGCCGCGGAGGTCCTCGGCGCGACTGTCGGGCCGGCCGCAGCACGCCGGCCAGCCGGAATGCACGCCGTCTGCGCCGCCACGCACTGGTGAGACTCTTATATTGTATTGTTTAATGTGTCGGGCCGGCCGCAGCACGCCGGCCAGCCCGACTGCACGCCGTCTGCGCCGCCACGCACTGGTGAGACTCCTATATTGTATTATTTAATGTCTCGGGCCGACCAGCCCGTTAGAGAATGGTCCACTGATTGAGAATATCTAGGGCACATCCGACTTTGTACGCACCTTTTTTAAGTACAGAAATCGTTACTTGGTTGTATGCTTTTCTAAATGTTCCTTTCCTCACCAGATACAGACAGTGGCCCTGAGACACCGCGTGCAGTACCCCAGCGCACTCCGTCAGTGTTATCAGTTGCGTACGGCGGCTCCCCGCGAGGCAGACCGCGACAACACAACTTCGTGGCAAAGAACTTCTATAAGCGAGAGACATGCGGCCCTTGTGGGAAGACGTTAGTATTTTATATATATTATTTTCCTATTATTAACCAAGTTATTCTAATCACCACACATACAAATATCTATTACCATCTGCCTAGCCTTTTCATAACCATGTTGGGATCACCTTCCAGTTTAACCAGATTTAGTTGAATACCAGCATTTTACATCGAGCGACTGCCTTTCTGCCCTTCACAACCCAATTACTGGGTAACGTGATACCCTTTGTTAGGACTAGTTGCCAGTTTCGGACCTTTGACTACCTGTAACAACTGTTAAATATCTACGAATGACAGTGACGGCTTAACGCACTGCTCGCCCAGCCGCGCCAGTAGCGGCGCGGTGCGGGTGGGCCTGGGTCTGATCTAACGTGAGCTGAGTTGTGCGCTCGGTAACCACACTGCAAATGTATTTGGGAAAAAATATAACATGGTGAAAAATTGATTGGAATCGATTCAGTTGCTTATTCTGAACAAACTGTATTCAGGTTTCATATAAAGAAAAAATAACGTTGTATAGTAGTAACGTTATTTTTTAACTAGAAATATTAGGATTAAATTAATAACAAGAAACTGTTTTTATTTAAATACTCTAATCAAATCGATCTTCATACTGAGCACTATCGACGCCTGGATCAACACTGTATGCCTGCAGTAATTCTAACGTATGTTTTCTCTATCCTAGTATAAAGTTCGCGAAGTTGGGCGTCAAGTGCGAGTCGTGCCGTGCACAAGCTCATCCGGAGTGCCGCGCGCTACTGCCGCTGCCGTGCGTGCCGCCCGGCCCGGGCCCGCGTCGCCTCAACGCGCCACAGGTAACTTACTAACTGAGCGACTACCTACACTGCTGCCGGGCCCGCGACGCCTCAACGCGCGACAGGTAACTTAGTAACTGAGCGACTACCTACACTGCCGCCGGGCCCGCGCCGCCTCAACGCGCCACAGGTAACTTAGTAACTGAGCGACTACCTACACTGCCGCCGTGCCCGCGCCGCCTCAACGCGCCACAGGTAACTTAGTAACTGAGCGACTACCTACACTGCCGCCGGGCCCGCGCCACCTCAACGCGCCACAGGTAACTTACTAACTGAGCGACTACCTACACTGCCGCCGGGCTCGCGCCGCCTCAACGCGCCACAGGTAACTTACTAACTGAGCGACTACCTACACTGCCGCCGGGCCCGCGCCGCCTCAACGCGCCACAGGTAACTTACTAACTGAGCGACTACCTACACTGCCGCCGGGCCGCGCCGCCTCAACGCGCCACAGGTAACTTAGTAACTGAGCGACTACCTACACTGCCACCGGGCCGCGCCGCCTCAACGCGCCACAGGTAACTTACTAACTGAGCGACTACCTACACTGCCGCCGGGCCCGCGCCGCCTCAACGCGCCACAGGTAACTTACTAACTGAGCGACTACCTACACTGCCGCCGGGCCCGCGCCGCCTCAACGCGCCACAGGTAACTTAGTAACTGAGCGACTACCTACACTGCCGCCGGGCCCGCGCCGCCTCAACGCGCCACAGGTAACTTAGTAACTGAGCGACTACCTACACTGCCACCGGGCCCGCGCCGCCTCAACGCGCCACAGGTAACTTACTAACTGAGCGACTACCTACACTGCCGCCGGGCTCGCGCCGCCTCAACGCGCCACAGGTAACTTAGTAACTGAGCGACTACCTACACTGCCACCGGGCCCGCGCCGCCTCAACGCGCCACAGCCGTAACTAACTTACTAACTGAGCGACTACCTACACTGCCGCCGTGCCCGCGCCGCCTCAACGCGCCACAGGTAACTTACTAACTGAGCGACTACCTACACTGCCGCCGGGCCCGCGCCGCCTCAACGCGCCACAGGTAACTTAGTAACTGAGCGACTACCTACACTGCCGCCGGGCCCGCGCCGCCTCAACGCGCCACAGGTAACTTAGTAACTGAGCGACTACCTACACTGCCACCGGGCCCGCGCCGCCTCAACGCGCCACAGGTAACTTACTAACTGAGCGACTACCTACACTGCCGCCGGGCTCGCGCCGCCTCAACGCGCCACAGGTAACTTAGTAACTGAGCGACTACCTACACTGCCACCGGGCCCGCGCCGCCTCAACGCGCCACAGGTAACTTACTAACTGAGCGACTACCTACACTGCCGCCGGGCCCGCGCCGCCTCAACGCGCCACAGGTAACTTACTAACTGAGCGACTACCTACACTGCCGCCGGGCCCGCGCCCCCTCAACGCGCCACAGGTAACTTACTAACTGAGCGACTACCTACACTGCCGCCAGGCCCGCGCCGCCTCAACGCGCCACAGGTAACTTACTAACTGAGCGACTACCTACACTGCCGCCGGGCCGGCGCCGCCTCAACGCGCCACAGGTAACTTAGTAACTGAGCGACTACCTACACTGCCACCGGGCGCGCGCCGCCTCAACGCGCCACAGGTAACTTACTAACTGAGCGACTACCTACACTGCCGCCGGGCCCGCGCCGCCTCAACGCGCCACAGGTAACTTACTAACTGAGCGACTACCTACACTGCCGCCGGGCCCGCGCCGCCTCAACGCGCCACAGGTAACTTACTAACTGAGCGACTACCTACACTGCCGCCGGGCCCGCGCCCCCTCAACGCGCCACAGGTAACTTACTAACTGAGCGACTACCTACACTGCCGCCAGGCCCGCGCCGCCTCAACGCGCCACAGGTAACTTACTAACTGAGCGACTACCTACACTGCCGCCGGGCCGGCGCCGCCTCAACGCGCCACAGGTAACTTAGTAACTGAGCGACTACCTACACTGCCACCGGGCGCGCGCCGCCTCAACGCGCCACAGGTAACTTACTAACTGAGCGACTACCTACACTGCCGCCGGGCCCGCGCCGCCTCAACACGCCACAGGTAACTTACTAACTGAGCGACTACCTCCGCATCTGTAGGGTGGAGTTAAGTCGTTTGCTGCTTTTAGCACCTTAATCAGTGGGATGTACTCCGAAGACATCATTCTATCACATATCTGCTTATAGTTTCTAATATATTGCTATCCTAAATACAGTCCACTTGAATCTTATTTAAAATTTTCATGGTAGGCACGTAGCCGCCGCAACATGCCTATACTATGACAGCCAATCTCTACACACCTTTTCATTTAGACTCTGACTTCCTTGTATTCATCTTGTGATAAGTTTACAGACGTTATACAGCATATGGTGTTGATTACAAATAGCAAACAAAACGATGCCAGTGTCGGTTCCAAAATACAATTCAATAAAATAATAACAAAAAATGTGCCTCTGATTTGTGAGTATTCAATGGTAGTTTCACTGAGAATTTATTCCAAATAAATCATCCTTCGTTTTCAGGAGGGTTGCATCTCAGACTACGCACCATCTACGCCCCCGATGGTACCTGCATTACTGGTACATTGCATTAATGAGGTCGAGAAGCGAGGACTGAGTGAGAAGGGCATCTACCGTATTAGCGCTACCGAAAAGGACGTCAAGCGACTCAAGGTTTGTAGAAAAAAGTATAGACAGAACACCCTTTTTTTATATTGTTGCCTCACACCATCAATTACTCTTGTATCGTGAGTGCATTTCATCATCAGCCTCTACTCGTCCACTGCTGGACATAGGCCTCCTTCATGGCACGCCAACAAGCTCGATCCTGAGCAGTCTTAGTGCATTTAATTAAACTCATATACACAAACAACCAGACCCGGAACAAGTATCTGTAGGCTAAACAAAAAGTTGTTCCGTCTGAGAATCAAACACGCAACACGCACTCAGCCAGTGTGCCAACTTTGTGTGTCTTTAAGTGTACAATCAGTAAAACACGACAAACCAAAACTGAGAAAATTTCCTAGTGAGTTTTAGCGGCAAAGTTAAGCTGAGTGTTACGGTCATTTTTCATTGGACTTTTAAATTATTTTTACTAAATAAAAGTGCGTGATTTCTGTAGTAAAAAGTGCATTCAGTGAATAACTCATAAAGAACATTGAGATATCGCAGCATAGTGGCCTCATCATGACTTTGCCCCAAACCTCCCTCGTAGACGGTACACGCGGCCGTCTTTTTCGACAAGAATGAAAATTCATTACGTGGCATGGGCTAAATACACAAACCGTGCGAAGCCAAAAAAGAAAGAAATAAATAATAAAATTTCCCTATATCTGAATTGATTTACATCGAAATATGTTATGGACAAACTCAGTAACAAGTTTCTTGGAAATCGAAATCAGTAGCATTATTGTATAATAACATAATGACCCCGATTCCCTTGTTCACAAACTAAATTAAATTTAAGTTAAGTGCATCTTTTTCTATCTATTTATATAAGAAAAGGACAGAAGATAAAATGTCAGTTTAGACCTGTCAACTTAGTGCGCTCCTGACGTAAACTGACGTATTTTTAGTCGCCATGTTTATAATCGTCGTCGTCTAAACTGTCTATGGAGTATCTTAATTTGACAGGATTAAACTAAGCTGTTACATTCTATCCTTTTCGTCATCATCATCATTCTGCCAAAAGACGTCCCCTGCTGGACATAGGCCTCCCCCAAGGTTCTCCACGACGTCCGTTCCTGCGCCTCCCGCATCCAGCGGTTTCCCGCGACCTTCACCAGGTCGTCGGTCTACCTTGTCGGGGGCCTACCCACGCTACGTCTTCCGGTGCGTGGTCGCCACTCGAGAACCCGTCGGCCCCATCGGGCATCGGTCCTACGGGCAATGTGCCCAGCCCACTGCCACTTTAGTGTTGCAATTCTTCGGGCTATGTCGGTTACTCTCGTTCTTTGGCGGATCTCCTCATTCCTGATTCGATCGCGCAGTGAAACCCAAAGCATAGCCCTGTCCATTGCCCTTTGAGTGACTTTGAGCCTTCTTATAAGGCCCATTGTTAGCGACCACGTCTCAATTTCATAAGTCATCATGACTTCATAAGTCATGAGGGCTGTTCGAGCCATTTACAACCTTGGTCCTAGAGAATCTCTTAGAGAAAAGTTCAAAGAGGTGAACATTCTGACTGTAGCTTCACAATATATATTTGAAAATCTTATGTATGTTCATAAAAATATCTCGAATTTTAAGAAAATAAGCGATATTCATAATGTTACGAATGGACCTTATGTCGATAGCATAAGGTTCAATATCGCGTGACATGCAGTGTGTCACTTTTGAGCCCTATTTCGCCAGATCTAGACATTTTCTAGGTACAATAATAAAACGCATTGCTAGACTTAGGACGGCCTATCGAATGGTATAGGTCTCAACAGTTTTGTCAACAAAGTGTCGACGTCGAAATTTCTAGAAACCCGTTTCCGGGAATTACTGTAGGTACTTACATGGCCGGTGACCTCGAAGTTATGCAGTATTATTATTACGTCTAGAGGATTCCGGAATGTTCGATCAGCTGGCCTATATACAGTATGTTAAATAACAGAGGGCGTTCCCTTAAACTCGTTAATATATATCATTAATAGATTAAAATAAAAATATCAGCATAGAAAAATAAGCATAAAAAAATCCGAATAAAAAAAAATTCTAATTGGAAATAAATTTGAAACCTCCTGTTTTAAATCAAAATAGTAGTCGTCATGTATAAATAAATTGCGACGTTGCCGTCTTTCATGTTCGCGTGTACAGTGTGTTCCTTTTACATGTCAATTTAAAATTTTTATTGAATATTTTCTTATTGGAAAAAATTTTAAAACATTTTGTTTTCGAATGGAAATATTTTTTTTTAGCATGTATGTATGCTATACTATTTCGGGTTAACGGGAACGCCCTCTGTTAGTTAACATACTGTATATCGCCGCGACGCCAGCGCAGAGTCAGTCTACACTCGACTAGCGATACGAAAACAGCGACAGTTAGGAAGCAATCTTTGAGAATACCTACTGCGACAACTGTAACGAGAACTGTGAGTACTACGAGAAGTAACATCCGTAGAGTTATTGTGTGTTTACGACACGGACTTCGTGGACGTAAGAGAAGACTTCAGTGCAACGTCAGCGACATTCTACTTGTCATTGCCTACAATCGACTGTACCTTCGTTGCCAATAAACTTCGTAACCCTTAACCGGCATTTTAGTACCCCTAGCCCGTAACAATAATATAAATACCAGGAACAAACACAATCTTGCTGTACATCACACTCGTCTCCACAGAGTAGGCAACTCGTTCATGGGTCAATGTATACACTTTTACAACAAGCTTCCCATGGATGTTCGAAACTTACCCATTAAACGATTTAAGAACCATATAAAGGCCAAATTTTGCAAAAAGGGGTATTATAAAATCACAGATTATTTAGAAGACAAAAGAGCTTGGGACTGAGCTGCTCGTTCTGTTAAGCATTGTTATTAAGCAATATGCGTAATTATAAGGTAAATTATTGTAAACATTTTAATTTTTAATGTCTGGACTTGAAAAAAAGACGATGATCCCTGAGTTTGTTTCGGCTATTTCTTCTCAGAGGTAGTCAGTTAGGAAATGCCGGCTTCATCTAGTTTAAAAAAAATAAAATAAAAAAATAAACATGACGTGTAAAAGTGATCAGAGATCCTACTTGCTTAGAAAAAAAAAAAAAAATCACTGGTAACACACACTATCTGTTTCTTAACGAAATAAAAAAAAAGACGCACTTAACTTAAAATTAGTTCAGTGAGTTAACAAGAGAACAGCGGGTGTCATTTTGACAGTTCAACATTCATTGCGTTGTTTATATTATTGAACATATACATTCTTTGGATGTGAACAATAATAGATTCGTAATGTTTCTAAACTATTCAAATGGATAGGGAATGACCCCAGCAGGTGCTTTTGAATAATGCACTTACGAGATATTCAGCAAGAGTAACAAGACTAGAACATATGTAATTGTTAAATCAATTTGGCATTTGGAGGCCATAGCGGACTGAACAAAATGCCAAATTGTTGATTATATTGACTCGTAATAGGCTATTTGACAGATTTATAAGGCTATTTGACAGATTTATAATGTCTATCTTCAATTACTTGGTTGTGGTTAAGAAGTTCACCGAAAGTATTTTTTTTTAAATTTTAAATACGTATTTCGTAAGAAACATGCAAATAAAAATTCAAAATTCAAATAAGCCGCCGAAACGCTTTATTCAACAGTATGGCTTCACGCCTTGTAAGTGACGTCACAACATGATATAAACGATTTTCGGTTCTGCAGTGGTGTTTGAATTTATCTGTTATTTGTTGTTGTTTATGTAATAAAATGGTTTACAAGTGGTGTGCTGTACCGGGTTGTACAAATACATCGATAAAACACCTGAGAACACATAGAACAATAACAAGTACTGATGCGCGTATGACGTCATCGCCAATCCGGATCGTTTCACAATGTGTGGCGCGAGAAACAAAAAGCCAAACATATTTTTGTGTTTTGGATATATTAATTGTTATTATTTCTTATTAAAACTCATGTAAATGACATAAAAAACCCTCATTATATGCATTTAAAGCAAATAATAAAAATAAATATATACTCTCAAATAGCCTAAACAACAGTGAATTATGACATACACTACAACATTTTCACAGATATTGTAGCTATAAACAAAAAACACTTAAAAAAGTGTTTCTTTTTGTAAAAATAATGGTAGAGGGAACATTTAATATCCTGTGTCAGCATCTAATAAATGATTGTTCCATCTTCAGGAACGTTTCCTCCGCGGCTGTGGTTCCCCGTCGCTCACCAACGAGGACATCCACGTGCTGTGCGGTTGCATCAAGGACTTCCTGCGCTCCCTCCGCGAGCCGCTCGTCACGTCCGCGTTGTGGAGCGATTTTATGGAGGCCGCCAAACTGTCGGAACCCAGCGACGCGACCGGCGCCATTGTGCAAGCCGTCAGTCAGTTACCACAGCCGAATAGAGACACGCTAGCGTTCTTAGTGCTGCATTTACAGAAGTAAGTTGACATGACAGCGAACGCAGCCGCTGCGCAAGGAGGCGCGGCTTGAACTCCCGCGCAGTGCATATATTTGTATGTATGAATGTGAATATTTCCACTGGTCTGATCGTGCTTCGGAAAGCTTTAAGCCGTTGGTCCCGATTGCCATACGAACATCTAGTGGCAGACGTTACGGGTTGTTGGAGCCCCCAAAAGTCCAACAATTGGCCTAACTGCAATGCTTCGATATCGCCTTCGGGTTGTGGAGGTCAGGCGGCAGTCGCTTCACGGAAAATACCGAAGTTTAGTCAAAATCAGCAGAACAGTTAGACTGGTGAAGCTGGCCCTAAAGCTGAAAAAGCTTCGGATGCTACTGGTATTAACACTGAGATAATAATGATTTACAGAATAAGTTGTTTGTACCACTGCTCTCATAAAAAATATTGTCCCATACTCCATCGGTTTAGCTAGTTAACTAAAAATAAACAAAGATACCATGAGACTTGTTAACACATTTGTACTCTTCAATTTAGCAATGTTATAATTTGTTAATTATGTTGTTAAAATGGAGAGTAAAACTTTGCCACGTGCTTTTTTGTTTACCTTTAGTTAACAACCTAAACCAATGAAATATAGAACCCAAAATTCTACTTGTGGCATTCACCAACTGGGTAATGCAGTTTATGGCTATTAACCCCTCACAACTCCAGAAGTCCAGACCAGACTTCTAATAAAATTCGAAAGCTGGTGAAAAAAAAAAATAAGTATTGGTCGATTATGCTAGGTAAAAGAGAATATACAAAATATGTAGAAGGAATAGAATAACTAATATCAAACTTAGATGAGCATACCATGAATGGAAAAAGTCATTCTTAATGAACTGATCGTTTGTTTTATCCATACTAATATTATAAATGCGAAAGTAACTCTGTCTGTCTGTCTGTCTGTCTGTCTGTCTGTCTGTCTGTTACGCTTTCCCGCTTAAACCTCTCAACCGATTTTGATGAAATTTGGCACAGACAATCTTTAGACCCTGAGAAAGAACATAGGCTACCTTTTATCCCGGAAAAAAATGATGTTCCCGAGGGAAATCTAAAAAGCGCGATATAACCGAACTCCACGCGGGCGAAGCCGCGGGCGGAAAGCTAGTACATTATATGCCAGGCGATAAAAAAATGGCCTAATACCGAAATTCAACATTGTTGGATCAGTTCCCTCATAATACCATTTTACCCCTTCCAGTCATGCTTTGTGCAACGTTTCACTTTGGGTGTTAGACATGGGCGTATCCAGCCTTGGGCTCAGGGTGGGGCAGCAGTCAGCCTATTCCCCCCTATCTCCCGGTTTTTTTTTTCTTTTTTGGGTAATAAGGCACCTTACAGATCACAGTTAGGCATCTTTCTAAATATATCTTGGACAAAAATGACTGATTACAAGGCGAAGGAAAACATCTTGAGGAAACCTGGACTTTTAAGTCTAAAATCGCCAACCCGCATTGAGCAAGCCTGGTGATTACGCTCAATCCTTCTCTGTATGAGAGGAGACCTGTGCCCAGCAGTGGGACGGTAAAAAGGTTGATGATGATGATGATAGATCAGAGCCAGGGTGGAGCAAGCGCCCCAGCTTGCCCCAATGTGGCTTCGCCCATGGTGTTAGATGCTCAAAAAAAGTCAACTGAATAGAATATTGAGGCGTCAGATGTATGCTTTACAAAATGTCAGTTAATTAACTGTAAAACTTATCTGTTTCCAGGGTAGCAGAGAGTGAGGAGTGTGAAATGGGTATTGACAACTTGGCTAAGATCTTTGGGCCCACACTTATTGGCTACGGGCTCATGTCACAGCCTACAGAGATGTACAACGCCACTGCACAGATGTTCAATGTGAGTTAACAGAATTTTATCATAACCAAGTATTTAAAGCAATATTAATAAATCTGTAAATGACACACCACGCACCGGAAGACGCAGCGTGGACAGCAAACATGCAGCGTGGCGCCCCCGACAAGGTGGACCGACGACCTGGTGAAGGACGCGGGACACCGCTGGATGCGGGAGGCGCAGAACCGGTCGTCATGGAGATCCTTTGGGGAGGCCTATGCCCAGCAATTGAATTGGATGTCTTTCGGCTGAAATGATGATACAATTTGATCAGCATTTTGAAATGATAGTCTAGTAAACTGTTTTGTCACTGACACAACTCATTTCACTGTCCAAAATAAATGAACAAAGCCAAATATATATTTCAAAAAGGACACGGGGTTCAAAATCTGTAGTCAGTAAAGGTAAAAAAAAAGTCAGTAAGGGTTTAAAGTAAGGTTTTCTTTTACGCCCAGATTTGGAGAGATAATTTGATGATTTCCTATATACAGAAAAGGTGGTTTAAAAAGAATACCAAGTGTCTTTTTTTTCTGCTACGATAGCCTAAGCTTATTTACTTATTTTAACCTTTTCCACCTATACAACAATTCCATTATTTAGGTAAACATTATAAAAAAAGGGAGAATTCGACAAAATTGAGATCTGAGTACAAAGGTACTGCTTATTTCTTAACAAATTTCTTCCAGCAGACCTTCGAGAGGCGAAGTAAAACAGAAATGTAGAAAAAAGTGTTTAAGAACAAGGAGAGAAAAATATTAAATGTACCTACATATATGATCCAAAAATAATTATATAATACTAAAATATATGAACATATACAAATTCTCAGAGTGTAGAGGAAAGGTATTCTTGTAATCAACAGAAAAAGTGTTTGTTTAAATCAAGAAAAATCCTCTATCCTCTTGTATAAAATCCATACTAATATTATAAATGCGAAAGTAACTCTGTATGTCTGTCTGTTACGCTTTCCCGCTTAAGCCTCTCAACCGATGTTGATGAAATTTGGCACAGACAATCTTTAGACCCTGAGAAAGGACATAGGCTACCTTTTATCCCGGAAAAATTGATGTTCCCGAGGGATATCTAAAAAGTGTGATATAACCGAACTCCACGCAGGCGAAGCCGCGGGAGCAAAGCTAGTGTTAAATAAATAATCCTTTTTATTGATGATCCAGGTGATGCAGCTGTTATTACGACTACCGTGCGACTACTGGTCCCAATGGGCGTGTCCCAACAACGAAGCAGGATCACCCATGACCGGTACTCTCACACGACCCCGAGGATACTTCTTCTCACCGGCAGATACTGGGTAAAATTCGCTTATTTTAACAAAAAGAAACCGCATTATGTACAAAAACAAACAATATTTAAAATAAAAGTTATATATTCCTGCCTTTTTTAAATTATTTTTTCAAGAACGAAATTGCGCTTCGCCGTTCGATATATTATGACTATTATACTCATACGAAGACAAGGCTGAATAGCGAAGCGACCTCTTTTGTCATTGGGTTGAATGCGTGATGTCAATTGCCAATATGATGGTTAGATGTACACGAACTTTTTGAAAGAGTGAAGTTTTTTTTTAATTACCTTGGCGGTAGGTAAAAAAAAAAATCTAGGGCTTTTCTAGCTACATTATTATCCTAGAGCGGCCTTTTTAAAATTATTACCCGACTGCCAGGAGGGTTATGTTTTTTTTTCAAGAACGAAATTGCGCTTCGCCGTTCGATATTTAAAATTGATGACTATTACACTCATACGAAGACAAGGCTGAATAGCGAAGCGACCTCTTTTGTCATTGGGTTGAATGCGTGATGTCAATTGCCAGTATGATGGTTAGATGTACGCGAACTGTTTGAAAGAGTGAAGTTTTTTTTTTTAATAACCTGGGCGGTAGGTAATTTAAAAAAAATAATTCTAGGGCTTTTCTAGCTACATTATTATCCTAGAGCGCTAATTGGTCACCTATTAGCCCCATTTGAGAATTTTAATGAAATATGGCACACTGGTATACTATGACTTTGGTTTGGACAGGACTTTTCTCCCCGTAAACGTTCTAAGGTTATAATTTCCGGCCAGCCGTGGGTTTGAGCTGCACGTACTTTTTCACTATACATTTTTATCTCAAGCCAAAGGATGCCTCCAAGTAACAATTTAAACAGCTTTGAAGATTCAAAAGTATCTGTGATTAGTTTATTTTAAATTAAATGCTTTGATTTTACTAATACTCACCAAGCTTTTTTCTTCATTTTGCAGCGTATCCCGAAAAAAGAGGAATTACTTCCAGTAACGTTTATAACTACAACCGTATTGTTATCACATTAGAGTTAATTTTCGTTTGTTCGTGAAAGAGAACATTTATGTTAACCATTACCTTTGTAATTTCCAACTTCTTATTTATAACTTCTCTATTGTTAGTTTTTCATACTAATTAATACAATTTTGACTATTTAAGTTATAGATCATTATTAACTTAGTGACATTTTCTGTAAATTAGATCTATATTATTTTTGTTTTGTATTTTTTCTTGAATAAGTTCATAAGAACATTTTGACTTTTGTTGGCATAGTGAAGTCAAAAAGTAATTATGTTTAAGCGTTGAGATTGTATTTTTATTATTACATAGAAGTATTAAAAAGCACAGTAAATGTATTACAAAATATTGATGCCAAAATGATTCCGGTGCGAAAAGAGGATGGTGCTATTACTCATATATTACTCCATCTCTCTCTTACTCTGGACTCAAAATGGCAATAAATCTTCAAATACAGCGTTACCAGTGTTCCTCATTAAAACAATCTCATAACTTACATTTTGTACTTAATTTTTCTTTGATATAAGTTTAGTTATTATATATTAATAAAATGTGTTCTACAGACACATTCACACACTTTTATCATTAGCATAAATTCGGTATCTTCTTTCAGTTATAAAATTAAATATGAAAAAAAAAAAAAACTATGTAGGACACCTACATAGTTTTCCACACATTGTATTATAACTAACCCCAAAACAATTTGTCAGGCACTGCTTACTAATTATTCGGCTCTATTCAACGTTTGTCTATAAAAAACAACTAATTTGTATTGAGTGCGTACGCGGCCGTAAAAGTAGGCCCAGGGTACACCGCTGGAGGCGCGGCGAAGCGCAATTGAAGACAACAATTTAATATAAACCTTATTTATCTACCTTGACATATTGTCTGCAAAAGAAAAATTAAGGAAACGAAAGGTAGATAAGGTTTATATTAAATTGTTGTTTTCAATTGCCCTCCGCCGGGCTTCTAGCGGTGTGCGCTGGGCCTTAAACGAATACGTACGCATTCCATACCACAACATGGATTTCTTAGTAGTCCCTAATAAAACTCCATCTCTTAAGAATTAAGAGACCTCTCAAAGCATCTCATTATTGGACAAAAAGTGCAGTGTCATGCGATATGTGCGATGTGGCGTGCCAAATATTAAGGGTCAGTAAACTCCTGGGGGGTAACCGCGCTTAATAAAACAGTAGATGTTCAACTCTTGTTTGTATCTAATCCAGTTAATTATGGTTTAGTTTCGATCACATTTCGTGTCGCCCTATAGTTTTTTGATTAAAGCAAAATCAATGTAGGTATGAGTGAAACATTTCGTCAGATATAATAATTAAAACTAAATAAATTATAAGTAAATCTAATCGTTTAGGGGTAAGTTTGACGAACGGTACAGAAAAAGTTAACTTTGTTTCAACTTTTTCGTTAAACCATCTGTCAAAAAGTTAGCGTGATACGAAACATAACGAAAGTTATGGTTTGGTTGCGATCCAATTCTGTTTTGGTTGAATTATTTTAGCACGATTGCCCCCCAATTCTGCAAACGAGTCTATAATGTGTAACTGAATAGGCTATTTGACAGTATTCAATTATTTGTGATTTTTTGCTTTAATTGCATAAAATGAGGGTTCTTTATATCATTTACAAGAGTTTAAATAAAAAATAATAACAATTATTATATCCAAAACACAAAAATATGTTTGGCTTTTTGTTTCTCGCGCCACACATTGTGAAACGATCCGGATTGGCTAATGTCGCGATGACGTCATACGCGCATCATCGCTTGTTTTCGGCAAACTTATAAACTGTTTTTCGGGGTTTTTTATCGATTTATTTGTACAACCCAGTACAGCACACCACTTGTAAACCATTTTATTAGATAACAACAGCAAATAATAATTAAAAACAAACAATACTGAGAACCGAAAACCGCTTGTGACGTCACTTACCAGGCGCAACGCCATATTGCTGATTATATCGTTTTCGCGGCTTATTTGAATTTTGAATTTTTATTTGCATATTTCTTACGAAATACGTATTTAAAATTAAAAAAAATACTTTGGGTGAACTTCTTAACCGCAACCAAGTAATTCAAGATAAAAATTAAAAATCTGTCAAATAGCCTATTAATGCACATTGTTATAGTACAGACAACAGCACACCAAGCTAATACAATCTGTCAGATTTCTTTATTTGATTTTCAGCTTTATTTATAAAGCATTAACGGTTAAAGTTGGTTGGGAATTTATGACAGTTTCGGGTAGGTTGACCTGCTGTCGTCCGTACCTTCCATCATCCGTTCTTGACAATGGAATTATGTAATTTTTTATATAGCCGACGCTCCCGTTCAAATATAACGTAACGCAATTTGGAGGTCTTTTAAAACGCTACGTTAGTGGGGGGGCGGGCACGTTATTATGCATTCCTCTACCAAAAATCGCATTGTCATTTAATTTAAACAAATACAGTTTTTTATGTAATAATAAAATTCAGTGTATGTATTATGATTATAACATAATTTTCTAAATGAGGTGTCAGCCCGTGTGCGTCACATTATTTAAATCGTATATTGTTACTACGTAAAAAGTAATCATAAAGATGGAGGTTTTGGCGGGAAGCTAAGATGAGTGCCACGCTCATTTTTCATTGGACTTTTAAATTATTTATAGTGTCGTTTACTAAATAAAAACGCGTGATTTATGCAGTAAAAAGTGCATTAAGTGAATAATTCATAAAGAACAGTGAAATATTGTAGCATAATGACCACATCATGGCTTTGTACCAAAACTTCCTCCGTGTTCGGTTCGCGCGGCCGTCTTTATCGACATGAATAATTCATTACGTGACATTGGCTAAATGCACAAACCGTGCAAAGTCATAAGAGAAAGAAAGAAGAACTTTTGAAGATTTTTATTTTACTTGAAATTGGCACAAAGTCATAACTAGTGCCACACTACAAAAAAAAAAAAAAAAAAATCATAAAGTTAACTGTAACAATTAGCCAGTAGTATTATAATACTTTTTGTTTATATAATATAATATACAATATGTAAAGAAAACCCTGTCCGACCCGTGAAGGTTTTGTTAGGTATCGATAACTGATTCTACTAATGGATGCAAAGCCGGAATAAACTTAAAAAAAAAACTCCCTAAAAAAATAAATATTATTTCGCAAAAAGAGGTAACTTAATCCATGTGCGATAGACAAACCTTCCGCGGGCGACGGGGGGCAGGGCACGCGACACGTGGTCACATCGCTTATAATAATACCGGCAAAATAGTGTTGTCACTTATTTAAAAAATACCAAATTTCCGGGAAGTTGGAATTAAATCGCGGGAATAAAGATTATTTCAAAATTCATTAGTATTGTTACTATGATGATTACATAAAATTTTATACCTTTATTATCCTTATGGGTCGGACAGGGTTTTCTTTACATATTGTATACACGCTGGAATTTTAATGGTTGTTTTCCCGCGGCAGAACGATTTGCTTTAAGGAGTACTTTCGATGAATAGAGTAAAAGAAATGAAAATGTTTGTGTTATAAAATAATAATAAAAAAAAATCATCAACTCGAAAAAGTGAGAAAAGTTAGTTACGCTAGATACAACTTGTAGGTACTACTCGGAATGGACATGAAACGGCCTCAAAGGAAAGCAATACATTTAATGTTCAAACCATAATAAGCTCCCGCGCGTAGTGATTAGGCATAAAACAGCTTGTAATCAACATTCACCGCCATGCCGACAAAAGAAAAAATTTTTTCAAGCCAATAAAATCTGTCATGTGCGTTAATAAGGTATAAAATAACTTAAATGTACCAATACAAAAAACTACCGCTCCAACTAGCATTCAAAAAACTAGCGTTCAAAGACGATGCCGCTTTATAAATGTTCAAAGTAAAATAAGCTCTCGACTAGAGTAATACGACATAAAGTAGTCTGCGCGCAAAAATTACAAACAATTATCTTAGATAATAATTTTATTTTCGTGTTGAGTAAATTGCAGCTAAAAAGTATTTATGATGGTCCTAAGCCCGTAAAAGTATGAATGGATGATAGTTGAAGCACGCGGGTCAATGGCCCCGCGCCATCCAGCTGTAGATTATCAGGAGTTTACTATTAGTTCGTGCTCACTTTCGAGTTTTTTTTATCACTATGTAAAATCTGCTATTTCATGTTTCTAATATTTTATTTATTGATGAAACGATTGTATTACTAAGACAAAACCGTTTCGCTGCGGGAAAACAACCATTAAAATTCCACGCTGTATATTTAAGTTCTTTTTCCGTTATCGAGACGTCACCCTACCGCCTACGATCAACGACTTTGTAATATATGTGCATAGATTAATTAATTTCTAAATCTTTAGACACCAAAATAAACGCTATATCATAGATTGTAAAGTACAGAATCCATTGCAAGGATTTTTTGATCACTCAAAAATCGACTCAGGCTACATAATGTTAAAGTTGAAAGTTGTCATGGATGTAAATCACCGTAACATTCTGAATTCAAATATAGCTGTTATAAAGGTGGTGAAAGCATCTGTAGTTTACCAGCCTGCTGGGTTACTATGACGAGTCAAAACCATAATTGTTCCAGTGTCAGACAAAGACGGAGCTATACAGGAAGAATTACGCTATCTCTTTTTAAGAACGGTTCTAATGGTGGTTAATACGCCATAGGGTGCCTGCGGCTTTAATCAGGTCGTCGGTCCACATTGAGAGATGCTTTCCAATTCTAAGTCGAGGCCAATGTGCTCTGCCCATCATCATCATCATTTGAGCCGAAAGACGTCCACGACGACCGGTCCTGCGCCACCTGCATCCAGCGGTTTCCCGCGGCCTTCACCAGGTCGTCGGTCCACCTGTGGGGGTTCTCCTGCAAAGCTCTGAATTCTATATGTTAATTGTTATTCTGTTAATCCGTTTAATCTTACAAAGTCCAACCACGGTTGCAAAGCGTGGTATGACAGTTCTATTTTGCGTGGTTTCGTTCATCGGTAATTATAATTATAAAGAATTGACCTGTTTTTGCAGTAAGAAATTATTAAGTGGGCATAGTGATTTGTCCTTTTCTTGGATGGGAAATCATCAAATCACCGCTCTGGGCGAGGTGGAAGGGCGTGTCAGACTTTTACTGACTAAAATCCACCCGTCACTTGTCCACGGTATCTCTTTCGAAAAACCTGCGGGCCTGACAGGATACGGTCTTTTTAGACCCCGGTACTGTGTGCTGAAAAATCTTTGAGCCTACGCCTACTGTAGCCGAGAGTCTGATGTTGTCTTCGGACTAGGGCGTCTCCTGCGGCGGCTAGGGTCGTGACGGCGTTGAGATTCGTCTCTGCCTCACGCGATAAGCCTCCCCCTTTGCCATTTGCAATCTCTTCAATGTCATTACTGGACTGACGTTTATATTATATTTAAATCAATGCTAATTAGTTATCTTAATAAGATTTGTTGCATCCTCTTCATCTTCTTCTTCTTCCTCAGCCTATAGATGTCCACTGCTGGACAAAGGCCTCCCCCAAGGCTTTCCACGATGACCGGTCTTGTGCTGCCCGCATCCATCGGCTTCCCGCGACCTTCACCAGGTCATCGGTCCACCTTGTTGGGGGCCTCCCTACGCTGCGTCTTCCAGTACGTGGCCGCCACTCCAGAACCTTGCTGCCCCATCGGCCATCGGTTCTACGAGCAATGTGCTCTGCTCACTGCCACTTAAGTTCAGCGACTCGCAGAGCTATGTCGGTGACTTTGGTTCTTCTGCGGATCTCTTCATTTCTGATTCGATCACGCAGAGAAACTCCTAGCATAGCTCTTTCCATTGCCCTTTGTGTGACTAGGAAATGTTAACTTCCTGTTATTTTTGCAGTGCATCTTTTTCTTTCTACTTTATTGAGAAAAGGACAAGATAATATGTTAGTTTAGACCTGTCAAATTAGTCCGCGTCTGATGTAAATAAACGTATTTTTGGTCGCCATTTTTATAAGCGCGTCTAAACTGTCTATGGAGTGAGGTTTGGCGGGAATGTCAAGATGAGTGTAACGCTCATTTTTCATTGGACTTTTAAAATTATTTATAGTGTCGTTTACTAAATAAAAACGCGTGATTTATATAGTAAAAAGTGCATTCAGTGAATAATTCAAAAAGAACAGTGAAATATTGTAGCATAGTGGCCTCATCATGTCTTTACGCTAAACCGCTCCTTATCGTCCAAACGCGTAAAACGAAAGGAGTTAGTTTAGGTTAAGTTATGCTAGGATAAGTTAGGATAAATTAGGATAGATATTTAATGAAGAAAAAAAATTACTGAAGACTTGGCTGTATGGCGTACTATGCCTTTGCCTTTTCCATTCGCCCGAACGGAAAGAATAGAAACAAAAAAAAAAATGTCTATGGAGTATCTTAATTTGACACCTGATTAAACTAAAATGTTATCTTCTATCCTTTTTTAATGAAATAGAAAGAAAAAGACGTACTTAACATAAAATTAGTTTAGTTTTTGAACAAGAGAATCGGCGGAGTTTTTGGCGGGAAGCCAAGATGAGTGCCACGCTCGTTTTTCATTGGACTTTTAAATTATTTATAGTGTCGTTTACTAAATAAAAACGTGTGATTTATGTAGTAAAAAGTGCATTAAGTGAATAATTCACAAAGAACAGTGAAATATTGTAGCATAGTGGCCACACCATGGCTTTCTACCAAAACATCCTTTGTGTTCGGTTCGCGCGGCCGTCTTTTTCGACATGAATAATTCATTACGTGACATTGGCTAAATGCACAAACCGTGCGAAGCCATAAGAGAAAGAAAGAAAAGAGAATCGGCGCCAATTTCTGATTTCAACGCTAGCGTCAATAATTATTATTTTTCCCATATTTGTTCCTTTTGATGCGTATCATCATCATCAGCCTCTACTCGTCCACTGCTGGATATAGGCCTCCTTCATGGCACGCCAAAAACTCGATCCTGAGCAGTTCTCCGCCAGCCACGGAGATGATGCGTATATATTGTTTATATTCCTTTTACCTTATTACAACAAAAAAGTAATTAATTTTTTTGTTTGGTACGAGGTCCTTTGTACAAACGTTTTTTTGCTATCAAAAAATATTGTTTATTCTCTGTGTTGTTAGTGTTATGATATGAATCACTATGGATGTTGGTTGATGTCACGGCGGCACTACAGCAAGGCGCCGTCAGCGTATAACATAGAGCCGTGTGTTATACAAGATCAAATGTTCTTTTTTTCGGTGCGATTGACACGCTATACCAGAAAGGGCCCGCTGTAAACAAAGGTCCTTATATAGGGTGCCTTGTATTGAATGGATAAAAATTTATGGCTTAATTTGTACTCATTATTATCTACAGTTATGGGTCAAAAGTGCATTACCACTTTTGAACTTTTTTGCAATAACAATAAGTGTCAAAAGTGGTACTCCACTTTTGACCCTTACTGTACACCTTTTTCCTAGTGGACCAAACCATAAATCGCGAAGAAAAAGTCGACAGTTTTTTTTTTTATATTTTGATTTGCTAACTGTTATGAATCCATAATAATAATAATTTTTCATAATGATGAGCCTGTATAATAGTGTGTCTAGTCGGCCATATAAATATGTCTTCGTATTTGGCTGTTTATCATCACACATGTGCTTAGTCTAGTCTTAGACTAGTATCTTAGTTTTACACTTCAATTACCTATGTATGCTCTGTACCTATGTTAGATATACAATATGTAAAGAAAATCCTGTCCGATCCGTGAAGGTATCGATAACTGATTCTAATAATGCCTACAAAGCGGGGCTAAACTAAAAAAAAATTCACCTAAAAACATAAATATTATTTCGAAAAAGCAAGGTAACTTAATGCATGTGCGGTAGGCAACACGTTAGGCATACATGCGCGGGTGAGGGGGGGCAGGGCACGCGGCACGTGGTCGCATCGCTATTCGCTCCGTCACAAATGGTGTTGTGCCTTTTTAAAAATTACCAAAAACGGGGGAAGTTGGAATTTATTCGCGGAAAAAAAGATTATTTCAAAATTCATTAGTATTGTCACTATGATGATTATGTAAAATTTAATGTTCTATTTGGTCATGTGTATACCTAACATTTGTTATCCTTTTGGGTCGGACGGGGTTTCCTTTACATATTGTATAATTAGTATGTTATCATTAATTGTAAATGAAATAAACTTATCAAACTCTATTTTTGTGCTTTTCTTACAAGACTAAGACTCCTTTCGGAATAAGATTAGAAAATTTCTCCTCACCGTCTGGTCAACCGATTTTGTCTTCTATTGCGTTAGTGGCATTTAAAATGGTAGCTGCAGTGAATAATTGGCATTGTGATCGTTTTTTTTTTTCTGTTAATGTCGTCCTTTTGAATACGGAATAGAGGTTAAAATCGGTTGGGTTTTAGTCAGTAAAAGTCTGACACGCCCTTCCGCTCCGCCCAGAGCGTCAAGTCATTTGATGATTTCCCATTCCAACAAAAAAAAAAAGGGTAAAATCGGTTGAATGAACTGTAAAAAAAGGTTTGTTTACGTGGGTAGTCTTATTTCAAATGAAGTTAAGTTTCCTCGAAAAGGTTATCCGTCCCAAAAATTCATCCGCAGTGCAAAATCGCACGTCTGATAATCCACTCCTTTTTTTGGTCAGGATGGGAAATCATCAAATGACATCTCCCACTCTGGGCGGAGCGGAAGGGTGTGCTTTTACTGAGTAAAACCCACCCGTGTTCCTTCACCTGCTTATGCGTCAGGGTCACGGTTTATTTTTTAAACAACCCGCAACCCTAACCCAGGAGTCCGTCAAGATGTACGGACGACAGCAGGTCCAAGCTACCTGAAACTGTCAGATTTTCCCAGTCAAAGTTGAGCCTTAATGCTTTACCGATAAAGTTGAAAATCTAATAAAGTAATTGACAGATTGTAGTGTGCTGTCGTCATCTCTTAGAGCCGCGCGTGAAACAACGCGCCGTCGACCGCACCTTACCGGGCGGCGAGCTGTGATAATCCATCGTCAGCCTATGAATTCTATTTAATCATAGAAAAGCGTGACTAAAGCCTGCCTTGTCGGTCGCGTGTATGAATATATATTGTTCGATGTTGCTAACTGTTGCATTGTTAATATACTCGCTATTGTTAGCTTCGCGTACGGTAAATGCGCACGTAGCGCCGCATTTCACGCGCGTCGGTGCTGCCCGCATCCATCGACTTGCCGCGACCTTCGTCAGGTCATCGGTCCACTTTGTTGGGGGCCTCCCTACGCTGCGTCTTCCGGTACGTGGCCGCCACTCCAGAACCTTACTGGCCCATCGGCAATCGGTTCTAAGACCAATGTGCACCGCCCACTGTCACTTAATTTTAGTTACTCGAAGAGCTATGTCGGTGACTTTGGTTCTAAATATATACACATGTGTGCGTAAATGACAATGTTTGAGTAAAAACTAGTGTTGTCCAGGATGGCTTACGATAAATATTTCATTATCGATTATTTATATAATAAAAACCATTTTCCGCTAGTTTCAGATATTTACAAGTTATTTCAGGCGCAATAATGATTGAAATTGTAGTACAGGAATAAAAGCACTTTATTTTTAATTAATTATTTATTCCAAAATCAAAAATCATCATCATCAACCTATTTATCGTCCCACTGCTGGGCACAGGTCTCCTCTCATACAGAGAAGGATTGAGCGTAATCACCACGCTTGCTCAATGCGGGTTGGCGATTTCAGACCCAAAGTCCAGGTTTCCTCAAGATGTTTTCCTTCACCTTCAGTCATTGGTGTCCAAGATATACTTAGAAAGTACTTATAACTTTAGAAAAGTTACATTGGTAAGTACTTGCCTGACCTGGAATCGAACCCGCGCACTCATAATTCAGAGGCTGGTGTTTACGTCGTGGTCATGGTCATAACGCTGTGGAAATAACTAAAATAGACTAAACGAGCTGTATCAACGTCAGTGTATTGTCTTGCTTTCCTGACGGCATAGGCGGCCGAACTGAGACTTCCTGCTAGGGTTGATATGTGTGGTCCCCACTGAAGTTTGGCATCTACTGTGATTCTCAGAAAAACTGCCGAGCCCACAGTTTCACTTCTTTGTCTAAAACGATATAGGGTCGCAAATTTCTAACGTTTGGCAAGGCGAACTTTACACATTTCGTTTTCTTAGTATTTAGTACTAGGTTATTTGACGTAAACCAATCTGTTACTATTGAGAGTGCACTGTTATCTTCGCCAAAATTTTGTCTATTCCTGTCTACTTTAAAAATAAGAGAAGTATCATCTGCAAACAGCACAACGTCACAGATGCCTTTCAAATAAAATGGTAAATCATTAATATATACTAAAAACAAGAATGGACCCAGTATTGAGCCTTGCGGTACACCTAACTGAACTGGTAGCCCGGAAGATTTCACACCATTAATATCTACACACTGGAATTTGGGACACCGCAATGGCGTAGTTTACGCAAAAGTGTATCATGGTGCACACAATCAAAGGCTTTGGAGAGTTCACAAAAAATTCCAATAGGATTTTGCGACCTCTCCCATGCATTAAATATGTGTATCAGTAGACCAATACCCGCATCTGTAGTCGAACGACTCTTTGTGAAACCTAAATATTTCAAGGTTATTGACCTTGAAATATTACAATTCTGTTTAAGTGTGTCCGTAATGTTTTTCTATCAAATTTTAACATGTTGCTTTCATGTTTTAAGCGAAGATCAAAATAACTTTCAACAATAGCTTTCATAAATAAATACCCATGGCTATCTAATGGGTCTTGATCCAAAACATGGTATTGCAAATTATAGAATAGAGATTCTGCGGTCCGTAAAATTTTCGGCACACATTTCGCAAAAATGACTTCAGACATAATTTTTTTCTTCATGTTTTCTCTAAAATAAGTTTTAGCACTACAACACAATTTAATTACGTCATTTGATGGGTATGTAAGATAGCCTTTATTTGTTTTTGAAAAATCCTTTTTGATTATCAAACAATTATATAATGTATCGGATGATTTCGATATCAAACTTTGAACGCCATACTCACACTTAATCTTGTTAGAATTTGTTTTTTACCACAAACCCCGATATATATGAAACAATCATGATAGACATTTGAGAAAGAGAAGCAGTATAATCTATCAGTCAAATTTTGTCGCCGAAATCAGTTTCTTCGTTTTATTTCTTTTTTATTTTATTTTATTGGGGAAAACAAAAAATTTTTCGTTACTGTCTTGCATCAATTCTTTAAAAAATGTATTATATTTTAAAGAATTATTAATTTTAGCTACTGTTGACATAGTGTTAGTAGATAAAACTGCTATTTTCTCTAGTTCTAAGCAATTGCCACTTTCACTTATTTTGATTTTAGTGTGACAAATTAATCTTTTGTACGCTGCAATAAAATTTTAAATTAAGCAATGATGATGACTTGTAAATTTATTGTAGTGTAGTTATATTTGGTAAATTTGCTATAAGTAAGTGGTCAATTCGCAGAACTGAAGCAAAATTTACTAGAAATAACTACGACCACTTTCAATATAATTGTTAATATATATTGAAAGAATAAAAACTAAAGAAAATCTTATTAACTATTATTTAGTAAAAAGAAATTAAAAACCGGGCGCTAGTGAGTTCCAGTACTTTCTTTCTTTAGTAATTTCTAGATATAATTTGGTTAAATATGTAGTATGGTAATCCAGTTACGGTGTCTTTAAAACTAAGTTACATTTTATCGATACTTGTGACGTAACCGCTTTGTCAAGCACTAGCGTAAACAAACAATTTTAATTTTTACACAATATTTTCATAAATCCTATTTAAAATTACAAAATATACTTACATACAACAATGGGAATAAGTAATACATTGAAATTACTTTTTTCTCATCGATATAATTGCATAAATTTGACAAAATATGTTTCGGAAACTTATGATGACAAAATTGTATTTACCTGTGAAAAGTGTATTGATTCGGGTTATTTCTTTTTGTCACATCACATTCACACACAGAACAAGACACCATAGCTGTGCTTAAATCTTTTTTGTTCTTTTATTAAGGGATTTTTAAAATAATCACAAAATACACCACGCCGCAAAGCACTCATTGACTCTAGGGGCCCTTTCTTGTGAAAACAATACAATGTCTCAATTGCAATTTATTTTTTGTCTCTTTCTTTCTCCTCTGAAATCAACTGGATCGGGATCTCTCACTCACACGCATTGTGTATCTTTTGCGTAGCAAAAAAATCCTACATCTATGGTTACAAGAGGGGGAAGGGGGTTCAAAAATCTTCAAAACTTGCGTTACGTAATGTTTGAACGCTCCCTGATTTATAATCATGTTAACGAAGCAGCTTGACCTCTGAGCCAAGCGCGATAAATAAAACACAATAACTAAATCTCATTCCACGTTTCTCTTTATTTGAGAAATAAATGAACCACAAATTGAGCAAACAAATGGACAAATCAAAATAAAATATACATAGATATATATTAATTTTTGGATTCGTAAAATCTTTTTTTTACTTTTGTAATAAATATAAGCAATATTAAAGTAGTTAAAAAATCAAAACAATAAATTACAGCCAAATTGTATATGTCTTACATAAAACTTGCCACTGGGTATTTTATTTTTCTATAAAAGTGTAATTTTAAACTACTTACATATAATTAAACAAAGTATGCTGTCAATAAATAATAACACCATCAAAATTACAACACAGTAAAACTACTTTTAAAAATATCGATATGTTGTATCGACATCGACATCCCTAAAACTAAAGAATAGAGATAGACCAAAGAGAAGATGGAGGATAGACCAATTCTGTAGCTAAGAAGTAACGCTAAGTTTACGATCCAAGATATGCGTAGAAGAAAATACCTCTGTATTTGCGTGTACCACATTTACAGTAAGAGTCAAAATTGGAGTACCTCTTTCACTGGAGTGACACTTATTGTTAGTGAAATAAAGTTCAAAAGTGGTAATGCACTTTTGACCCTTACTGTAAATACGGCAGTACATCAAGCTACCCGAAACTCGAAGTTTCCGAATCAACTTTCGAGCCTTATGCTTCAGTGATAAAATTTGAAATCTACTGAAGAAATTTGACAGATCGTAGTAGCTTTGATGTGCTAGCGAATGTGCCGCCAAGGAACGAAAATGCTAATCACCCTAAGGTTAATCTTTAGGGCGATTATCATACAGAACCGCGCTCTATTGCGGGACAGCAGATTTAGCAATGTATCTATATATACAGTATGTTAAATAACAGAGGGCGTTCCCTTAAACTCGTTAATATATATCATTAATAGATTAAAATAAAAATATCAGCATAGAAAAATAAGCATAAAAAAATCCGAATAAAAAAAATTCTAATTGGAAATAAATTTGAAACCTCCTGTTTTAAATCAAAATAGTAGTCGTCATGTATAAATAAATTGCGACGTTGCCATCTTTCATGTTCGCGTGTACAGTGTGTTTCTTTTACATGTCAATTTAAAATTTTTATTGAATATTTTCCTATTGGAAAAAACTTTAAAACATTTTGTTTTCGAATGGAAATATTTTTTTTAGCATGTATGTATGCTATACTATTTCGGGTTAACGGGAACGCCCTCTGTTAGTTAACATACTGTATACTAATATTATAAAGCTGAAGAGTTTGTTTGTTTTAACGCGCTAATCTCAGAAACCACTGGACTAATTTGAAAAAATCTTTTTGCAATGGATAGCCCATTAATCCAGGAAGGCTTTAGGCTATATAACATCACGCTGCGACCAATAGGAGCAGAGCATATTGAAACCTACGCGGGTGAAACCGTGGGGCGCAGCTAGTCAGTTAATATAGAACACGCAAACCGCACGCGGCACAGTATGAAAACCTTATTATTCGTCCAACTACATCATTGACAAACTTTTCGTACGAACATTGCTGTTTGAAAAGGGGAAATGTGCCAATTATGCAGAGCTCTTCTCTGCTTACTTAAAAAAATCCTAACACTTTCGTTCCTTGACTGCATAAATAGGGTAGAAGTAAGATGAAGATGAAAAGGTCGAAAATATCTACTTTTAACACAGTTAACGGAGCAGTATGAATATATGACTCATAGTGTTTATTCACAAATATTTAGCTTTAGTAAACATAAGCATAGATTTCTTCAATGTAAAGCTGAAAATTGATCATTACAGTCCTCACTACAAGGGAGAACAATGAAATCGCGATAAAAAATCGGACGTTCTATACATTTGAGTTTACTAAAACTTTGGTTTCCTAAGCGGCGAACTTAGATTAAACAAACAACGCAAGGCAAACTTAGACCATTATAATACGGCTTAAGGAAACTTTAGATCTTCAAAATGTCTAGTTAACGAAAACTATGTGTCAATTAACTTTACAACTTAGGTACTACTCCGCAACGCACTTATTTATAATGGTAACTTGGTGATATCAAAACGCTACAGCCGTGCATTCCCAGTGTTTCTACATTTTAACTCTTAAATCTATTAAAATTCTTTGGTAAAGGTTACAGCTATGTTTCATACAAAATCTTAGGCCTCGTTACGACAGTTTGTCGTCGTTTGAAAATTTTAGTCACTGTATAAATTGGCTATGCCATGGTTTGTCAATACCTCAATACACATTTTATTTTTTTTTAGGTTAGATCGGTTATAACTGTAGTGCGTTGGGGTAAGATCGGCCTTGGGGTAAGAACGTACAAATCCAATTTTAAAAATCTAGCATTAAAAAATTAAGCCAAGCTAGCTAAATGTAGCTAGCATTAAAGAATAAAGCGAAATAACTGGGATATTTGATTTGTACGTTCTTACCCCAAGGCCGATCTTACCCCAACGCACCTTATATGTCATACGAAACTTTTGAAACATTGAGTCTGTTTAAGTTTTCGCAAACAGTAGGGTCTGTTATAATAACGTTTGTTTAGGACGTTAGTTACTGATAAAATAACGTTTCTTTCGAATTATTTTACAATCTAGTTTATTCTAAGAACATTTAAAACGTAATTAGAACAGACTTAATATTTCAAAAGTTTCAAATGTTACTCGTTAATAATAATAATTCACATAAAAAGTATGTTATTTCTTGGTTATTTGTATAGCAAAACCTAATTAAAATTACATTTAAATTTTCTTTGGTGTCCAGCAGATGAATATACCTATTGTGAGCAATATATCTGAGGCTCAATGCGACTTATAGCCGACTATTTCGCTTGAAATATCTTTTTTTCTAACCATCTTTAAACTGCTATACCCGGCCGATTAAATCATCCGCTGACTAAAACTTGTGCGCACTAATAATGATACATTTTCTAATAGTAAGTTTGTACAAACCTTTTTATTTGTTTTATAAACTAGTCTTGATCTTAGTCTATTTTAAAAAACCACTGTCAAAATAAACTGCAGTCCTTCCACAGTTATATGACTTGGGATTTTAAATCATTGTCTAAACAACAGTGATCTCTATTCTCGTTACAATAAGGTTGTTATTGTATTACTGCTATTGAGCAGGGGTTAAAGTAACTGTGATATAACTATACAGCCAATAGTTTCTGTAAAAAACTCATCGTGAAAAATTTGGTGCCATGAGCTGTCAGTAATGTCAATCCCTAGATTTTTTTTATAAATATAAACTTGCGCTTGACCGCAATCCCGCCTGATAGTAAGCTGTGATGGAACTGTTGATGGTAAAGCGCGCTAGTCTGAGTGAATAGGAAGGAAGGCGGTTGAGCGAGGTGATGCAATGTTAAACCCAACAACACGACCAACGATACTGCGCTAGAGGGAGATTGTTCTGGAGACCCTCCACGACCAAACCCCCGACACAACAACATTTGGCGCATCGTACCCGGCACACATCGCAACACAACTGCTCAGACCCGTCCTCCGTATGGCTTCATCAGACATCATGCCGGAACACGACGAATCACTTGGCGGCAAGACTTTGTCTGGTGGGTGGTAACTTCTGCCGGCAGACGATGGCCTACCGCCGAGAAGTCGACACTCATTTCACTTTAAGTTTTTCACCTAATCCCATTGCAGTAGGCCTAGTATGAGTTTTCATTACGAAACTCGATCGTCGATATCGAGCGCGTTTGGCTAATCGATTGGCCCGCATCTAGTATGTAAGAATTCTCAACCAATGAGAACGCCAAACGCGCTCGATATCGACGATCGAGTCTCGTAATGAAAACTCATACTAGGCATACTGTAAATTTTATTTCTTTGTAAACCCGATTAAGTTCTTCTACAGTTATCATTGTTTACAAATGATACAAATATTTGTATGAAAACACACCACGCGAGACTAGCCGAGTTATTATAACATAATAATTAAAATATTACACTACTTTGGCTGAGGCTTTCAATTACGGATTAATTCACATTTTTAACTTAAATAGATAATATTAAGGAACGTTTACATGACTAATTTTGTTACATTGTATTGGAGCGTTGGAATATTTTTGTTATTATGTACAGACGACAGCACCTCAAGCTACTACAACCTGTCAGATTTCTGTATTAAATTTTCAACCTTATCTCTAAAGCACTAAGGCTCAAGGTTGATTGGGAATATTTGGCCTGCTATCCTTCGTACTACAAACGAAGGCACATCCAGTTTCTACAATATGTCAAAGTTTAAAAGATTTTATATATTAGACTTTCATATTTTTTCCCCTTGTTCTTAGACCTATTGTCCACATTTCTGTTTTACTTCTCCTTTCGCAGGTCTGCTGGAAGATATTTCTTAAGAAATTAGCACGACCTTTGTACTCAGATCTTAATTTTGACATACCCTTATGTATTTTATTGTGTGTACAGTCAAGACCAAAAGTCGAGTTACAATCTCACAAAACTATGGCCAAGCAATACTAGTTGTAGTTACGACCTTCTTCTATAATAAAGTTTGATACACACTCATACACTTTGACAACTTGCTGCCCGCTTATGATTGTTAGGTACTACTTACTAATTTCAACATTCACAGTAAGTGTTTAAATAGCCTAGCGGTTCTCGCCTTGATAGCCGTTCAAGGTGGTTCGAGTTCAAATCTAATAACTTACAAAATATTTTTGAAATGTTTATTGGTGAGTTATGAATGCTGACAACAAAAATATGTAAAAATACCGATCCGCAACTTAACGATGATACTTTATTTTAAGATTTTTTCTATATTAGAGTCATTATAAAAAGATGATGGTAGATTTGAAACAAACTGAACAAAAAATATTCCACTACCTGCAATAACTATTATTAACTACAATAACTCAAATAATATTACTTAGCTGTTGTTGGTTGGTGAACATATAGTTACGAGTTCATGTTATTAGTTTTACTTTTTTAATCAATATGCAGGCATATGCAGCAATATATCTCAAATATCATAATATGGAACCGGCTTTTGTGTAAGTTGTTTTTATTATTATTTGGGTAAGATGCAAACCAACCGCTTGTTGCAAGTGTGTAATAAAATTGTTATTGTTTTAGAGAAATACTGTAAGCCAGAGTCAAGAGGTTGGAGGACGAAGGTGGCTTATGTGTCGAGATAAGTGGAACGAAACAACAATATTTACCGTTGAATAAACCTTTGAAACGTGCGAAGAAGGGAGGTTGCATTTGTGGTTTAAAAATATACTGGCTAAACAAACAAAAAAAAAAAAACAATTTATAACAATCACAGTGCAGAAGTGTCCTACAGAGTGTTTTAAATATATACCATTATATATCTTAATAACAGACTCTAAACCAACTCGTAAAGTAATTTAGCTAAGTGACAGTAATATGTTCGGTTGGCTTAATGGCTAACAGATGTCGCCTTTTGCAATTTCAATACAAATTACTTTTGGTAAATTATAAAAACAATCATTTCGGAATTCGATAAGAAATAAGTTCGTTTACTTTTGAACTAAGAAAGCGCTTGAAGATTATAATCTCATGCCTTCAAACTACGAAAAAAGGCATTGCAGGATGGCAGCACATGCTATACACGCAAAAAAATTGTAAATGTAATAAGCACTGTTTTGTGTTCTAAGTATAGATTATTTTATGATTGTAATAATATTCAGGTTAAGCTTCAATCCTCTTTTCTTTAAGAAAATGAATAATTAAGCTATAACCTCTTTAATGATAAAATATAATACTATAACTTTCATATCTAAAACCAAAAATATTTTTTATATTTTTTAACATAATAATATCATAAGTTTGTCAAGGATTACTTTTATATAAAATATTACAATACCTACTGCTATTTCAACGTTTGTTTCATTTATTAGTATAAGTATATCTATACCGAATAATATATAACCTTATAATATATTGCATTAATATGCTTATTGTTTTATTTTTATATATTTTTTATTATATTACATCTATAGTAAACTAAAACATATAATAAAAACCTATTTTGGTATAAATATTCAGTAAATTTTCCTATTCGTTTAAATATTATTTGCAAACATTTTTACTTTAAAATAAATTTCAGTTATCATAATTTTAAATTATATGAAACAACAAAAAGATTTTTCATTATTAAGGATCGAACCCACAATCGCTCGCTTATGATAGACCATTGTTAAGTGCGGCCGCTAACTTAACTTCAAATGAAGTAACGAAATTTTGCATTACTTTAAAGAAAGACGAAGACTGCGATAAAAAAATAATGCGTTAGTGTGCGTGGCCGGTTTAGCGCAGGCGACAGTAGTCTTTAAGGTGGGAATGGACTTCTACAGCTGATAGTACATTATAATTTAATAATAATAATAATAATAATAATCTTTATTTATATAGAAGACAGATTGTAGTACATTTTACATTTTTTACATAGTGGGTAGTTTTACATTTCTGACAATCAAGTGGGTGACGTACTGTTCTCCTTGCTAGGCTATGAAATAGCCTGTATTAAGAAGTAACAGTGCCTATCCCCTAGAGTTGGATGATAACAATTTCATTTTAAAAAACTTATCTTACGTAAAATGCTTAACAAATATTATCATTTTTGTATGACAGATATTGTTTGTGTGTGAGTATGTGTGTGAGTGTGCGTGTGTCGTGTATGGTGAATGCATAAGTGTATGAATGAGTAAGTGTGTGTAAACAAGCTGCTGTGAAAGCGTGCGTGGCTGTGTAGTCCTGTGAGTGGGTTTAATTAGTGTGTGTCTATGTTTTAGGGTGTGGTACAAGTTACAAACTTGTCATACCACAATATTAAATTAAATATTTTTCTGTTTCGTCATATGTTTTATTTTGGAGGAATGTGCGGAGAGCCTTTTTACAATTATGATAGGAGAGTCTATAAATTGGACATGTTTTGTTAATTACATTGTAAAGGTACGGACCTAAATAATAAAAAAATCTTTTAGTAAAAGTGAAGCGAGTTTTTGGTGTGGTGCATATTATATCTTTTCGGCGTTTGGTAATTTCAATATAGGGGGTTATTCGGTGTTGCAGTAAAATTGTTTGTAAAATAAAATGTTGCCGGACGTTGAGGACATTGCAATTTGTGTATAATTGATTAGTAGGATAGATTAGAGGACGGAAGGTAGCCACTTTTAGAATGGCCCGGTGCGCTACTTCCAATGGTTTAAGGATAGTTTTTGCAGCACCACCCCAACATGGAATACAATAAGTAATAATAGATAGGCATAAGGCAAAATATACATTACGTATGATAGTAGGGTTAGCAATGCTTCTAAGCGTTTAAATATATATATAAGTTTACGAACTCTGCTAGTGAGGAGATTAATATGAGATTTAAATTTAAGGTACTTATCTATGATTATGCCTAGGTATTTGATTTCGTCCGTAGAAGATATGAGTGTACATTGACATGGCACCTGAAATTGCGAATTACAGGTGTGAGCTCTAACTAATATTGTTTGGTTTGGTTGAGTTGTAGTGCTGATCGAGTATGTAATTAACTTTGTTTTGGAGGTATTAAGCGTAAGCATGTGGAGATTAAGCCAGGACACCGCTACACTAAAGCCACTCTGTGCCTTTTCCTCGAGTTCAGACCATGTGTCAGCGACGAAAGTTATAGCAGTGTCGTCTGCATATGATGTTATCTTAGCATTTGGTATATCTAAATTGCATAAGTCGTTTATAAAAACGAGAAATAAGGTGGGACCTAAAATGCTTCCTTGTGGTACGCCATAATTGATGGGGAGTTCATTGCTACAATGCTGATGAATTTTGACTACCTGGGAGCGATTTGTGAGGTAGCTTTGAAAGAGATCAAGTTGCGATCCCCTGACACCCATCTTTTCAAGTTTGAGTAATAGAAAACGAACGGGGACGGTGTCGAACGCCTTTGCAAGGTCCAAGAATATTGTAAGGACTTTTTTATTTGAGTTAAGGTTTTTTACAATATTATTGGTTAATTCCTGAACCGCGTCATAGGTTGACTTGTTTTTGCGAAATCCAAATTGTTGTGTTGATATTAGTTTGTGGTGTTCTAAGTAGGTTACAAGTCTTTTGTTAATAAGACGTTCAAGTATCTTGGATAAGGCAGTTAGAATTGCTATAGGTCGGTAATTATTCGGCATATTCCCGTCGCCTCCCTTGTAGACTGGGTGAAAAAAAAATAAAAAATAGGTAAATCCTTACTAATATTATAAATGGGAAGGTAAGTTTGTTTATTTGTTTGTTCCACTTCCAAGCCGTAACTACTGAACCGATTGCTTTGAAATTTTGCAGACGTAAGGTTAGAAGTCCGGATTAAATAATAGGGTACTTTTTATCTCAGAAAAATTTGATATTCCTGAGGGAAATCTAAAAAGCGCGACATAACCGCACTCCACGCGGGCGGAAAGCTAGTAAATAAATAAAGCAATAAGGTTGAAGATTGAATGATATAATTTGACAGTTTCTGGTTGCTTGACCTACTTATGTCTGTACAGTTTCATAGTTTAAGGAGATCCCGAGACGATCGACTGGGCAACTCAAACGAAATATAGATGCAGATTTTTAACTTACAAATTATTTATATAAATTTAAAACGCTAAAGTTCAAACGCACCAATACTCAGTAACTATAAATTATTACATTTTGTAATTTATTATTTTAATTAAAATATAAATTTCGAATACTTAAATATAAATGACTATCATTAAATAAAATTCGTCTATAAATGCCAAAAATCCCTGATATAAAAAAGATATTCAAAATTATTATGACGATATTATACCCATTATTTTTTTTTAAATATGGCAAGTAATCTTTATTTTATCATAATATTTGTTACCACTTAAAAATAACTTTATAAATTATTGTGATGGTGAAACAATCGAACTTTAAATTACCTGCAGTAAAAATAGCTTTTTGTTACCATTTTTTAACGAAATTTAAATAGTGATGTGACAAAAGAATCGATACATTCTATTAACATCCAGTTCAAAATCGATCAATGTTAAATTGCTTTTAATATAAGCGCAAAGTATATTTATACAGTATGTTAACTAACAGAGGGCGTTCCCGTTAACCCGAAATAGTATAGCATACATACATGCTAAAAAAAATATTTCCATTCGAAAACAAAATGTTTTAAAATTTTTTCCAATATGAAAATATTCAATAAAATTTTTAAATTGACATGTAAAAGAAACACACTGTACACGCGAACATGAAAGACGGCAACGTCGCAATTTATTTATACATGACGACTACTATTTTGATTTAAAACAGGAGGTTTGTAAATTTATTTTCAATTATAATTATTTTAATCTATTAATGATATATATTAACGAGTTTAAGGGAACGCCCTCTGTTATTTAACATACTGTATAGCAAACCTACTAATATTACAAATGCTAAAGTTTGTGAGAACGTATGGGTGATATTTTATTTATACAATATGTAAGAAAACCCCGTTCAACCCATAAGGGTAATAAAGGTTAGGTAAACACATGACCAAATAAAATATAAAGTTTTACATAATCATCATAATAACAATAGTAATGATTTTTTAAATAATCATTTTTTTTTCCGCGAATTAATTCCAACTTCCCCAAAGGAGATGATTCATTTTGGGCCACCACTATGTACAGTATATAGATAAAAAGGAAAAAAATAATAGATTTTCAGAAAAATACTACAAAATTAATTTGAATAAAACTACAGGTACATATAATTAATTTTTTGAAACATTTTTAGTGAGATAACCTTTTTTTAAGGTAGCCATGACAGTGGTTATGAAGTTTGATTGACAACTTTGACAACTCTATTCTCCCGTTGTGCTCATGGCGAGTGTTGATTTGAGTTGATTGTGTCTCGGAGATTTTAGTGATTGTTTTTGTTTTGTGTCCGTATGTCCGGAATTCAAGTTTTGTTTGTTATTCGCAGTCATATGGTACATAATATAGCTAGGATAGCCTTAGACACATGACACGTCAATCAAATGTCACTGTCAAAATCTTATTTCGTCTATTGCTGACCACCATATTTATTAGTAGTTGTGTTGCACTCCTTGACCGAGTTAAATTAAATCTGTATAAAAACTAAGCCAAAATATAGGAAATTAACATTAAAAACAGTTAGCTATAGCGTAACTATACCTAGTACTAAGTGTACAATGTGCTGGCCCAGGCTCCATACATTTCTGAAACATCTCCTTTGGTAATTTTTAAAAAAAGTGACTACACCTTTTTAACGGTATTATTATGAGCGTTGCGACCGCGTGCCGCATGTATTGCCAACCACACATGTATTAAGTTACCTCCTTTTTTATTTTTAGGAGGTATTTTTTTTTTAGTTTTCCCGGGTTTGTAGGCATTAGTAGAATCAGCTATCGATTCCTAACAATACTTTCACGGATCGGACAGGGTTTTCTTTACATATTGTATAAATTGATTGTTTATGGTTAAATCAAAATTCACCACATCACTAGTTGGATACCGTGTAACATTTATATATATTTTTGACTAAATGGCAGTAAATCATTTTTCTGGAGAAAATTCAATAGTTCGTATTTGGTACAGACGACAGCACATCAAGCTACTACAATCTGTCAAATTCCTTTATTAGATATTCCACTTTATCACTAAACATAATTATATGGAATATTTGACAGTTTCGGGCTGCTTGACCTGCTGTCGTCTGTACTTTAAAGAATGTGAATTATGACGTACGGGAAGTTATATTTTTACTAGCTTATCAAAGGCCATACAAACTATAGCAACACAGTCCCGTGTAAAAAGATTGATTCAGAAGATTTTGTGCTGAACTTAAATCAAAACTTACTAACGTAATAGATATTTTGCGATCTGTATAACGGGCCATCTTCTTTGTACACATGACTTAATTAGCCCATAATGTTCCCATGTGACACAGTGTGATTACCACGAGTTTTAATTTCAGACTCGATTGTCGATATCGACCGCGTTTGACTCATTGATTGGCCCGTCAAAACAATGTCTAAATGTATTTGGGAAAAAATATAACATGGTAAAAATGATTGGATTCAGTTGCTTATTCTGAACAAACTATATTCAGCCCCCTAATCGGCGAACACATTTTTGTCAAATGATTGCGACTAGTTGGTATCAGTTGGGATCGTTCGGACCGCCCATTGGTCCGTTCGGTCCAAACGATCCCAACTAGTCGCAATCATTTGACAAAAATGTGTTCGCCGATTAGGGGGCAGGGTTTGGTATAAAGTAAAAATAACGTTGTATACAGGGTGTATCTGACATCGTAACGCAAACTTCGCGAAAAGCCTAGACTTCATGCCACTAATTAAACTATGATAGTCATTTATGTCGTTAATGAACGGTTACAGAATTCACAGTGTTTAAAAAAAAGTGTTGGCTCGGCCTTTGAACGTTGCAAGCGTGCCGCCGTACGGGTTTGTAGGTATGACGTTGATCCCTGATGTGAACTCTATTAAATCAGCTGATAAGATAAGTTTTTCGAGTTTTGTTTTCATTACGCTTTTTTGTGTAATTAGCGAATTAATTAATTTTTACTTTAAAATCTTATTGGGTTATAACAGTATAGCAATTATGAACGGTTTAAAGTGAAAAAAACTACATACATATTTTTTTAAATCATGAAAAAGCCGACGAAAAATTCCACCACTGGGGGGTACAGAATCACGTACTGGATCCATGGTACTCGTGTGTGCGTCGATGTCAGATACACCCTTTATAAAAGATGGGACCGTTACCACTGGGCCACCCTGATCTGAGTTAAAAGGAGAAAACATTTTTCTATTTGTACCCATCTTTTTACACCAGACTGTGCCACGGCTACACACCAAGCTATTACAACCAGTATAGGCTGACTCCTGATTGTACATACAATGTGAGGTCAGCTAAAACTGGCATAGAGCTTGATGTATAACCGTATTATTATGCCGTTTTTGGTAACAAAATTTAATTATTATATTAATTTTCTAATGTCTATTATTTTATAATAAAAACTCCAAATATACATACATATACACATAATTATCTACAATTATCCAATTACATGTTTCAGACTTGAGACGAAACCAGTCGGTTTTGGAATGTTTTGAATTAGTTTGAAAAAGGAATTGTTCTTCTATTTTTTTTTTTTTTTTTAACACTGAATATAACAAACAGGCTTTTTAGGAATTGTTAACAATTGTGGGATGTAATAAATGCGAATAACTTTGAAGTGCTTCCATTTTAATTTACATAGAATGCCAAATACGTTTCCTTTGATTTCTATACTTGATTTGACGCAAAGCAATAAGAGTTCTTGTATTTTTTTTAGTCTAGTATACATTGTTTTTGTTTCATTATACCAAGTTTAAATATGGAAGGTGCAACTGATCGACTCAAAACACCTCATCCCATAAATAATGTCACGTGGTCATTAATAAATTGCTACCTTTAGTCTATTCTAAAAGTATCTGAAGAAGGTGGAAAAAATCCCGTTCAGACTAAATTTTTACAAAATCACTCACTAAGGAGAATTCTTCCACGTTTGTCTGTATTTAGAAGCTCTCAATTTCTATGTGTCATCATCACTTTAGCAGCGAATGTTATTCTTAAAATTTAAAATTGGAATCATGGACGACAGTTGAGATTATAAAATGAACAAGTGTCAAAAAAGTGGATATAAAATTAGAATTCTGAAAGTAATTTTAAAAACACCATTGTTTTATCAGAATTGAGTCTGCATCTGTACTTATGATTATAAATATTGTTTTTTTTTGGGTGTTAGTGTTAGCAATATTTTTGTATAAGCGTGTTTTTGTGACGAATAACCCAATGGTTATTTCTTCTTTCAGATACTTTTGAAACAAACCATAGTTACACCCATAAACTTTTATCTCAACAAGACATAATAAACAATATTTCTTTTTTTTTTACCTATTCCCAGCCAGTACTGTTATATTCAGCATAACAAAACTTTACGGTGTTCAACCTCTTAAGTAGTTGTGTCATTACCTCGCAGCAATTTGGGCAGGGTTCCAGTACCGAGCTTAATGCCGTAGGGTCGCAGGTGGTATATTAAGTAATCTAGTACGTACATCTGTTCAGGACCTACATAGTGGAAGGAGACCGCATGGTCTGAACAGCAATCGAGACCCTGGAAAGAGTAGAAAAGTAATTTATGTAAGACGCATCTTAAGAGGGGACTCTAATGGAGCTTTTTATAATACATAATTCGCATAATTTTTTCCTACAATTTAACACCTTGACTATAACTTCCAAATCCTATAAATTACAAAACTTAAAAAGAAATATTCCTACTCCTCTCATACACAGAAGGATTGTGCGTAATCAGCACGCTTGCTCAATGCGGGTTGGCGATTTTAGACTTAAAGTCCAGGTTACATCAAGATGTTTCCTTCACCTTATAATCTGTCATTGGTGTCCAAGATATACTTAGAAAGTACATATAACGTAGAAAAGTTACATTGGTACTTGCCCGACCTTTTTTTTTTAAATTACAAACTAGCGCTTGACTGCAATGCCGCCTGATGGTAAGCAGTGATGCAATCGCTGACGGTAAGGCGCGCTAGTTTATTAAACCTACTCACTCAAAGGAAGTGAGTAAATAGGAAGGAAGACGGCAGTTGAGCGCGGTGATGCAATGTTAAACCTAACAACACGACCAACGATGCTGCGCCAGAGGGAGATTGATCTGGAGGCCCTTCACAATCAAACTCCCGACACAACAACATTTCGCGTATCGTACCCGGCACGTACATCGCAAGACAACTGCTCAGACCCGTCCTCCTTACGGCTTCACCAGACATCATGCCGGAACACGACGAATCGCTTGGCGGCATGACTTTGTCTGGTGGGTGGTAACTTATGCCGGCGGCCGATGTTATGGCCTACCACCGAGAAAATCTGGAATCGAACCCGTACACTCATAGTTGAGAGGCTGGTGTTTTAACCACTAGGCCACCACAAAAACTATAATTACGCATAATTATATGAAAAGCTTGTAACTGTAGTATATAAAATAATAAAAAGAAACAGTTTACTAACCTCATCAGTGGGATAGAAGATATACTTCCAATACCAGAAATCTTTGTCTTTGTTTGGGAACAGATGGTCCTGTGGCACGAACGGGAAGAACCTGCCTCTTTGATGTTCATCGCGGGAGTCCATCGCACGGACACCTATCTTGTCGAGGCATTTACCTGAAAATTAATACATATACGATTATTATTTTAATTTTTACTTGACTTCCAAGGTACTAAACCCCACTATTCCTTGGAGAACCATGAGTCGGGGGCCCGCGAGATACTACTACATTCGCCGCACCCCCGTCTGGTATCAGCCCCCCATCCCTAGCGGTCTCCATCACCAAGTGCACCCAATACCACGATCGCACATACCACCACTAAGACGCTCATACCTGCATATCCTCCTTTATACGAAACCTAAATGCGGTTTGTTCAGAATAAGCAACTGAATCGATTCCAATCATTTTTACACCACGTTATATTTTTTCCCACATACATTTAGAAATTGTTGCAGCGTGGCTACCGATCGCACAAGTTCAGTTTACGTAGATCATACTTGGCGCGTACGCATGCTCGCGCCACAGCTGACGCCACAGGTCAACGCACCGCTCGCCCGCCCGAGCGGAGCGTTGACCATATTTTTGTTGGGACAACCAGGTAAGATAACAAGCTCATAACTATGTGGTTTTTCATGATATCTTTTTAAAAGGATTTCCCGTTGTGTTCTTGTCGAGTGTTGATTTGAGCTGATTGTGTTTACGTAATGGGCCGTATGTTCGGAATTCATATTATATTCATATGGTAGATAATTAGATACGATAGCCTTAGACACATGACACGTCAATCAAATGTCACTGTCAAAATCTTATTTCGTTTATTGCTGACCACCATATTTATTAGTAGTTGTGTTGTACTCCTTGGCAGAGTTAAATTAAATCTGTATAAAAACTAAGCCAAGATAAAGGAAATTAACATTAAAAACAGTTAACTATAGCGTAACTATACCTAGCATTAAATGTACAATGTGCTGGTCCAGGCTCCATACATTTCTGAAACATCTCCTTTTGTACATAGATTCTTTACATAAAAATATTGGACACTTGCTTCGGGTTTCGCATAATCAAAATTTATTTTATAATTTTTATATCGTAGCTATTCATTTGTAGAAGCTGGGTGGAAAAGGCAAGACAAAAACTCAATAGTTTCAGATAGTCTTTTTTTCTCGGTGGTAGGCCATAACATCGGCTGCCGTCAGAAGTGCAGAAGTTACCACCCACCAGACAAAGTCTTGCCGCCAAGCGATTCGTCGTGTTCCGGCATGATGTCTGGTGAAGCCGTACGGAGGACTGGTCTGAGCACCGGGTAGGATGAGCCAAATGGCGACGGGGTTTGTCAGACTTTTACTGACTAAAACCACCCCGGTGTCTCTTCTAGAGCGCGCGTGGGGCCGCGGGAGTTAAATTCTTCCGCAGCCCCACACTCTCGTGCTGACGGGGTAGTGGGGTGTTAAGCTACCCCGTGCATCGCCTCAGAGGCGCGCGCTGACACTCGCGCGCGCCTCCGCCGCGGGGTCCATCGAATAGGGGGCCCCCCATATCTCGCCCCTGGACCCATTCATGGGGGGCGCGTTAGCCCTTCTTCGGCGCCCGGTGCGTCTTCTGCGGCCCGGGATCTCCCTCTCCCGTTTGCGACATCACGTCCTCGCAGAAGGACACCACCGCGTCCCACGACTCTGCGCTGCCGGCCATCCTCCGCACTACGCCGGCACTCTCTTGTGGGACACGGCGCTTCCTCTCAACTATTGTGCATCACCTCGCTCCCTGCCTAGGCGACTGCCGAAGCAGCCGTCCCCGACAGCACCTCGTCACCCTGAACGACAGGGAGCCGTCCTTCTCCCGAGCCAGTCGTCCTGGCCGGATCGCCTCGACGTAGCGAGGCCGGCGGTAGCGCGCATAAGCCTCTGCCGCCAGTCCGCCACCAGGACCTGACGGAGCTCCTCTCGGCGCAGCTCGCTGCCTCTGCGCCGGACTGGAGCCCCGTGTCCGCTCTTCCTCGCGCCAATACGAGTAGTCTAGGTCGGGCTCCGGCCAGGACGCAAGCCGCCTCGTACGTGCGATACCCGCGGACGACCCTGACGGCCATCGCCCTGCGGCTTACGCAGAATCTAGTGTTCTCAGGTCTCGCCCACACAGGGGCCCCATACAGGGCCATCCGCACGATTCCCACGCGCCTACAGGCGGCGCTCGGGCCCCCCCATGTTGGGAAGCAGTCAGCGCGCCTGCTGCACCCATCAGCTTGGGCGCCAGCCGCCGGAAGTGGGGTCCGAATTCCCATCGGCTGTCGAGCACCAATCCCAGATACTTCATGGTGGACTCGACAGCTATCCGGGCACCACTGACCACGATATGTGATCCCGGCACCGGCGCACGCCGGGCCGACTTATCAAGGGCCACCTCCATGCGGGTCAACCTGCGATCCTATCCGGTGCACCCGCCGAAGCAGCCGTGACCGGAGAGTACCTCACCAAACGGAAGATTGCATCACCTCGCTCCCGCTCGGCTTAATAAACTAGTGCGCTTTACCATCAACGATTGCATCACTGCTTACCATCAGGCGGGATTGCAGTCAAGCACTAGTTTATCAGCGAAAGTAACTTTGTCTGTCTGTCTGTCGTCTGTCTGTCTGTCTGTCTGTCTGTCTGTCTGTCTGTTACGCTTTCCCGCAAACCTCTCAACCGATTTTGATGAAATTTGGCACAGACAATCTTTGGACCCTGAGAAAAAACATAGGCTACCTGAAAAAATTGATATTCCCGAGGGAAATCTAAAAAGCGCGATATAACCGAACTCCACGCGGGCGAAGCCGCGGGCGGAAAGCTAGTAATTAATAAAAAAAAAATGCTCATAATATCTTACCTATCTCAGCGTCCTCGGCTCCCGCGTCATCTTGGCGACACAGTGTGGGCGTAGGCAACGCTTTGTTAACGAACCTGTCCAGGGCTTCTCTGCTCAGCACGTAACCTGCACCGCCGCTCATATAACCCTGTGGGTTAAAAAAATTATTCATGTTAAAAAATCTCTAAACAAAATCTCCCTGTCTCTCTCTTTATCCACTTCATTACTTAAGGTTGTGTCCTTGAAAAGTGTGTGTTGCCAACTCCAAACAAAATTACTCTTTGTCGTATGAACGATACTAGAAGGCAAAGAAAGAGAGAGAGAGAGAGAGAAATCTCTCTCTCTCCGTCCACTTCATTATTTAAGGTTGTTTCTTTGAAAACTGTGTGCTGCCAATCTCCAAACAAAATGACTCCTTGGACTATGAACGATACTAGAAGGCGAAGAGAGAGAGAGAGAGGGAGAAATATCTTATAACTCTCTTTCTCTCTCTTCGTCCACTTCATAACTGAAGGTTGTGTCCTTGAAAGGTGTGTGTTGCCTCTCTTATGATATTTCTACATTTCGCACGATCTTCAGCGCTCTCGCAGTCACAGCTGCTATTGACAATCCCGTAAAGCAAGCCGTAAAGACACGTAACGCGTAAATCAATTGGAATCATTTTGAAACATTATTAATAATCCGTTGCTCTATATGTTCAAAAAATGTGTCCGCTCAACAACGTAAATAAAGCAATGAATGTCGTTGTACTGTCAAAATGAAGCCGATTTCTGCTGATAGTGCAATTACACTGCTGCAGAGAGTGAACCAGACATACCTGCGGCGTGAAATGCTTGAAACGACAACCAAAGTACATAGGGTCTGTACTATCGTAATCTGCCAGCATGTACCTCAGGTTTTCAACCACCACGTACCTGAAATAGTAGACGAAGAATAAATAAATAATTAATGGAAAAAATTTAAAGTAAAAATCTTTTTTTGTTGATGGTCTTTGATGATTTGAAAAACTATTGCCGTCTGTACCTGTGTATACCTGTATTCCTAAAAGGTTATTCGGGCGTTAAGAGGGGACCCTAGTGCCGAGGAATTAAAAAAAAAATGTATTTGAAGAAACTATGGCCGTCGCGCTGCTTCCAACCTCTCCCGTAAAGTGCGAATGGGACAGTTGCAGCTCAGGCTGATTTTACCTACAAAAACGTTGACCAAAAGACGTTTGGTATTCTTTCCACTGTTTTCTCATTCAAAACACTACAGATCTCAAAATTTAGAGGAAAAGTATATCTATGCTTCTATTATTTTCTTTGTGTGAAAAACTTATCACATTTGTCTAATAGTCGTCTGAACATCGCGGTAAAAATGGGTTATTTTCCGAGATTTTGAAATATCATATTTGTTTTATTAACTAGCTTGCCCGCGACTTCGTTCGCGTTGACGACAAAACTTATCAAAAGTTTTTTGAATATACAATATGTAAAGAAAACCCTGTCCGATCCATGAAGGTATGATTAAGTATCGATAACTGATTCTACTAAAGCCTACAAAGTCGGGCCACACGTAAAAAAATCCTTTAATAAAAGAAATATTATTTCGCAAAAGGCGGTAACTTAATACATGTGCGGTAGGAAATATACTCGCGGGCGGAGGGGCAGGGCACGCGGCACGCGGTCGTATCGCAATAACCCAGCCGAATAAACACTTTTTAAAAATTTACCATATTTTGTGGAAGTTGGAATTAATTGGCAACAAAAAAAGATTATTTCAAAACAAAGGATAATAAAGGTTAGGTAAAACCTTTATTATCCTTATGGGTCGGAAAGCGTTTTCTTTACATATTGTTTAAAGTACTATCGAGTATACAGGTATTAATAATTCCGTCCCGGTGCCGGCACTTTGTGGCCAATTACAAAATCTTTAAGACTACCTTTAGAGAAGAGCCCTAACCTCTGGCGCCTTGTATATGTAAGTATATACTAATAAATAAGCAGCAACCCTAACTTCTAATAAACTAAAATCTATACGAATGACTGATTCTACCTAAGAGTACTAAAAATTACCTATGTTACACACTATCAAAATTTTACCTATATTGAAATTAAAATTTATAAGGTCTACGCTTTATAAAAGTAAACCTAAGTAACTACCTAATAAACTACTAAAATAAAATACCTACCTACCTAAATCAACCTATTTCTGATGATAACTTATCTAAACTCAATAAATAAGCAGAATACCTAAAAAGTTATATCTAGGTATATGAATGACTAATACTTACCTAACAGTATTATAAAATAACGAAAATAAGAAATAATAATTATTATTATCGTAGTGTGTCAATTAAATTGGGCGTATGGCGAGCGAAATTGTAACTAAGATAAAATATTATAGTATCTTATCTGATATCTATGATCTTAACCGTATATAGCGCCCAACTCCAGCGCGGGTGACACAAGCTACGACAAACTTATTACTTGCGGTTGGTATAGTAATCGGGTTTAGGGATCGAACCGCAAAATTATGTTTGTTTATTATTGTATATACTTTTCTGGGATGAAAAGAACCCAGTATGTACAAACAGACAGACAAAAAATGTTTAAATCACATATTTGGGTTCGGTTTCGGTTTAATAACACCCCTGCCATTTTTAGGGTTCCGTTGCCAAATGGCACCCTTAAAAACGGAACCCTTATAGATTCGTCATGTCTGTCTGTCCATATGTCACAGCCATTTTTTTCCGAAACTATAAGAGCTATACTGTTGAAACTGGGTAGGGTTAGGATGTATTCTGTGAACCGCATTAAGATTTTGATGCAAAAATCATAATAAATATTGGAGGCCATACTTAGAACTAAAACTCCAAAATGTTTTTTTTTTTCATTGCACACATACTTGTGGGGTATCTATGGATAGGTCTTCAAAAATGATATCGAGGTTTCTAAAACACTTTTTTCTAAACCGAATAGTTTGCGTGACAGACGCTTCCAAAGTGCAAAAAAGTTGGTCCCCCCCCCTTCCCTCTAACTTCTAAAATAGGAAAATGAAAAATCTAAAAAAAACATATGATGTACATTACTATAAAAACTACCAACGAAAATTGTTTTGAACGAGATCTAGTAAGTAGTTTTTTTTAATACCTCGTAAATCGTATACCGCTTATTACCGCGTAATCTTTCATACAAATAAATCCTTTAATTTCATAAATCAATGGTACAGAACCCTTTGCGTCAGTCCGACACACACTTGGCCGGTTATTTTTTTTTAATATTTTCTATGTACGGACGACAGCAGATTAAGCTACCCCAAACTGTCAGATATTCCCAATCAACCTTGAGCCTTAATGCTTTAGAGGTAAAGATAAAAATCTAATAAGGAAATCTGACAGATTGTAGTAGCTTGATGTGCTGTCGTCAGTACATACAGAATTTATACTTCTGCAGATTTATTATAAGTATAGATTAAGTTTTGGAAAAAATCAAATGATAGGGGCACGTACATACAAGGTGCAAAATTGTAGAAAAAAAAATTGCTCTAAAAGCGTTTATCCACGAAGAAAACAGCGGAATAAGTTTGAAGAAAAAGAAAGCGCCACTAGACTCCCCTCTTAAACATTTGAATAAACATTTTTTATAGTCCATTCAACTGATTTGAAACCACTATTACGTTAATAGTATGACAATTGGTAGCTGCATTAAACAGTTGGCATTGCGATTTTTTTTTACTTTTAATGACATCCTTTATAGCCTTCGCAATAGATATCAAAATCGGTTGAACGCACTGTAAAAAGGTTTTCTTTCATGTTTTATTCCGACTGCAGTATAGGTACAAAAATATTTACTTAGAGGGAATAAATCACTGCCTTGTTGCAGTTTTACTTGTAACAATAAGTAAGCCACCATCGACCTTTGTGTCGCTTAGTTGTCGTTTGCAGCTGTTTTCAATTTTTAGCGATGATTTCTTTACATTAAAAATCTTATTTTTTAAACCCATAGTCACTATGGCATAGTGGGATCATAGTTGACCGTAAATATTATGTCTAATCAAAGTAGGCCCTTCACCTTCAGTATACCAGTGCTGCAGAATTTATTTTTTAAATATCGCAACGTTTGGAAATCAAGCCTTTTTGGCCCACTGATATTTTTTTTATTTTGAGAATAACTTTGTTAGTTTTAAATGCAATTTTTTTATTATTCGTATTTCTTTGTTTCTTCAAAGTATTTTTTTCAACATTACATAATCAGCGAATAATGTTCTAACTCCTGGGACACAGGCCTCCTTTCGGTCAGAGGGAGTGGGCCGCAATCTAGCACGCGTACCCAATATGGATTGGTAGATGTCACATATCTTCGAAGTTTTGCCTCTAAGTCTAGGGCTTGCAGGTTGCCTCACGATATTTTGCTTCACCGTTTTGAGAGCAGTGATAAAGAAATATTAACATAAACTAAAGCGCCTGATAGGCTTCGAACCTACGACCTACAACTTCTAAGTCGCGGCCGATACCACTAGGCCACCACTGCACCTCCTTCATGATTATTTCTGCAATGAACCTTAGGGGAAGGCAAGTCAGGCCCTAGGCAAGTAAAAATTTTAGAGTGGGTAATTAACCTCTGTGCGCTATAGTCGCATGAGGTTTTTTGGCAATAACCCCGTACATTTTGTTAGTATCTACTGCGTGGTTTATTTAAAATACAGAGATAAGTCCTCGTTTATACTTTGTTTAGTAATTAGGGGAGTTCATACATGATCTGTGAGATTTCCAAGGGGAGGGGAGGGGGCAGCTGCCAATCCCCCTACCCCCTGGGGACGCCCATATAGGGACCAGTTTGCCGCCTGATGGTAAGCAGTAATGCCATCATTGATGATAAAGCGCGCTAGTTTATTAAGAGTCTATTCACTCTAGTCTTGAAGACATTCAAATTGTAGTCCTGACTGTAGTGTTGACTGGCTAACGTAAATAGTTCTTTTATGGGGTACTGTGTAAAATTTTATAATAAAGTACCGCTAGCGATTCAACAACTCAATGAGTCTAAATTTAAAACATGCATTAAACGCACGCTGTGTAAACAAGCATGTTATAAACTGGAAGATTAAAATCCTTGATAAAAATGCTTGGCTAAATCCTCCAATATGGCCAGTCCTGCTCCACAGCCACAGACAATTTTGTAGGTTTGGAAGAGATACCATTCCCCCTTTTTGTTGTTTTCCAAATATTCCTTTTTTATTTTTATTTGTTTATTTCAATTGTGCATAAGATTTTGCTAGCATGATTTTGCAAGTAATTTAGTATTGTATAATGTAAAAGCACTTTTCAAGTTGGGAATGTGAGGCACCATGGACTATGGTTTGTTTTTTTTATATAGGTATGACGGCGTGCTGATTATTAAGACTAATAAGAAAGATCATAACTCAAATTATGTAATCAATATTGTTTTAGTCGACTCGATTAGAGTAAAATTAAAATATGAGCGGGCAACCCCGAACAGAGTAGTAGGCGTGATTTGAAGGGGTGGCGACTGTCATATCATTGACAGCTGCCGACGGAGAAGCACGCGCTCTAACCTATTGGCCCTTATCTATTATAATCTGAGATTTTCATTGTAATCCCTTAATATTAAAGTGATCTAAGTGTCTGTACAGTTAAAATAATAAGAATCCAACATCACACTATAGTTATTGTTCAACGTTTCCTCGAAATACCGCGCGATGGATGCTCATGCGGATGAGAAGACAACTTAACTATCCTGAACCTTTGGCCACGCCTTCCTGACGGTTTTCCCCTACATATATGTATATGTAACTTGTTTGACATTACGAGCATAGCAGTTGAGAGTTTGTCATGCTCACTCAAATGTCTTGCTGATGGTGGCGCGTGTTGTTGGATCATTTGGTTCCCTTCAAAATAGTTGAGCTAAGTGAGGCTGATGCGTGAGCGATGCCCGTGAACGGGGGCCGTCAATGGAAACTGGTCATTTCTTAGCTGCCAGTGGGCTTAATTCATTTTTTATCTTTTCATTAATTTTTATATTTATACATTGTGCTCACATGATAGAAGCAACAGAAATATGTAACGAAGAAATATAACCCATACTATGATTTTAAAAGCGTGTCCATGGAGTTTCTTGCACGTTCTTCTCCATAGAGATCTACGCTTTGGAAGGTGCAATTTAGCTTCACTTTTCTTGGACTGGCCGACATTGACTATTCAAAAGCACCAACGGATGGTTAATTTGAAATAAACAATTTTGATTTCATTTGATTTGAGTCCGACGGAAACACCGCCGCTGGTAAATTGTTCCAGTCCGTCGATGTAAGCGGTATAAAAGACGATGCCAAAAGCATCGTTCGATATCAGACTGTCAAAAATACTCCTTTTGACGAATTTCCGATATCGACAATCGCTGAGATAAGATTGCGACTACATTTTTTGAGAATTTTTCTCTTCTAAGGTAATTTCACACTAGTGTAACTATTTCTTTGTGCAGGTGATTTTACACGTTGTTTGTTATCATATTATAATCTGAATGTTATGACGCTTATCTTAAATAAACATTACACCCATGTTGTATCGCGAAAACACGTTATGAGTAATTGCTGATGCTTTGCAAAGTTGGCCTAGTCCCTATATCGCCTATAGCGACCGGGACTTACAAGTTGTAGCCCGTAGGTTCCAAACCCGTCAGGCGCTTTACTTTACTGAATTAGCTTACTGAGTTCATATAATTCGCTTTTTTACAATGCATAAATATGTGAGCTGTCACGGCCTTTATACCTGGGGCTTATATTTAGGTAATACATAAGTATTTTACATTTCAATTTTTAAAGTTATTTTATTTTTGTATTTGCTTTGCTGGTATTTTGGCGTGGCTAGCTGGCATATGATAAATAATTTCATTGTTGTTGTGTTTTCTTGTGTTCATTACTGTACCTGTTTTTTTTTTAAATGAACAGACAGCTGTGCTGCTGGGGGGTTTGTTCCGCCACTTCTTCCCAGCGAAAGCACTAGGAAGTGGCAAAGGGCGGGCGCTTTGGGGAACTGTCTTATGTAATATTGACGTTCAAAAAGTGCTGATTCTCAGCCTACTCTATGCTAATATAAAGTTGAAGAGTTTGTTTGTTTGTTTGAACGCGCTAAGCGGAGCATAACTAACTCCACGCGAACGAAGTCGCTGGCGGCCGCTAGTTTGAATATATGACTTTTGATTTAATTTGCCAAAACGGTGGAGGAAAACATTATGAGGAAACCGGCATGTCCTAGAGGTAAAATTTCGAAGACATGTGACATCTACCGGCGTGGTATATACGGCTCACTCCCTTTCACCAAGAGGAGGCCTGTGTCCCGGGAATAGGACATTATAGGCTCATCATGTAGGTATTGTTTTTTTTTTATAATTATAAACTAGGGCTTGACTGTAATCCCGCCTGATGGTAAGCAGTGATGCAATCGTTGATGGTAAAGCGCGCTAGTTTATTAAGCCCAATCGCTTAAAAAATCTTAGTGAATAGGAAGAATGACGGCAGTTGAGCGAGGTGGTCCGCCGTCTTTCGGCCGCCGCACCCTTGACGCCATCGGGCCGGTCCTGGAGGACTGGCTCGACAGGCGTCACGGGTTCCTCTCCTTCCGTCTGGTGCAGGTACTCTCCGGTCACGGCTGCTTCGGCAGGTACCTGCACCGGATAGGACGAGAGGAGACACCGTCGTGCCACGGTTGTGGCGCGGCGGAGGACACGGCGGTTGGAGGGGACCTCTCGCTGCCCGTCATTGTCAGAGCGATGGTGGGGAGCGATGAGGCCTGGGCGGTGATGGCTTCCTTCTGCGAGGTCGTGATGTCGCAGAAGGAGGCCGCGGAGCGCGAGCGGGAGGAGGACCCCCTCGCTCCGGCGCTCCGCAGGCGGCGTAGGGGCAGGAGAAGGCGGGATTTGCCCGTTTTCTCCCCCCTGAGGTAAGCGGCGGGCGTTAGGCACGAGAAGTTGCCGACGCCGGCCTTAAATCGCTCACCACGCGGGAGCCACGGCCCCTCCCTAGGAGGGGCAATTGAGGGCCCGCCTTGCTAGGCGGGCTTCGCCGGCGGGGGAGAGGTAGCTCAGGCTGCGCTAGTTTCCCACTCCTCCGCCACTATGGCGATGCCGGAATGCCGCTGTGGGTTTAGTGGGTATTCCCGGCTTCGGCTGGGCGAGTCCCACACACGCCCTTCGTGGTACGGTGCGTAAAGGCATTCCCTCAGCGTCAAAAAAAAAATGTGGAGACCCTCCACTACCGAACTCGCGACACAACAACATATGACGCATCGTACTCGACACACATCGCAACACAACTGCTCAGAACCGTCCTCCGTACGGCTTCACCAGACATCATGCCGGAACACGACGAATCGCTTGGCGGCAAGACTTTGTCTGGTGGGTGGCAACTTCTGCCGGCAGCCGATGTAATGGCCTACCACCGAGAAAATGCGCCTCACCGTAATAAAACCATGCCATGGACAAAGTGCCTTATCCTCTCAACGGAGGAAGAACAATTATTACTATCAGAAAACCTTGACAAATATATAAAATCTATGTACCTTCATTCTACAATAGAAACGTTAGTAAAAGCCAACGAGCGTGTCTAAAAAGGGTGTATTCAAATGTAAATTCTCTGTACAAACGACAGCATCACGCTACTACAATCTGTCAGAGATCTTTATTAGATTTTTAACATTATCCCTAAAGCATTAAGGCTCAAGGTTAATTGGGAATATTTGGCAATTTGAGTTAGCCTGACCTGCTGTCGTCCGTGCAATGCATCTCTTTGGTTTGAGTAAACAATATGCAGCTTCCACGATCTTATAGATTCAGGACAATGATTTTCTGAATCCATCATTTACCTAGCCTTTTCCCATCTATGTTGGAGTCAGCATCTAAACCGGATTCCGGTGAATGGAGCGGCGGCCCAGCTGACCTCCACAACCCAGTTAGTGGGTAATGCGATATCCCTTAGTAATGACTGGTGGTCAGACTTTTGAACGAGTACCCGTAATTACTGTCAACACACTGTGGTTGGCGTAGCGGTAGCGAAGGCGGCCGCTGCGCAAAGAGGCGCGGGTTCGATCTCCGCGCAGTGCAAATATTTGTATGCATGAATATGAATATTTGCACTTGTCTGGTCGTGCCTCGGAAAGCACGTTAAGCCATTGGTCCCGGTTGCCATACGAACATCTAATGGCAGTCGTTACGGGTTGTTGGAGCCCTCAAAAGTCCAACAATTGGTCTAACTGCAATGCTTCGATATCACCTTCGGGTTGTGTAGGACAGACGGCAGTCGCTTCACGGAAAATATCGAAGTTTAGCCAAAATCAGAGGTTAGACTGGTAAAGCGGACTCCAGACTCCAAAGCTGAAAAAGCTTTGGATGCGACTGGGATTAACGCTGAGATGATGATGATGACCCGTAATTACTGTCAAAGATCTCAACGGCTGAACATGCTTTCCGAGACTCGGAGGAGTCTCGGTAGGGGAGGGGTATTTCAAGATGGTCACCCATCCACAGACCAACTGCGGCAAGCGTAGCTTAACCTGATCGATGGACCTGCGCCGCTATTAGCCACGAGCCCCTCTAATGATTTTGTGAATTAAGAGGGGACTAGTGCCGATGATTTTGAAAAAAGATATTAAAAGAAACTATTGCCGTCGCACCGCTTCCAACCTCCCCCCGTAAAGTGCGAAAGAGACAGTTGCAATACAATGGACAAACTAGATTTTCAGGTAAAATGAGTCTCACGGTAGACCTCATACGAAGGCTCAGAGTCACACAAAGGACAATGGAAAGAGCTATTGTCGGAGTTTCTTTGCGTGATCGAATCAGAAATGGAGGAGATCCACAGAAGAACCAAAGTCACCGACATAGCTCTTCGAGTCACTAAACTTAAGTGGCAGTGGCAGGGCACATTGCTCGTAGAACCGATGGCCGATGGGGCAGTAAGGTTTTGGAGTGGCGGCCACGTACTGGAAGACGCAGCGTAGGGAGGCTCCCAACAAGGTGGATCGATGACCGGGTGAAGGTCGCGGGAAGCCAATGAATGCGGGCATCACAAGACCGGTTATCGTGGAAAGCCTTGGGGGAGGCCTTTGTCCAGCAGTGGACATCTATAGGCTGAAGAAGAATAAGAGAGTCTAAATACTTACATGTTCCTAGCGTAGCAGTAAATCGCTGTGTAGTAGCACCTTTAGGAGCAGTTTAATTATAATTACAGTCTCTGTAAATTAAATTGAACGCCTAGAATAGGGGCTGAGAACGATTAAATTCCGGTCCAATATTATTTCAGGCCAATTCTTGTAAAATTTACTAAACGAGTTTGTTGATTTTGATTAGTCTTTAAATATTCAGTTTGGCGCAAGCGAGACTGATAAAATAAATACTGGTTTCGAAAAGCTTAGTACCTCTATAAACATTATATAACATGTGGCAATAATTTCAACCAAAATAAAGAGGTTAGCATATGTAGCCGAACTAGGCGTAGCCTGTATTTCGGCCATCAGCATTATGAGTACCAAGAAAGTGCCAATGCAAAGTGCTCACGCTGATTTTACCTACAAAAAAGTTGTCCAAAAGACGTTTCGTATTCCGCTGTTTTCTTGTTGAAAATACGACAGGTCTCAATATTTTTTATATCAACATTTAGAGGAAAAAATGTTCATGTTTGACAAAATAGAGAATAATGGAAGGATGTAGCATCTATTATTCATTTTTTTGTCAAAAACTTATCACATTTGTCTAATAGTCGTCTGAAAATCGCGCATCGGGTTTTGATGCGTTTTTTTTAGATAGAGTGATTAAAGAGGAAGGCATCTATGTATAATAACATCCATTAAATAGTGGAGAAATACTATTACTTTTGAGGTTTCTAATACGATGTTGTAAATAATTAATTTTTTTTCACGTTTGGAGTGAAACGCAGGCTGAACCTTACGAGATTAATCACAACAATGTACTAAATATTGTACACAGTGACGATTATTGGCTAATTTACGAAGAGATTTTAAATAGATTGTTGATTTAAAATAGATCTATATCGCCCTTTACAGCATATGTTTTAAATGAATATTTACGAAGATATTACAGATTAAAAAAAGCCCGCCTTTTTTTTAATCTGTAATGTTCTTCGAAAATATTCATTTAAAATTTAAATTATATGCTGTAAAGGGCGAAGGCGTCGCGTTTACGGCGGTATCGACCCGGGCGGAGCGGTGGACCGCCATGTTTTTTATACAACGTTCACAGTTTTTCAGAATTGTATTTAGTATCAGCATTTCACCCTTGCGAAGACGGGGCGGGTCGCTAGACAATAAAGATTAAACAAATATCTTACTACAACAAAACCGTGTTTATCAGTGGTTTAGGCTAAACAAGTTTTAAAGTTTTATGTGGACTTTGACGTAACACTGACACTAGCTACATGTTAAACAAGTGTTCAAGTTTTAATGATTAAACTTACGTATCATCGTCAGCTTTAAGGAACCAGTCTGCGTCTCTCCTGTGATGTTCGTAAACGTAGCGGAAGGCAGCCTTCGTCTTTGCCCACAACAAGTCCCTCCCTTCACCTACTGGAAGCTTAACCGTAGGTAGGGATGGCTCTGGAAGCAACAAACCATAGATCAACAATCAAGATCCTTCTCTGTATGAGAGGAGACCTGTGCCCAGCAGTGGGACGATAAAAAGGTCGATGATGATGATGATAGATCAACAAAAACCGAACCAAGAATAAGTTAAATGTTTTAAGTATTTAGGCCACATAGGCACGGACGTAAAAATATCCTATAGGGGATTTTGAACTAAGGGTGGTGTGTATGAATATTGAATCCCATTCGGAGACTGCCTGAAGTTCGACATTCGTACGCTCTACCATAGCCTTTCTTTCGGACCAGATTGCTTCTGTACTACGAAATAAAAAGATGGATTGAACGTAAATTTGGTCTAATTTTTGAACAAGGCAGTCGGCGTCAGTGTTTACTTCACCGTTTTAACAGCAGTGGTGATAAAATTATTTACATAAAATAAAGCACCGGACTTGCTTCGAACCCACGATCTAAAACTACTAAATTGGGGCCGCTACTACTGGGCTATCGCTACTCTTTAATTCTATAGATCTTCTTACGTCCGCCACAACGTATGTATTTCTGACTATTTTGAAAACACAATCCCGTACATATGAAGACTACACCAAAGTTCATCGACATAGCTCACAGAATAAGCAAACTGAAGTGGCAATGGGCCGGCCATATTAGCCGTAGAATCGATGACCGTTGGAGTAGAGGTGTTCTTGAGTAGAGACCGCGATTCGGTATACGTAAAGTGGGCTAGCTCCCTCAGGCTAGGTGGAGCGACGATCTTCGCAGGATCATCATCATCATTAACCTTTTATCGTCCCACTACTGGGCACAGGTCTCCTCTCATACAGAACAGGATTGAGCGTAATCACCTCGCTTGCTCAATGCGGGTCGGCGATTTCAGACTTATAAAGTCCAGGTTTCCTCAAGATGTTTTCCTTCACCTTCAGTCATTGGTGTCCAAGATATACTTAGAAAGCACATATAACTTTTAAAAAGTTACATTGGTACTTGCCTGACCTGGACCTTCGCAGGATGGCTGGTAGTAACTGGAGGAGAGTTTTTTTATTTTTTATAAATTATAAACCAGCGCTTGACCGCAATCCCGCCGGATGGTAAGCAGTGATGCGATCGTTGATGGTAAAGTGCGCTAGTTTATTAAGAGCCTATTCACTCTAGCCTTGAAGACACTCATATTGTAGTGTGACGGAAATACCGCCGCCGGCAAATCGTTCCAGTCCCTCGACGTAGAAAAATGGAGTTGAATGGCGTGAAATAGGAGAGGCCCATGTCCAGCAATGGACTGCTATGGGCTAATGATGATGATGATGAAGACCACAGTTGCGTCAAAAAAAAATCTTGAAGAGTAAAAATAAATACAAAATTCACGTACCCTCTTCACTGCTCATGAACAGGAGTATATTGCACCTCTTCCCCCACGTAGCCTTCACGTGTTTAGCTTTGGCTTCATGGTTCTTGGGCTGCGTCATCACCCAACATAGCACCCTGACCTTATTGAACAGCTCGTCAGCCACTGTTCGGTCCTCATCTCTATGTGCCGCTTCATCGTGGCTATGTTCACCGACCGTGATAATTGGGTGTTTGTCCAAATCTCTTATAGATTCTCTGGAATTTTAAAAAGAAATATTGATGTAGATTTTTGCTTCTGTGTAGGTGGAGTCGTATTCATAAAAGCTTGACGTTTTAAGAGGCATCTCTTCAGATATTTGTAGTGAATTATTCCACAAATCCATAATGAAAGACAACCCTCTTCAATAGGGCTTTGTGAACTTTTCGTCAACAAATCCTCGTTGAAGTCATTTATAACTCCTAATCATAAGAGTTTGTGGAAAACCAAACTTTCTATGATATTTAAAAAAGTATGAGATGTATTAACAGTTCTTTTTTTTACTACTACTAAAGGGAACCTAAGCATCGAATGGAGCGTTACAAAAAATGAACCAACGAAAGACTACACTAAAAATTTGGTGAAGTTTCAAAATTTTCTTTTTATTTATTCTTTATTTATTTATTATTTTGTTGTGTATTGTGTGTTATATTTTGAGGAAACCTGGACTTTCAAGTCTGAAATCGCCAACCCGCATTGAGCAAGCGTGGTTTACGCTCAATCCTTCTCTGTATGAGAGGAGACCTGTGCCCAGCAGTGGGACGATAAAAAGGTTAATGATGATGATGTGTGTTATAATTAAAGAATATTCTATCTATTAATCACTGGACACTGCCGCCTAAGATACAGGCCTAGCCTAGTTTAGGGGACAGGGATAAACCTATTGTTTCTACCTATTTATAATGCAGTTTTAATGTACACGAAAAGTGAAAAATGTATTTTTTTATTTTAAATATTATTATTATTAATGATAATTCCGTAACAGTCATTTAAATGAGTGTCTTTTGTAAATATGATAGACCAACTGATCTAATCAGCTTCTAAGAACACTCTACTTAATTGGTTTATAAGATATGATAAAAATTTCGTATTATCTGCATAGTAATATCGATCGAGTTATAAGACCCGCTAGAACCCGGTAGTTTTTATCTTTCCATAGATTAATAAGAAACCAATTTTTTAATATCTGTACTGACAACATTAAATGTAGGTAGGTATATACAATTATTATATTTTTTTTTTTGCAGTTCGTATAAATATACTTATTTTTGTTGGTTTATTATTACATTTTAAAAGACTAGACTTAAACTCCTGTTTTCGTCGTTTATGAATAAACACCATAGTGTTTAAGGGGTTCATAAACGATAATTAAAGTTAAGTGAGGTGCAAATATCTTCGAACAGCTCCGTGCCGCCTGTGTGGCCGCTAGACGCCAGTATGCCCGGCATAGAAGAAGGCTGCGCCGCCCGCCAGACGCCGAGGCTAGAGAGGCGGAACTATACGAGGCTTACCGCGAAGCGAGGAAGGCTTTGAAGGGGGCTATCACCAAAGTAAAGGCAGAGGCCCGCGAGCGGCAGCTAGCTACCCTGGACCGCGACCCGTGGGGGCGTCCTTATCGCGCAGTACGGGACAAGCTGCGCCCTTGGGCGCCTCCGCTCACCCAGGGTATGCGGCCCGAGCTGCTGCGAGAGGTGGTGAGTGCCCTCTTCCCAGCCAGGGCGGAGCACATCTCGCTCATGGTTCCGCCTCGATCCGCTGACGTAAACGCCAACGCGGAAGACGACGACGACGACGACGACGTGCCCGACGTGACCCGGGCAGAGCTGAGAGCGGCGGTGTCCCGGCTTCAAGCCAAAAACACCGCCCCAGGGCCCGACGGCATTCCTGGCCGAGCGTGGGTCCTGGCCGCGGAGACTCTCGGGCCTCGACTGATGGGCCTTTTCAGCGCGTGCCTAGAGCGGGGCCAGTTTCCCCGTCCATGGAAGACGGGCCAACTGGTCCTGCTGAAAAAGGCGGAACGCCCGGCAGATTCGCCTTCTGCGTACCGGCCCATAGTGTTGCTGGACGAGGTGGGCAAGCTCTTTGAAAGAGTAGTTGCAGACCGCCTCGTCCGCCACCTAAACATGACAGGGCCGGACCTAGCGGATGGCCAGTTCGGCTTCCGCCAAGGGCGCTCCACAATTGATGCGATAATGCGCGTAAAGGCCACTGCGGAGAGTGCCGTCTCTCGGGGCGAGGTGGTGTTGGCGGTGTCTTTGGATATCGCCAATGCGTTCCACACCCTGCCCTGGAGCTGCATTAGGGAGGCGCTCCGATTCCACGGGGTGCCGCCCTACCTCCGCCAAACAGTCGGGGCCTACCTTGCAGAGAGGAGGCCCTTAACAAATCCGAGGCCCTGTGCTTCCACGGGGCTCGGCGGGGTCCACCTGTGGGCTCGCACATCGAGGTAGGCGGCGTTCGCATTGCCGTCGGAGCGACGATGAGATATCTCGGTCTCGTCCTTGACGGCAGGTGGAGTTTCGGGCCGCACTTCCGGCAACTGGCCCCCAAACTGAGGACGGCCGCAGCCGCGCTATCGCGACAGCTGCCGAACTTGGGGGGGCCCCGACTCATCGTGCCGGAGGTTGTACCTAGGAGTCGTGCGGTCAATGGCCCTTTACGGGGCCCCAGTGTGGGCGGATCACCTGACGCCTCGCAACTTTGCGGTCATTCACGGGCCGCAGCGAGCGACGGCGTCAGGGTGATAAGAGGATACCGCACGATCTCCTACGAGGCGGCCTGCCTCCTATCCGGATCGGCACCCTGGGATCTCGAGGCCCGAGCCTTCGCGTCGCTTTACAAGTGGCGCGGGGAGGCCCGTGAGCGGGGCGAAAGATCGTTTCTGCCGAGAGTTATCGAGGCGAAACGGTCCGAGCTCCGCCAAGTCCTGGTGGCGGAGTGGTGTGCGAGACTTGCGCAACCCAGTGCGGGGCACGCCGTCATAGCGGCGGTAAAACCCTGCATGGAGAAGTGCATCGACCCGAAGAGGCATGGGATGCGCACTGTCCGTGCGACGCAGGTGTTGACCGGACACGGGTGTTTCGGCAGTTACCTGTGTCGTATCGGTCGGGAGCCGACCCCGGCGTGCCATCACTGCGGTGGCCGGGCAGAGGACACGGCGCGGCACACCCTCGTGGAGTGTCCAGCATGGGATGAGCAGCGCCGTGCGCTCACCGCAGCGATCGGCTGAAACGACCTCTCGCTGCTGGCCGTGGTCAGAACCATGGTCGACAGCGGGGAGTCATGGGACGCGGTCGTCTCCTTCTGGGGGAGGTAATCTCCGCGAAGGAGACGGCCGATCGGGAGAGGGAAGCACTGAGCACTCTCCCGTCCCGCCGACAGCGCGCTGGCCGGAGGAGGAGGGAAGGCGAGGTCGATCCGCTTCCTCCATAACGAGGGGCCGACGGGCCGAGGACCGGGGGAGTTAGACGTCCGTCACTAGGGCCGGAGTAGGCGTGTAGTGGCTGTTCCTACACGCCTACCTGATAGAAGGAGGGGAGGAAGAGGGACCCGCCGATCTCGCGCGCGGCGGGTCAAGGCCTGCCGGGGATGCGGTGAATGGCAAACCAGGCCCCGCACCCCCGGCTATAGGCAAGAAGAGGAACGCTCCAGTGGTTTTAGCCGGTGAGAGCCCGGCACACCCTCCGTCGACCCCCAGACGGAGGACGGTCTGGTACAGATTTCAACAGGGAGACCCAAAAAAAAAAAAAGGTGCAAATGTTTAAAATGTATGGTTAAACAATCGCTAATTACTAGTTAACTTTAAGCGACGTTTATGAATAGAGTGGACGATTCATAGACTATATAATCCATAATCCTAATTAATATTATAACTTCCAAAATTTGTTTGTTAAATATTATGCTAAAACAGACAAACAAACATAACAGCCTCACACAGGTAGACCACTAGGTCAAATGAAGTTGCGGGCAATAGGTTATTTAACTTCCAACCATTGTCAACCCTTATATAGTTGTTCTCGACTATAATCAAGTTCGTCTTTTCTGAACACTCCATTCGATATGTAAGAATACCTTATAATAGAAATAAAAATAAGTACAAATCATGAGCAAATGATCCAGCAAGCGCCCGAATACGGCCTAGCCATTCAAAAAGCATGAAAAAATTATAAACAAACTTAAAATACTAGTTACTACTATGTTCTAGATAAAAACTAGATAACACTAAGAAAAATAAATATCTAAGTTGGCATACAAACAAGAAACTCATAAGGCGAAAAAAAAAACCCTGAAACCTACATGAAAAACACTATACGTACAATTTACGCAAAATCTTTAAAAATAAATAAGCTTGCGTTACCTAAAAATGGTTTGTTATAAAATTTGTAACTGAATTAATACAGATAATGAAAGCATTATGTTCAGAACTATCTAATTTTTTATCCCAAAATAATTAATAACTACGTAATTAGAGTCCCGCAGTACAGTCAAATAAAACAAAATGGACGAACCTACTACGGTAGACGCATAAATACACGTGTGCGATTGAGTGTGCGCATATTTTGTAATGTAGCCTCAATTTTTTTCACCGAATCCAGAGTTGCCAGGTGGCATTTTTCAGCATCAACCCAAATGTGGCTGCACCCAGGGACGGACCTATGCTTTGTATAACATTAGAAGCTGTCTGGTGTGAAGTACCGCTGGACCTTGGCAATAACGCCAAGTTTTCTGGCAGCCACCTTGGCTTTGGACTCAATGAACCAACCAAAATTTAGATTCGAGGAAATCTCAACTCCCAAAAGCTGAAGGCGGTTGGTGCACTCCAAGGATACATTCAGAAAAGTAGGAGCCAAGGTGAACGGGCTTCTTTTAGCGGTGACTAGACACGCCTGTGTTATGGCGGCGTTGGATGCTACAAGATTGGCTTCGCCCCATTCGGAAAATGCCTGGTAGTGCAACATTCGTACGCTCTATCATAGTCACTTTTTCCGACCAGATTGATTCCTTACTAGCCCGAGCACCCAGCAGACCCGTCGAACTCGCGAAGACGGGTCAAGGCCTGCCGGGGGTACCATAGAATTGGGAGGACCAGGTACCCCGGAAAGGCGGTTGACGAATGCTTAGGTGGTTTTATAGCCGGTAAGAGTCTGGCACACTTTTCCCACCTTAGAAAAAAAGGTATCTCTCCACAACTGTGCTGTCATTTGCATACCCATAGATACCGGGCATCAGCAGATCGTTAATATGCAGCAGGAACAGAATTGTACAGAGAGAACAGACCCCTAAGGAACACTACAACTAACATTAGTCTCATACAAAAAGGCTCGATGTGTATGCGCACACGTAAGCGCATACGTGCACGTGCCACTGAGGTGTAATGTATGGAATCGTATGAGACAGGACACACCGTTTGCGTAACTTAAAGCTTGAGTACATTTATACGTGTAAGTATACGCACTCGGTCTACCCGAGCCTTTTTATTTTGTTTGGGATGGGAAATCTCTCTCTCGGAAATCTCGCTCTGGGCGGAGCGGAAGGGCGTGTCAGACTTTTACTGACTAAAACCCACCCGTGTTTCTTCACTTGCCTGTGCGCCAGGGCCACGGCTTCTTTTTTAACCAACCCGCAACCCTGAGTCTACCCGAGTTTTAATTCCATAACAAGTTGTATATAGAAAATTAAACCAGTTATAATGTAACTAAATTCATAAATGAATATTTAATGATTTGGTGTTTTCTTAAACTTAGCTTCATGGATTTATCTGAAAATATTAGAAGCAGGAGCGGTTCTGAAGAACCATGTCGTCGATTTTAATAAACACTGCATTCAAAATAAAAAACTCACTCAAAATCCCAATCTCAAAGCATTTATTTCACTAAACCATGAACAAGATCTTTTGAATTGTGAAAATTAAATATTCGATCAGTTAGTAAGAAAACTGAAGCCAGTTGTTCATTCTAAAATGATCCTTTTGATGAACAGACATGAAACTCCAAGGAGACCCTTTAAAATCATGATATTAGATTTTCAACTTTTTGGCTGAAGCTTTAAGGCTCAAGCTTGAGCGAGAATATTTGACGGTTTCGGGTAGCTTAACCTGCCAGCTGTCGTCTGTACATTTTCTTGCTACTTAACTGTATATCGCCGCTTTAAAATTAATAACATGTATTTTTAAAACATAAATGTATTGTGTTGATAAATTCTAAAATATTGATAATTTTACCGTAAAGCTCACTTAAAAACTCCGCGTTTTTTGTGGAAAATAAAATTTGACGGTTTTAAATATAAAATAATCGATTTTGATGACATGTCACGTTGTTCTTGTAAAGCGGCGATATGAGAACAATGTAAAAGTAAAAACGTAAAAAGTATAGAATCACTACATATTATAAAACAAAGTCACTTTTACTTTCCCTATGTCGCTTTGTATGATCCAATCTTTAAAAGTACGCAACGAATTTTTATAGGTTTTTTTTAATAGCTAGAGTGATTCCAGAGGAAGGTTTTTATGTATATAACATGCATAATATATAAGAGGAACATTGATCATTTTTGAGGTTTCTAACACATGTCGCAAAATAAACCCATTTTTTGAGCTTAGATTGCAAGCGCTGGCTGAACCCTATGATATAGATCAAAATAATGTACTACAGTATTGTACACCTTAAAAATGCCTACAAAAAAGTCTGCGACACCATATGTCTACCTACTATAATGAAATGAAATCGTTTATTAAGCAAGTAGGATCACTGATCACTTTTACACGTCATGTTTATTTTTTATTTTATTTTTTTAACTAGATGAAGCCGGTATTTCCTAACTGACTACCTCTGAGAAGAAATAGCCGAAACAAACTCAGGGATCATCGTCTTTTTTCAAGTCCAGACATTAAAAATGAAAATGTTTACAATAATTACCTTATAATTACGCATATTGGTTAATAAAAATGCTTAACAGAGCGAGCAGCTCAGTATAGTTTCTTCATTATGGCTACTTTTTTATGTTTGAAAAGTGAATAAATGCCAATCAAAATCTGAGCCCACTATTTGTTCCTTATTATTAATCCTTATCCAAATAAACGTCTTAGCAAAGGTAATTTTAGTAGCAGCAGATGTCTTTTTGAATTATTGGAATTGGTTGAATTCATTCAGGAGATATCACGATTTATTCAAAACTAAACACCAGAAGCAATCCGCGTGCCGCTCGCACCCCTGCCGGCCGCCTGCCACTTGAGTGTTTCTCTGCCTAAACCGCGGAGTGGGCCGGAGCGGGGGACCATTATTTCGAACAAACTTGCTACCCCGGTAGGCTTTCAGTCTGTTTGAAGGTGGTGGAACTGGCTATCCATGGACAATAAGGTCGCGTATCTTGCAGAGTCAGATTTTGGCTGATGGGCGGCACAGTAGACATTATTTTTATTGAAGGGCCACCGTTTCTTGGGGAAGGCCTATATCATTTGTCCACGTGCGAAGCCGGGGCAGGTCGCTAGTTAACCTTTTGAACGCCCATCTATATAATACGCGATGTGTCCTCCTGCGCCACACTACAAATGTATAACGTATGTATAGTAAAACGTAGGGATGGGATTAGTGCCCTATCGACAAATAATATTATACATATAAAATAATCTTTATTCACCAATTTACGAAGCTAAATAAAAACTGTAATCGTAATTTCATATTTTATTTTATTTCATAAAAAAAAAACAATATGAAAACCTGGATATATTCCCCACAATAAAGAAAAGAATTTTAAATTTATTAGACGTGTGTTCTACAAGGCACATCCCTATTTGTCTCCAAATGTAATCCTTCTACTTCATATCAAGTAGTTGGCGCTCGAGGCACGTCAAAATCCTTTCTGTTCTAGGGATGTCTAGATTTCTATGGTATATATTTTATATTCACTGTTGTCGAGTTACACGTGCATAAACTCAACCGATTCCTGCATAATTTATTTCGTTTACTTACAACAAATACAATTAATAGAAGCTAAATACGTGGTTTTCTACGTTTTAAAAAATAAAATAAAATGGAGGGTAAGTGTCTGTTTTACACAAGACCTTTTTTAATGGTGTCGCTAAATACTCGCAATTATTTTTCTGGTTTGTAGAAACTAATAGAAAACTGAAGAAAATTCCTGAAACGGAAGTTGACGACTTAACGGAATGTCAAGACGACGAACTATTTCAAAATTCTGATTCAGACTTCGAACAACTCGCAATAATTCGTCATATTCACAGTCACAATTTTTTTAGGACACGTGCGCCAACTCAAGATGTAAACATTGCACTACACTAAAATGCACAAGGTCACTATGACCTTGAAACCCGTCCGCTTTAAATGACGTCACAGATTTCCTTCTATACACGTCGGTGGCGTGTACGGACCGCTAACTAACTAACTTTGTAGGGATGGGTTTTTCAAACGGGGTTTCACTATCGACAATGATTAGAAAACCTATTAATTTTTGATTAAGGTGAATAAAACCTAGTTTAAAGTGTACAATATTTATAAAATATTATATATTTACGTCATTTTCTTGCAATAATAGTATTTATGATCATTTCGATGAGATGAAATATAGCGAGGTCTTCGTCGTGTCCCATCACTGGCTTACTTGATATCAAGTAATTGGCGCTGGGGGCATTAAAATATTTTCTGGCGTTTTGTTTCTATTGAAAATTAAACAAATAAGAACTTATTATGCGTGAAAAAGTTAAAAATATGGTTGATAACAGGGCAAATTTCCATAAAAACAAAATAAAAGGTCTTGTAAAAGTCGTAAATTTATTTTAAACTGTGATTACTTCTAATCAAGTAGTGGCGCTGAGGGCACGAAAATCTCGAACTTGTATAGAAGTGATTGGCGTTCAAAAGGTTAATAATAAATGACAGTTAAGAGACGACCGGTCTCAGCCGACGGCGCCCACGCAGCAGCTTAACCATTTCATCAGTAAGATATTTAATTAAGCATGGCATATTCTCAACTGTTGTACTCTTAGTAGTTAACATCATAATAAACAGATCCATTGTCTTACATTTTTATAAAAATTTAAAGAAAAAATTAAAAGAAAAAAGTCTTCTAATTCATACAAAATTACAATTTATTTAAATATTATAAAATTTTACTACGAAAGAGGAAGAGGTATATAATATATAAATATTCAAGAATTAAAACTTGATTGAATAAAATAACTAGAGACTTAAAACCATGACTCAAAAGCCATGTTTAACAGTACATATGGCCAAATTTAAACACTTATACAACAACGACGACGACTAGTGCGCTTTACCATCAACGATTGCGTCACTGCTTACCATCAGGCAGGATTGCGGTCAAGCGCTGGTTTATAATATATAAAAAAAAACAGCCATAACTTTGATTTTTACATAACAGTAACACTGAAACTAAACACATGATTAACAAGTGATTAAGTTTTTGCGTTCAACTTGTCTGGTATCGGTGTAAACACTCGATAAAGCGAATCAAATTCATTTACAAAATACAAATACAAAATACAAAAATATTTATTTCATCCAAACATTGTGTCATACATGAATTGAGGCAGCTCCAGTAAGTTACAATAGTACTTGTGTCGGAGCTGTCTCGCAAGCTTTCTAGCTTTCAAGCAATTTACTTTCTCATTTTATACCAAATTATTTACAGTAAACCAATTATGGACCATAAGCATAGCGTTATTTTCGTTGTCGAATTTGATAATAAAACCGTATTTGTCGAGAGGAAAAGTCATTCAAATTCAATGAACTATACAATACAGACTCGACCTAGTTACCTAGACCTGGAGCTCACTACACTAGCAGCATATCTGAACCCCGTAAACCAGTTACCAGGTACCAAGATACAGGATTCTCAAAAGTCTAGTAATGATAGCCGGGGCGAAATTACCACTAATTCTAAATCCATTGTATGGTCTTGAGCAAGTTCATCAGGCCCCCACGACTCACTAAATAAAACATTCTTAAATTTAAAGTTCTTATTTATATACGTTATTTATCAGAATCCAATAATAATATAATTAGACGAAGGTACGTACACGAGGCAGCGTTTTGTATAAACACTTTATCACCTCTATGTATCGATAATCAATTTAGCACTGCTGGAGAGACTGTAGCACCGCCCAAGTCTCGATCGAATCGAAGGCCTTTTCATAGTCCACAAATGTTAAGCATAGGTAATGGTATGTTATACACCTCGGACTTCTGTATAACTTGCTGCAGCGTATGTATGTGGTCTATGGTACTAAAGCCTTTTCGGAAGCCTGCTTGTTCGGGAGGCTGGAAGTCGTCGAACCATGTTGAACTCCCATATCGCACCCACTTCAGTTCTAGTTGGTTGCTCTTCAGTCGACGTTGTTGACGAGTATACATATATACCTGGGACAAACAGTCCAACTTCGAGAAAGAAGTGTCTCGTCGAATCCAGTTCGGTTGGGCAGCGTTCGGGAAGTTACGCTACATCTTCTCGTCGCCCATGAAAGCACAGTGTCTCAAGACTAAAGTCTTTGACCAGTGTATTGCCAGTGATGACATACAGAACTGAAACGTGGTTGCACACAATACGTCTGATACAAAGGCTGGTCTGGCTCAAAGTCACACAAAGGGAGGTGGAAAGAGCTAAGCTCAGAGTTTCTCTGCGCGATCGAGTCAGAAATGAGAAGATCTGCAGAAGAATTAAAGTCACCGACATAGCTCGAGTCGCTAAAATTAAGTGGCAGTGGGCGGGGCACATTGGTCGTAGAACCGATAGCCGATGGGGCACTAAGGTTCTGGATTGGCGGCCGCGTACCGGAAGGCGCAACGTGGGGAGGCCTCCCAACAAGATGGACCGATGACCTGGTAAAGGTGGTGGGAAGCCGATGGATGCAGGTAGCACAAGACCGGTCATTGTGGCCTTGGGGAGGCCTTTGTCCAGCAGTGGACTTCTATAGGCTGAGAAGAAGAAGAAGAAGTACACGAAATTGTAAGTCGATAAAATAATTGTTGCCCGTTGGGAACCGGATAACCTTGAAAAATTCGTAGTCATAGGCAAAGTTGATTGGTAACGACGTCTAACCAAGTAACCTTCCTCACTGGGCTCCGTTAACACCACCCTGAGAGAAGCCGAGCAGCGAGCGAAACAAGTGCAATAATATCATACATAGCCAAGAAGCCCTCTCTGGGACACAATTATTCAAGCTTCAGTTTGATGTACAGATCACATAACATTGAGCTACTACAATTTGTCAAATTTCTTTATTACATTTTCAGCTTTATCTCTAAAGCATTAAGGCTCAAGTTTGATTGGGAATATTTGACAGTTTTGGGTAGCTTGACCTGCTGTCGTCCGTACGCAATCATTAAGATGCGTCGCCAAAAATGGCGGACATTAATTGATATGGATAATCAAATAATTATCAATTAAAATCGCAAACAACTTTAATTGATAAAATCACGAAAAAAGATACATTACTAAGATAATTAACTTTAAAAGCAGTTTTAAACTAAACATATATTTGATTATTAATCAAATCAAATCAAAATCGTTTATTGCAATCCATAATGTAGGTACACATACAGGTGGTAAATATATAGTTGACCAAAGATTATCTATGATAAACGACTATAAAAACACATGAATAATAGGGAAACATAGTAAGTAAGAAATGTTTTTATCAGACAGAAATATGACATTTAGTGTACTAAACACAAGCCCCAAAATTCCAATAATTGGCCTAACTGCAATGCTTCGTCCATCGCCTTTGGGTTGTGGAAGTCAGACGGCAGTCGCTTCCCGGAAAATATCGAAGTTTAGCCAAAATCAGCAGTTAGGCTGGTAAAGCAGACCCAGACTCCAAGACTGAAAAGCTTCGCATGCGACTGGAATTAACGGTGGGGTGATGATGATGAGTGTACTAAACACAACGACCACTAGAAAAAAATCACCTTGTGCATTGTAACAAAATACACTGATGGTCGAATTGCGAGACTTAAATAGCGAAATTACGCTAAGGAGTCTGTTATAAAAGAGTTCTTTCTTTTTGGGAAGGAATTGCTAGACCATTGTTTAATAAGTTCGAAAAATTTGTATGCTCAACAACGTAAACAACAAAATGAATGTTGTTGAACTGTCAAAATCAAATCCATTACTACTAACAGATTGATACACAATTGGGTTGTATCCTAAAAAATAATTTATTGTCCATCAGATAGATTTATAAAAAATATTGAGCACGTATTTTTTATTTTTTCTTTCATTCAAATACTTAGGAAGATATATTGATTTGAAATGTCGCATGACGTCACGCCGTGGTATATTTTGTAATTAGCCCCCACTCCGTAACTTTAATACGCTGTATCTCAGTAGCTTTTGGTAATTTCGACAAAAAAAGTACGGGTTTTAATTTTTTTTTATTTTCTACAAGACGGACTAATTATTTTTTGATTTTCATACCTTGGATACATCCCTATTATCTTGGTAATTCAGCTGAATAGCAGTATTTTACATAGAACCACTGCTTATTCGACCTTCATAATTCAGTTAACCAGCTGGATTAACAGCCTCCGTGGCGTAGCGGAAGCGAACGCGGTCGCTGCGCAGGGGGGCACCGCGGTCGCTGCGCAGGGGGGCACCGCATCCGCAGTGCAAATATTTGGTTGCATGAATATGAATATTTGCACTGCTCTGGTCGTGCCTCGGAATGCACGTTAAGCCGTTGGTCCCGGTTGCCATACGAATACAAACATCTAGTGGTAGTCGTTAGGGGTTGTTGGAGCCCTCAAAAGTCCAACAATTGGTCTACCTGCAATGCTTTGATATCGCCTTCGGGTTGTAGAATGTAGAGGCCAGACGGCAGTCGCTTCACAAAAATATTGAAGTTTGGCCAAAATCAGCTGAAAAGTTTCGGATGCGACTGGGATTAACGCTGAGATGATGATGATGATCCCAGTTAACCAGTAAAACCGAAAACGACATCCTAAGACATGGTAAGATACTATAAGACTTTCTGGCATCCGACCCGTAACGAGAAAAGAGAAGAGATTATTACTTCAGAACTATAGGGCCAAGAAGATTTATCATGAATGAACACTATAGTAAATTATATGTATCAGAAATTATTTATCTTTGAAGACATTTTGGGTATCTGTCGATAACTATTGGGTATCGCGTTCCAATTTCACTGATGACGTACTAAATCAATACCGCTTTTACAAGTACATATCTTATCATATCGTGATATATGTGAGTATATAGCGCAAACCATTATACGCAACCAAATCCACATCATTTTGCCTATTTCAAGGCGATTTAAAAAACAGGAGGTTATACAATCGCGTCTAAACTGTCTATGGATTATCTTAATTTGACAGGACTAATTTAACATTTATCTTCTGTCCTTTTCTTAACGAAATAGCAAGAAAAAGACGTACTAAATTTAAATTTAGTTTAGTTGGTGAACTAGAGACCAAAGTAGTTTAAAAATAATAATCACTTTAAGGTAAGCAATTTCATGACGTGTTCCAATTTCTAATTCCGCTTCTAAAGTTCGTAAAAATGTTCAGTTAGCGTAGCGAACACGGAACTCTGCTATAAAGCCTGTCCTAGAAGTCAAGTATTGAGGACTTGCCTATTAGTAGCGCATGTGCAGCCAGTGAATATAAACATGATACATATTTCTTTTCAAATTTATTACACTGATAGCTTAAAACTTAACAGTTAGGTTGTGAATATTGGTTGTGTTAAGAAAACACAGCTCGCTTGAATCTCGATGCACTAATATTGCACCAATGGCGGAGAATATTTTCGAGCTTCTCTGATCTTTATTGGCGTTCAAAAAGTCCTGATTCTCAGCCTAATTTTAATAAATGACTTTTGATTTAAATTTTTCTATTATTCCTAATGCCACGAAACACTTGAAGAAAAGACGAGGCAGTGCACAATTCTATTAAGGCTTGGACACGGAGGGAGACAAATTCATGTCAAAAAAATACTGTTCGTTTTATGTACCGGTATTAATTAATACAAACCTTTCCTTATTAAGTTAAAAGGTTATAATTTTTGAGAGTCCATAGTATACAATGTAAACAAACAAAGTCAACAACAATTTAAACAGCACTAAAACTAAAACAAGAGAGCTGAAACTTCCAGTTATCCTAAAGTACGATTAATTAAAAACCCGTTATGCTATCGCTCTGTATGTAGAACGACTGCAAATTTAAATTAACAAATAAAATAAACTATGTGTCTACCGAAAAAAAGTAGTGCATTTTTCTTTTTAATCTTAGTGTTAGCATTGAAATACCTATAATTATAGGTAACGAAGTATGGGGCTCTCAGTAAACTGTGTTCCCATCATTCAGATGTACGTAAAACAATGGCAGGCCTCCTAGATACCACACTCTGTAATAAAAATAATTATATCGACAATAAATAATATTTAGATTATCTCAGAGCAGAATAATTGGGCCAATCATCATCGTTTACGAAAGGATAAGGTGTATTTCGGGCCAAAACTCAAGGACGAAGTATGTTTCTGTGATGGGTGATGCCTTTCTCTCTAGTCTCCTTTCTTTTTGTTGGGATGGGAAATCATCAAATGACTTCTCCCGCTCTGGGCGGAGCGGAAGGGCGTGTCAGACTTTTACTGACTAACACCCACCCGTGTTACTTCACTTATCTGTGCGACGGCCAGGGCCACGGTTTCATTTTTAACCAACCCGCAACCCTGACCCAAGAGGCATCGGTTTTCGTCACGATGTGCTGACATCTCTTTGAGGCGCGCGTGAAACACAACGCGCCGTCGACTCGGGCCTGGTCCTTACCGGGCGGCGAGCTGCCCACTGCTCACCGCCCGCAGGCCCGCGCCTACAGTGGCTGAGAGTTCGTCTCCCGACCAGGGCGTCTCCTGCGGCGGCTAGTAGCGTGAGGGCGCTGGGATTCGCGCTCCCACACTCGCTCTGCCTCCTCCTCTGCCAGCATCACTGCTTCGCAGAAAGAGGTGACGGGCCTGCCATGCACTCTCCCTCCGGACCATGGCCTGAACCCCCTATTATCTTAAAGAACGTTTCAAGTTCCTTCATGACACACATAATAGATATCTGAGGTCATCGGAAAGCTTGGAATTAGAGATGCCGATGCATTCCACTAGTTTCTATGATAAATCCTTTACTGTACAAGCAGTTCGGCTTTGGAATGCCTTGCCCGTGTCCGTAAGACGTGCTCAAACACTGTTTACTTTTAAAACTATGATAAAAAAGCACTTCCTCTCTCTTTAAACATATTATTATATTTTATATGCTCTTGTATAATATTTATTAATTAGATGTATAAAATTATTTAAACTAGTATACACTTAACGTATAATATATTTATTGTATAATCTATGTAAATAGTACACTGTAGACTACCTACATTATTTCTTTATCCTTCCTCTTAGAATTCCATCCAAAGGTTGTCTGTAAAAGATCGCTCTTAGCGATAAGACCGCCCATTGTGTCACCCTTTGTAAAATATTTTTATTTATGTTCTGTAATCTATATGGTGTACATAATAAAGAGTATTCTATTCTATTCTATTCTGAACCAGGGTCGGACGCGAGAGATCGCCGCCGATCGCCGCCACGAAGACACCGCGGTGTTCTACCCAAGCCAGGCAGACCTCCACCGTGTCCTCAAGGCGATCCACACAATGGTGACACCCTGGCGTTTCCTCCCGCCTTATCCGGAACAGGAACCTCCCGAAACAACCGTGTCCGGTGAGGACCTGCGTCAGGCGGAAGTGGGCCGTGGCGCCTCTCTAGCCACTCCTCAAAGAGGGGACTTACCGCCGCTATTGTGGCGTGCCCAAATCTCCTTGGACTATCTATTACCTCCTCAGACACTCACACTTCGCGACAGCGACATTTTCAATATAATGGAGACATACAAAACATGACTAAAGAAATATAAATTTATCGTTTGTCATTTTCTTAATGGCATAGAAAGATGTACTAAATTTAAATTTAGTGTGTGAACAAGTGGACAGGCGCCATTATGTTGTTACCAGTGTAATATTATTTAAAAATAAAGGAGTTTGGATAAGCCGGCCTAAATTTTCCAACACAAAATTTCATTAAAGCAAAGTAGGTACGTACATAAAAAAATATACATACCTATTGATAAAAAAAATTCCCAAGTAATGAATAATATTTAGCACAAATATTATGTACCCAATAAAAACGTTATTCTATAGATCAAATCAAACAGTAAATAACCGCCTCATTAAACATAACTATTTAATTGTGAAAAAAAAACATGTTTTAAACGAATAGGTACTTCACATCACAAAACACCTATTTAAACATACCTATTACATTTTGAAAAAAGAAAACTGTTTTAAAAGAATGCTTCACATAACAAATTAGAGTCACTCGACACACGTCTGCCGCATGTCAAATGATCAATGGGCCAAACTTTAGACCCAATGGGGAACCCATTGGTTCTTAATCGCATACGACATCGCGGCAGGACCAGATGGAGATGGCGGGATGAGGTGGACTACTTCAATAAGAACTGGTGCTCAGAAGGTTGATACAGAGAGAAGTGGAAGGAGAATTAAGAGGCCTTCGCCCTATAGTGGGACATCAAGGGCTTTTGATATAAAAGTAAACTTTTACGAATATTATTTTGTATAAAATGGTATAGGGACTTTTTGCTATAATCTTAAAACTTACTTAATGTTGAAGAGTGTCACTTTATCAATTGATATTACTTGATTAATCATCAATACAATAATATAATAAACATTCCTGTTTATTTTATTTTCTTATGCATTAAACATTAAAATTAGCAGAATAAAAAAATGCTTACAAAAATGCATTGTTTACAAAATACAATAAAAAAAATTAGCTCATGCCATGCAAATGCATGCAACAAGAAAAAAGCACCATGCGACATGCAAAATTCTAAATAGTTACCTGTAGTTATGCCAAGCAGTGTCTCGTGAGAATCCAGTCGATGTTAATAGTATATATGCGAAACTAAATCCAGCAGAAATCCCAATCACCAGGGTTAAAAAGAAACGTCGACCCATCACCCGACCTTCTGCCTGCAGCATATTATACATTGCTTAACGATCCACGTTCAAAATATTTTTTTTTAATAAATATTTTTTATCGTAGACTGCGCGCGGCAGTATGACTACGCGACGAGTCGTCGAAGCGGCCTAACACTACTTGGGCTTTAGAGCAATTAGACTTGTCAATACGTTTACATACAATTTATTTCAAGTGCTCACTAGATTTTTTATTAATCTATATATGGAAATCTAATTCTCGAGTCACAGTGTTTGCTAGCAAACTCCTCCACAACGGCTTCACCAATTTTTATGAAATTTTCTGTGGGTCGTGAACTACAGATATTTTTTTTATAATTTAATGGCTAAAGTATTAACTTTGTAAAATTATATGATCGAATTAGTGTTTTTTTTAATACAAGTGATTTTGTGGTGCATCTAAGTTTGTGCAAATAAAATGCTATCGATTTTAGTTGTTGTTTTTTTTTTTAGTATTTTCTGTTACTATTGGTTTTGTGGTTATTATTAGATATTATTGGTTTGAAAATTAGTAAATTTTAGTAGTTTTTTTTTTTGTTAAAAAAAACAGATACTTAACATAAAATTATGAGAAGAATACAACTACACTACACAGTACCGTTTAAACTTCACTTTACATTTCACTTTAGCTTTAATTCAGCGCATACAATTTCGTGCAAATGTCTCTTTTCGTTCCTAGTAATACTTAAATGACGTGTCAGTACTGTGTTATCAAAATAACAGTGAGTACATAGCGCGATATCCGATAATAAGGTTACAAGGATAACCGAACTAATCAAGGAATGAGAGATATTGAAGGAAAACATAATATACAATATACATATTTTTATATAAAAAAGATAAGAATTCCTGCTCCATAACCAGCATAAAGTTTATCAACTGTAGTGAAGACGATGTTATCGTGGATACGTTATCAATTTAACACCTACAATAAGACATCATTGTCTATTATTCTTCGGCAACATGATGCATGCAGTTAAATATTTTATTGACCAATGATACCAATTTGGTTCTATTGATGACCTAGTTTACATACAGTCAATAAGCACTGGACGAAAACGCTTTAAATAAACACCGAGTAACATTCTACTACAAATCAGCAACTACCAACTGGTTTCTTTATTAAATCAACTTTATTGCTTAAATATTAGGTCCAAAGTTGATTGGAAGAATTTGACAGAGAGATTTTCTTTTTCATTATTTTATCTCTTTCTATTTGTTATTTTACACACAGCAAAACTATTCCCTTCAAACATCCTGTACTACATTTGAAGCGTTTTCTTTTTAATTTTTCGTTTGTTTATTCAAATGAAAAGAAACACCGTAATAATTATAAAAAAATATACCAATTAATTTAGATATTTTTTATGTTCACAACTAGATAATTTTTTCTTTAAAAATTATTGAAAAACATGAACTGGGTATTTATTCGAAAGACGGGCGTTTTGAGGGCACGGTCTTATGTAATATTGACGTTCAAAAAGTCCTGATTCTCTTCTGAGCCTAATTTGAATAAATGCCTTTTGATTTAGATTCATATTATTTTAGGCGTAAAAAATATTGAAAAAGGTATTTTCAACGACTCGTAACGTAGACACTTACTAAATACGCATACGTAGACCGCATTTTCGTTAGAAAAAAAAAAGCTTTCACGTCTTGTGACCGTCTACCACCTACACGTCAAAATATATTACTGGTGACCCTGACTACACATCGCAGGGTGCGTATTTGTCCCATGTTTATTTGTTTATCATCAGCCACTATTTGTTATGATGGTGGAATCATGTTGCCATATTCGCATACCTGCCTGGAGTACACTATTGCAGTTATGACTTCGCGTTGTTGAAACTGTCATCCTGCTGCACCAAGAATGCGAAATCTTGGATGTTTGTTACACTATCACGACTTAGAGGATGATCGAATTTTAATTGATATTCCCGCGGTATTTCAATTTATGCGGGCGGAACCGTGGTGTTAAATAATTGATACCTATCGATAAAAGCAAGAAGTTTAGTATTGGAACTTCATTCAGTAATGCGTAGTTAGCAAAGATCTGCCCCCTAATCGGCGAACACATTTTTATCAAATGATTACGACTAGTTGGGATCAGTTGGGTCCGTTCGGTCCAAACGATCCCAACTAGTCGCAATCATTTGACAAAAATGTGTTCGCCGATTAGGGGGCTGGCTCATATGTAGAGTATGATCTAAATTAAATACAGGATACTTTTTATTCAGCTATGTGTAAAAGTTTTTAGGATACAAGTAAAACCGCAAACAAAAAACAGTTTATTGTACTTTTTTTTAACTACCGCGTCGTTAAACTCTTGATAAACTTTGACTTAAGGCAAGGTTTTGTACAATTTCCTTTTTTTGAAGACTACCTAAATCTCTAATAATGTCAACAGAAAGCTAAATTCATATTAGACTAAATGTACAGACGAAAGCACATCAAGCCACTAAAATCTGTCAAATTTCTTTATCAGATTTTCAACTTTGCCGCTAAAGCATTATGGTTAAAGGTTGATTGGGAATATTTGACAGTTTCGGGTAGCTTGACATGCTGACACGTTTTCCTGTGACTATATAATCAGAATGCACAAAATGAACGCAGTTTTACAAAAGTTAAACGTGATTTAGACGAGACTGAAGAAAAGAGTAGACTATTTATATGTATACCTTGGCCGCGTCTCGATTTAGTATAATTTTCAAGAGTAGTTTTGAAGAGATGTTGGCTCGAATAACGAAGCCCAAATAACGAAAAGAGAGTTGATATTATTTTTCATGAAAAAATATTAGGTTTTCGAACCGGGTGACTCAATAAGATTGCAGTTTTTGAATTGGGTTTTTTTTTCAAGTTGTTATGGAAAGTTACGCTGATACCGCTAATACGGGGACTTCTTGTGGTCTCAACTGGACTGCGTGAATCTGGACAACATGTGGTGTCAGCAGGACGACGCAACCTAGCAAACCGCGCATGAAACAATCATGCAGCAACGATTTCCAAATCACATTATCGCAAAAAATTCTGATGCCAACTGGCCACTAAGATCGTACGATTTAACACCGTGCGATTTGTTTCAAAGGGCAATGGAAAGAGCTATGCTCGGAGTTTCTCTGCGTGATCGAATCAGAAATGAGGAGATCAGCGGAAGAACCAAAGTCACCGACATAGCTCTTCGAGTCGCTAAAATTAAGTGGAAGTGGTCAAGGCACATTGCTCGTAGAACCGATTGCCGATGGGGCAGTAAGGTTCTGGAGTGGCGGCCACGTACCGGAAGACGCAACGTAGAGAGGCCCCTAACAAGGTGGACCCATGACCTGGTGAAGGTCGCGGGAAGCTGATGGATGCGGGCATCACAAGACCGGTCATCGTGGAAAGCCTTGAGGGAGGCCTTTGTCTAGCAGTGGACATCTATAGGCTGAAGAAGAAGATTTGTTTCTTTGGGGCTTTGTCGGGGGCTGCGGGTTTACTCGCATAAACCCGAAACAATTCCTGAGCCCAAATCGGAAATCCAACGCATCATTGATCTCTGTGCAAAAATCATGAAAAATTTCATGAGAAGAGTAATGGCCTGTTTAAGGAGCTGTGTGTGCTCTATTCGGCTATTCCATACTAAATCGGAACATGTCTTCTTTTATCATCATCATTTCAGCCGAAAGACGTCCACTGCTGAACATAGGCCTCCCCCAAGGTTCTCCACGACGACCGGTCCTCCGCCTCCCGCATCCAGCGGTTTTCCGCGACCTTCACCAGGTTGTCGGTCCACCTTGTCGGAGGCCTACCCACGCTACGTCATCCGGTGCGTGGTCGCCACTCGAGAACCCGTCGGCCCCATCGGGCATCGGTCCTACGGGCAATGTGTCCAGCCCACTGCCGCTTTAGTGTTGCAATTCTTCGGGCTATGTCGGTTACTCTCGTTCTTCTGCGGATCTCCTCATTCCTGAGGAGATCCGCAGAAGAACGAGAGAACGCGTTTTCCTCATTAAGACGTGGTCGCTAACAATGGGCCTTATAAGAAGGCTCAAAGTCACTCAAAGGGCAATGGAGAGGACTTTGCTTGGGGTTTCACTGCGCGATCGAATCAGTAATGTCTTCTTTACCTACAATAAAATAAAAATAGCAGAACTCTCTCATAAAATACTTATTTTTATATGAAAAAGTGCACACTTACTGAGACACCCTTTACATGTAAAGTGTATAGATCCAGTGGCAAACTGTATTTTTTTATGATTTCCTTAATCGGTAGGTATTAGTTAGTAGTACTTTAGTAGGTTAGGTTATACAACAGACAACATGATTCCATTATATTTTACTTAATTAAAATTAAATTTACAATAAGTACATACAACATTTTTATTCTGTTCTTCGAGGTCAATATATCCTGCAGTCATGGTTTTTGAAGTAAAACTGTCAATTTGAATTAAAAAAGCACTTCCAATCAATTGAAGAAATCTATTTCATCAGTAATAAAATACTTTATACTTGTATGACTTTACTATTTGTTTTTCATTATACAGAATCCATAAAATTAAATTTGCATGCCTTTTACAGTACTCGGAGATCTCCATCATCAATCTAGACTAACCAGCACCCAATCCGTAACACACTATTTCAATCAGTTGGGATCATTTCGAAGCATATTGCTAATCCATTGCTCCATATATTCGAAAATGTGTCTGCTCAACAACGTAAATAACGCAATGAATGTTGTTGAACTGTCAAAATAAAACCCATTGCTACTGATATTGGGCCCGATTCCCATGTTAATAAACTAAATTAAATTTAAGTTCAGTGCATCTTATTCTTTCTGTTTCATTAAGAAAGGGACAGAAGATAAAATGTCAGTTTAGACCTGTCTAATTAGTGCGCTCTTGACGTAAACTGCCGTTTTTAGACGCCATGTTTATAACCGCGTCTAAACTGTCTTTTTTTTTTCTTTCTCTTATGGCTTCGCACGGTTTGTGCATTTAGCCAATGTCACGTAATGAATTATTCATGTCGATAAAGACGGCCGCGGGTACCGAACACCCAAGAGGAAGTTTTGGTACAAAGCCATGATGTGGCCACTATGCTACAATATTTCACTGTTCCTTATGAATTTCACTGAATGCACTTTTTACTACATAAATCACGCGTTTTTATTTAGTAAACGACACTGTAAATAATTTAAAAGTCCAATGAAAAATGAGCGTGGCACTCATCTTAGCTTCCCGCCAAAACCTCAGTCTAAACTGTCTATGGAGTATCTTAATTTGACAGGATTAAACTAAAATTTTATCTTCTATCCTTTTCTTAACGAAATGGAAAGAAAAAGATGCACATAACTTAAAATTAGTTTAGTTTGTGAACAACAGAATCGGCGCCATTATGTTACGTAATTACCCTGCAGCTGCAGCTGAACAGCAGTATTTTTCTTGCAGCGACTACTTATCTGATCTTCAAAACTCAGTTACTATAGTTGAGCCAAATTCGATAAAGAATAGAGGTAAACAAACCGTTGCTAGGCAACGAGTAGTTTACGCTTAAAAGACAGATGTTAACAACCTTTTCTACATAGTTTTCACAAAAGTAATAATTCTATTTCCTACTAATTTATTTATATTTAGATATTTATGATTTGCATAGAACGCATAACCGATTTGAATGAAATATGACACACATGTAAGCTAATTTCCTAATAAGTTAAATTTTTTGATACATATAATTATGATTAGTCCATACTGGAAAGTATTACAATGCATGTGTTATGTATACTCCATTTATTATAACATTAGAAAAAAGAGGCTCGCAGAAGCAGGAGTACAAAACCTTTTATTTTGAAGTCAAGTTCGAACAATTTTAACAAATAATGTATGTGATTTTAATGTAAGTGTATGACTTCTATGTATGGCAAAGCGTATTCTATGTATCTACTCATGACGATGCTTGGAATAGATACATGAAATGAAAAAAAATAGTAACAATCAGTTTATTAAAAACTATTATTTAAGGCTATTAAATAAGGGAAAAGGTTTTGCCACCTTAATGATATAATTAATGGATGTGATAGATATGTGAATTCTTTATTCATCATCCTCTGATGATGATGAAGAAGATTCACCAACGTTAATAATGAATCTTTCTACAACATTATCCATTATACCATCAAGTTGGCAAAATCTTTCCTCTTCTTTAATCGTATGAGCAATGCAAGATTGCCATTTCTCTGCAGTTATATTTGTGAGTGCTTGAGGGAGCAACTGCTTCACTTCCTCTAATTTAAAACATTTATTGTTTTGTGCTACATATCCCTTCACTTGAGCCCATACTAATTCGATTGGGTTGAGCTCGCAGTGGTAAGGTGGGAGGCGCAACACTAACACATTTTTTTCTTTAGCCATCTCATCTACTACAAACTTTTGGTACAAATGTTTTACTTGTTTCACTTTCTCTAATAAAGTGGCCCTAAGGTCTTTTTCCTCAAAAGGAATACTTTTGTTTTTCAGCCACTCCTGAATATCTGCCTTTCGTGTGGCTGTAGTTGGCAGCTTCTCCACTTTTCTTGAATGATATGGCGCATTATCCATAACAATAACTGAACCACTCTCGATTTTAGATAATATTAGTTTGAACCACTTTTCAAAATTGTGTGCATCCATTTCAGAATGGTAGTCTCCATCACACTTTTTGGCTTCAAATATTAGTTCACCATCCATTAAAAACCCATCTGTTGATCCTGTGAAATGAAATAAAAACAAATCAATAATTGTGTACCGGTGGCATAGAATACTTGATTGCTGGAAATAGATTTTAACCTTTAAATAGCAACCGAAATTAATTGCATCATTAATGTCCTTGAACAGATGATTCTAAAACCATAAACATCTTTCTCCGAGGGAAAGTATTAAGACTTAACCAGTTTTAGTGACCGAAAATGCAGTGGTCATTTTATTAATGTTTTGGTAATGTGCCAATTGTTAATGAATTAAAAATAAAATAAAAGTTTTACCAATATGGCCAATGATAAGACGTTTCCCTTTTCCAGTTGGGTTCTTTAAACCAGTTGATAAGCCTGCTCGGTGTGCTTCCTTTGAAGACTTAATAGTGGTGTCTTGCCATACCTTGCTTTTTGTGTGTCCTGTTTGTATAATTAAAGTTGTAGATGTAAATGCAATATTAATTCAACTTATGTTGAACTAATAATACTTCACTGTATTGTTTTGCATAAAGGAGGTTTTACATAACTTGATAAGCTATTTACCGAGTTATGTAAAGCCCCCTTCTTCCAGACTTCATAAATATTAGCAGCACTGTACCTTCATTTAGCCAAGTCTCATCTAAATAATATATTTTTTTTCCTTCATTCCTTAATTTCTTAATTTCATGAAGATATTTCACCCTCCATAACACAATCTCTTGTTTGTCGATAAGGGCACTTTTTCTACTTCTTTTAATATATGTAAATTTTAATTTGTTCTTAATTAAATTATATAAAGTGCTTCTTTTAAAATCGGGTAGAGACTCATCACTATTTACGGCTTCCAGAATCTTATCCAATGTTGGTAATTCATTATCAAAGAAAAAAGAATGAATTTTTCTTTGTATTCCACTTAATGTTATATCATCATATTCATCAGATTTTGAGTATTTCCGTTGGCGAGGAGGGGGTGATTGCAGGCGACCTTTTATATTGTACTCTTTGAGGATATTATAGACCGTTGCACGAGATATGCCTATAAAATGATTAATAGTGTATATTAGTACCTCACAAAGCATGCTATTTTCAAATATATTTATTTTTTATAGTAAAATCCTTAAATTCCTGCAATTTCTGCATTGGATATGATCTTTACCTGCAATTTCTGCAGTTTTATTAATTAACTGCGTCTTATAAGCAGGGGTACCTTCTGGCATGGATCCCTTGACGTCTTTATGAATATTTATAACTGTTGTTTTTTCTGCAGAACAAAGAGGTCTTTGCTTTGATCGCTTTTTCTTGGGAGACAATATTTTAACCTCATGATCAACGTTGGGGCCACGTTTTTTTCGCTGTTGACGTTGCTCAGCTTTACCAGCAGTTTCAGAACGTACATGTTGTGCTTGCAAGCCACTTGGACCTGCACCGAGATAGTCCGTGTTCATAATTCAACAAAACGTACTGTTTTGTATGTACAACACAAAACTAACACTAATAACAATAACAAAACAATAACAAACAGAAAAACAGTAACAAATGACAACTAAACCACGAATATTCAACAATAACAACGAGAGAAGGCGTAGCATTCACAAGTATCCACAAGCGAATAACGGTATGTCAATATTGACAATTGCAGATAGATGATATTATAAACCAACAAAATTAAAAAACACGTGCTGCCACAACTTAGGAAGGGAATAGGTAACATTTTAGATTTGGTTGAGTTATAGTTACATGAAAAAACGTTTCGGGCGTTGTCTGCCTCTGCTTCTTTTAGATTTTAAGCATTGACACGACATTATTTTATTTAAAAAATAAATAATATTAAATGAAGGACATGTAATTTAAGAACGTAGATGGCTTAAATAAGTACAAATTAGGTGTGACAGTTGCTATTTAAATTGATAATATTTAACTCTACATCAATCTTGACTGTAATAGTGTTTATTGTATTTTTTTGCAAACTGTGCACTTAAAAGAGCCTTTTTTAACTTCTGTCTAATGCTATAATAAATGGAGTATAGTTGATTTGAAAGTAGTTAAAATACGCAAAACTGTATTGACAAATGCCTTAACTTTATTCATTGGTTGAATTCCACAAAATGTATTTAATACCTGGATTTCATCCATCTTTCTTTTCTATCTAGGCTATCACATAAAATTAATGTCGACTTTTTAATGGGTTTTCGTAATACCAAGTTATTATGCATGTTATTTTAGTGATTCTATTGAAATATGATGCAATAGGAAAAAAAAAGTTAATAAATAGTTAGCATGTAAAAGTCGATAATCATGTAAATAACAGGAGATTTGTAAAACTTGAGTTGTGATAACCCTAAATTGGTTTGTTTACCTCTATTCTTTATGGAGCTAGGCGATGGTATAGGTAAAATGATACTCCTCGGTAAGATTGATTGTAAGCCTTGGGCTTCTAACCAACCCGGAACGACAATCAAACATCTACAACCGACAGCAGGGTCAAACAGGGCCCCTAGTCTGCTAATAGAATAGTCGATCAGTGATCTCATAATGGCCAATTTTGACAAGTTTCGTAATCTAATAACAAAATGGCGTCATTATGACTTTCCAGTGGTCAATCACTAACACTGCACTCCTCCATACTAATAAATGTTCAAATTGAGTATTGGTTTTTAGAAAATCATTTCTGTTAGCGGGTTTTATAATAACGGCAATACGGCAATGACATTTTATCACCATTCCATTAAAAGACGACTGAGATAGGTAATTGGGTTGTATCCTAAAAAATAATTTAATGTCTATTAGATAGATTTATAAAAAATACTAACTGTGCCCCGCGGTTTCACCCGTGTAAGCTTCGAACCGAAAGAGCTCAGTTGATATAAAATAAGCGCCTGTTAAAATAATGGGAGCAATATGAACGTCTGCGTTTGCTTTCGTTTTCGCAACATTTTATGTTCCTGCTCTGCTCCTATTGGTCTTAGCGGGATACCTGTGTACCAAATTTCATTACAATCGGTTCAGTAGTTTTGGCGTGAAAGCCGACAGACAGAGATACTTTCGCATTTATAATATTAGTAACACGTATTTTTTATTTTTTCTTTCATTCAAATAGGTACTTAGGAAGATATATTGATTTGAAATGTCGCATGACGTCACGCCGTGGTACAAAATATACCACGGCGTGACGTAATTAGCCCCCACTCCGTAACTTTAATACGCTATATCTCGGTAGTTTTTGGTAATTTCGAAAATGAAAAATATGGGTCTTAATTTTTTTATTATCTTCAAGACGGACTAATATTTTTTTTGATTTGCATACCTTTGATACATCCCTATTGATCGATCTTTATGAATTTAGCATATTACGAATTTTTAAGCACAATGACAATGGAATCGTGTTGGAATGACACATTAATAAAAATAGCAGACTAGAGTTGCTTGGAGGGTGGAATGTATGGTCATTGGTCACGGGCAAACATTGCTTAGCCTTCGAATAACCCGTGCAAATTGCTGCACGCATTTAGCCACGATTTTCCCAAGTCTACAGAGTTAGCTAAAGGACTTTACATTTGTAGAGCGGCTTAATTATGATTCGAAATTGCCCATAAAATCTTTTATCGTATGACCAATTAAGTAAAACTCTCCGGTAAAATTGTGTGATAAGAACCTTTACCTTTATGCACGCACCTGTTTTTACGCACTTTATGTAATTTTATTTACATAGTACATTTAAAAGTGCTTTTATGATAATTATAATATAAAAGTTAGCAACAAGTATAATTAGTAATTTACAACAGATGTGAATGACAGTGTGTAGGTACTCACCTATAAAATACAATAGACAAACTCTGAAAATACTATTAACACAATTTCTGTATTTTTACTTGAGCTATTTAAAAATAATAATACTCATAAATTAAACAAATTCTAATTACAACAAACTTGATAGGACAAACCTCTAGTTAACACTCGTTGACTGAACTAATTTTAGCAGGAAGTGTTAACGCATATATTTCAACACAAAAATTTATTATGACATCCTTTTGATAAAAACTTATTTTATTCAATAACACTGACATACCAAAGTAACTTCAATGAATGTGTGTGTATGTGTTATGAATAATCTTTATTTAGGTATGCAGATTCAGAATGAGTTTTGTGGGTCCTTGCAAACACATAAAGAGCGCCAAGGTAAACTTACTAATAATTAATCCATACTAATATTATAAATGCGAAAGTATCTCTGTCTGTCTGTATGTCCGGCTTTCACGCCAAAACTACTGAACAAATTGTAATGAAATTTGGTACACAGATAGTCTAGAGCCTGAGAAAGGACATAGGCTATAAAACATCCCGCTATGACCAATAGGAGCAGAGCAGTAACAAATTTTTTGCGAAAACGAGAGCAAACGCGGACGTACCTATTGCTCCCATTATTTTAACAGGCGCTTATTTTATATCAACTGAGCTCTTTCGGTTCGAAGCTTACGCGGGTGACACCGCGGGGCACAGCTAGTAGGTTATAAGTTAAAAGACCAAAACATTATGGCAGTTAGAGTTGATTATAAACTATTTTAAGAAATTATTATTATTATAGAGATAATTTTAGATGCCTCTCTTTGGCTTAAAAAACCCATTGTGTATCAGTGATCAATTTTTCTTTCTCTCAGTAATCATATACAACGTGTAAATTAATTAACGCACTACCTGAAAATACTTAGTTCTATATTATTTCTCAAGCTCTTTTTTTGTGTTGGTACGTTATAACTTCCTTCATACTTACTTTATCAATATATGTACATAAATAAGGCATCATTTTAAAGCTTTTCTAAGCCGTTACGCCAGAAAATAAACAAATTACTAACATTCCAGTGATTATTCGAGAATTTACAATTGTAAATACCGTGCGAATACCTCACACGGGTCACCTAGTCATCAATAAATGTTAATTATAAAACGTAAATGATTTTACAAATTATAATCTTTTACATGATCAATACAATGTAAGTAATATAATCCCATTAATTATTACTTCTTGATGTCATATGTTGCGTTTGTGCACTGTGTTAAAGGGTAAAAGAAATAAGAATACATATTAGCAACCCGCAAACGCATGATTCTTAAAAGAATATTTAACAATGAACTACTCAGGTAAGAGTGTCAACAGAATTCTAATTGTGTAACATATTATTACTATCAAGTATCAGTTGCAAACATTGTGAAGCTTAATGCTCCATACATTTGAAAAGGTGTCTGCTCAACAACGTAAAAAAACGCAATGAATGTGGAACTGTCAAAATGAAACCCATTGCTACTGATAATGTATTCTACAATCACCCTGCAGGTTTCAAAAGCCTTGATCCTACTCTATCATATAATCAATAAACTTACATGGGGTATCTTGAAAAGCATTAGACCTGCAGCTTCCTATTAATACAACATAAAATTAGTCATAGTAGGCTGTAAATTATAAAAAAATATTTTTTGACTTTATTCTATGAAGTCACCATGCTATGCAATGTTACCGAAAGTTAACTAAAAGCATTATTTTTTTAAATAATTATAGGTTTTGATTTAAATACAGCAGTAAAAAAGGAAAAGACAGATTATTGACTGTACACAAAATATGCACATTGTCATGGAGTTACAAGTACTAGTCTACTACTACCATTTCCTCCTACTGTCATTGCTTCAAAAGCAACCTGAATTGGGATGAGGCTGGCCACATCAACCATATTACCCCAATGATCTGTGGGCCATAATCACCATAACATGGATCCCTCATACAGCTAGAAGGGCTTGCGGCAAACCCAATGGAACACAGTGGGATTATCTGAACAAAACCAACAGCCAGTGGTCATCTTTATCCTAGATAAAAATTGCTGAAAGTCATGGGAGAGGCTTTTGGCCAGCAGTGAGATGATGCAGGTAACAGTAACATCAATAAAAATGTAACAGAGACCCACCCATTTTTCTATTTATCATCCTTGGTAGGCTGGCAGTAAGACTACCTCTATTACTTATTTTGTTGGAAAAGTTTGATTAGATATTAAAAAAAAAAAACTTAGTTTTACTAGAATTCTAACATTAACATTTAGGAATGTTTTAATAATCAATGATATTAATTAGGTAATACATCATTTAATGAACCTGAAACAGACATGAATGAAATAAAAACAGAACATTAAATTAATCTGATATAAGAATTAAGAAAAGAACTCAGTCCCTATAGACAACCCATTGATCTATGTTTAGACCAATCCTAGATATTAACTGTGTAAATAAGAAAATCAATCTAAGCCCATTCTAGAATGTGAATTCGCAGATACAGAAGTAACTAAAGTAAATACTGGCGAAATGCTGTTTCATCTAGACTACATTTGGCCAGTAACTACTTCAATTCCACAATACCGGTTAAATATTAATTATCTTTCACTAAGTACTTAGATATAAGAGTAAACAAACATATTAGTCTTCCCAATACATTCTACATAGGTATCTAAGGTACTAAATAACTTGCTCTAAATACATCTATCATGTATCCGTCTTTAATACTGTTAACACAATTAAAAGTTCAATGAGTTCAAACGTTATAAGGTCGGTAGTGGATTAACTAGCAGATTTAACAACATTGTAATTTGTCCAACACAATGAAATCACAAAACAATAGAAATCTGACTTACGGTCATCCTGCCTGTTTACTTAGCACTTTTTAAAAGGATTAAGGGCATATTTTCAAGGTATTACAATATATATTAATTGTTTATTTCATATTTAATCGGGTCATAGAATAAATTAATATTCGAAGTTAGCATTTCGCATCTGCGTTAACAACAGAAACGTCAATTTAATATGTCAAATCGAAATCATTGGTTTCTGTGATTTTGATTGATGGAGTACACGGCTTTTAATCATTAAGACAAACTGACTGCAGCATTACAAAGTATATAATATATGTATAGATGGTCAACTCAGGAAAAAAGACGCATCTAGCATTTTTTTTTCAAATTGAGTTACATGCATATTCTAAATCAGTAAAAAAAATGGCATACACCAATATTTTGAGCTGTTTCTGCTGCATATTAACGATCTGCTGATGCCCGGTATCTATGGGTATGCAGATGACAGCACAGTTGTAGAGAGATACCTGCCGGATGCTCGGGCTAGTAAGGAATCAATCCGGTCCGAAAGAGAGGCCATGGTTGAGCGAACGAGTGTTGCACTGCAGGCAGTCTCCGAATGGGGCAATGCCAATCTTGTAGCATTCAATGCCGCCAAAACACAGGCGTGTCTTTTCACCGCCAAAAGGAGCCCGTTCACCTTGGCCCCTACTTTTCGGAATGTGTCCTTGGAGTGTTCCGACCGCCTTCAGCTTTTGGGAGTTGAGATTTCCTCGAACCTTAACTTTGGGCGGTTCATTGAGTCCAAGGCCAAGGTGGCTGCCAGGAAACTTGGCGTTATCACAAAGGTCCGGCAGTACTTCACACCTGGGCAGCTTCTAATGTTATACAAAGCACAGGTCCGTTCGTGTGTGGAGTACTGCAGCCACATTTGGGCTGGTGCTGCCAAGTGTCACCTGGCCACTTTGGATTCAGTGGAGAGACGTGCAAAGAGGCTGATTGGTGACCCTGATCTAACTCGAGTTGGTCTCCAAAGCCTAGAGCACAGGCGTAGAGTAGCCAGCCTTTCGGTGTTCTATAGGATGCATTTCGGGGAGTGTGCGAGGGAATTGCATGATTTAATTCCCCATCTCCGTTCCACCAGCGGACGACCCGTCGTACGGCTGGTTTCCACCCTTACGTTGTTAACACCACTACGATCCGGACGAAGCGCTTCGCCTCCTCCTTTATACCGCGTACATCGAGGGACTGGAACAATTTGCCCGCGGCGGTGTTTCCGTCGGACTACAATTTGAGTGTCTTCAAGGCTAGAGTGAATAGGCTCTTAATAAACTAGTGCGCTTTACCATCAACGATTGCGTCACTGCTTACCATCAGGCAGGATTGCGGTCAAGCGCTGGTTTATAATTTGTAAAAAAAAAAATATATATTTCGCATATAAAAAAAATGTTATATGCGTCTTTTTTCCATATGAAACGTTCAAAACTAGATTTTTAATTTAACAGAAAATAATATAAAGTGTTAACTTTTGCAGAAGCAAAATTATAATATAAAATAATAAATATTTAAAAAAAAAACCATCTGTGTAAAACGTGAACCAAACTACATATGTCGTACCCAGACGACAGCACATCAAGCTATACTACAATATGTCAGATTTCCTTATTAGGTTTCAACTTTATCTATAAAGCATTAAGGCTTGTAGGCTCTGAGTTGTAGCAGCTGCAACGCCTGCAACACATTGAAATCTGCTGACATTCTTGTTCACATTCTGATTCACATGCATATAAACATCACATTCTAAAACACGTCATACACATTGTACTTATTTACACACGCACAACACACAACATTCATTCATCTGGAGTTTTATTATGTATCACGCTCTACGCGCTACAGGCTCAAGGTTGATTGGGAATATCTGACAGTTTGGGGTAGCTTGACCTGCTGTCATCCGTACAATAGTAATCTACTGAAAAGACAAAAACAGGTAGGTACTGTAATCTGGAACTAAGAAAATAACTATCAAGGAATGTATTATAGGAGAGTGAGCCGTTCTAGATTTTAATGGGTCCCGTCCCGACTGTCTAAGTTTCAGGTTCGAATCCCGTCAGGCGCTATCATCATCATCATCTTCATTTCAGCCGAAAGATGTCCACTACTGGACATAGGCCTCCCCAAGGATTACCTCGACGGCATCGGTCCTACGGGTAATGTGCCCGGCCCACTGCCACTTAAGTCTTGCTTTTATATTTTGTGTAAATTATTCCATCAGCACTGCTCTCAAAACAGTGAAGGAATTCATTGTGAGGAATGTCCGTCATGTCCTAAAACCTTTTCGAATCTATGTGACATCTATATGCACCACCACACTAGCGCCGCGTGATGGATTACGGTTACGGCTCATTCTCACCTGCGTCCCAGCTTTATGAAGATGATTTCTTTTAAGTAGTTCGTGAAATATATTTTTAAATATGTTTGTAAACAAAAAGATTAAAAAAAAACCTTTGAAAATAGTAACAATGATAGCCCACCATTATCGGGAACAAGTCCAAGTTACCGACGTTCATGATGGAACGATTCTAGTATATGCAATGTTACCGTTTTCTTCAACTGAGAACGGACACATTGACATACCACATCTTCTTTTCCACAAGTTCGTATTTCAGAGCAAACTGTTGATGAATTATCCTACCGATATACCTATAAAGTTTTATCTACGAAAGTAAGTACTTACTCTCTAATCGAGAACACCAGAAGATACCCAAGCCATGTGCAGGGTTGACAGATGCCAGACAGATGTCAACTGTGCCGTCTTTTTTTGGATGGAAAATCATGGCTTGACTTGTCAGACTTTTACTGATTAAAAGTTACTACCACTACCTACTATATGACGCATAGTGTGGATATATTATAGCACTACATCTCTGTCAGTCCGACACGTGTGGCCAAAGTTTTTGTCAGATATAAACTCCATTTATGTTACACTCACTTACACTACATCTAAGAATAACAAACAAAATAATCAGTAACTGACTGAAAATCTCAGCAACTGACGTCAGTCTATTGCCAAGTCAGATGCTGATCTGACATTGTCATTGTGTACCTATATGTTTTTCAAGTTCAGTACTGATTTCAATTCAATATTCTTGCTCCAAATTCTGCCGTCATTCCCTTTTTTTTTTCTTGACGCTGTGGAAAATGACAATTACACATTCCCGAAGGGTATGTGGGACTCCCCGGGAGATAGCCTCCCGGTATACCTACTAAAACCACATCAGCACAACGACTTCGCCTTAGTGTCTGGGTCATGGGAAACCAGCAGAGCCTGCGCTACCAATCCCCCGCCGGCGATTCCTGCCTAAAAGGCGGGCGCACAGTGGTCCCTCCATAGGGAGGGGCCGGGCTGGGTACGTCTTCTTATACGAGAAAATGAAGCAGACAAGGGTATTTTAGCGAGGTGTCCTTCCTCTTAGCCCCACTCACTTCCACGCAGGCAAGCAGGACCCCCAGCTCCTCTCAGTGAGGAGCCCGGGTTGTCCGACGGTGACCCGGAGTTCGGGTCACGTCAGCCACCTGGAGTGGTGGCCAACCCGCCCCACGTGTGACAGCAGAAGCGGTTCCCGCGTCTTGGTTTTGGTCCGCGCCGGTAAACCGGTAATATCTGGGGGCCGTTCCCCTATCCGCCACCTGGGGATGCGTCCGATGGCAGGCCAGAAACTGCATACGGATTGCCGTCATTTCCTGCCTCAACCATATACTGCAATATCCCATTGACTTCGTGTACATGGTAAAGTCAGTTTTAGGTTGTAGGTCAGTCCAAATATTATACTGGTACTCGTTGGGTCAGTCGCCAACGCTCCATTAATTACTGACTCAATCACAGAGCAAGTAATCACTATTCACTACGTTTAAACTAACATAATGCTAAAGATGATAAAAACTAAACAGGTGACAGTACGGAACACAACCATTGCGTAGTTTGCTTGTGGGCCGTTATCGCGTTGTAAACATTTTTATTTTTTAACTTTTTATTTATCCAGTAAAGAAAATAACCGGTCAAGATGAATACGTAATAAATATATTTATGTTCATGTTCATATGTTACCCCTAGCATCGGACGATTCAATCAACATGTTGCGAATAGTGTTTTTAGCGTTTGTTTGTTTTGTGCATTATGTGGCTGGAACTAGTCAACTATGTGGGAATAAATCATCGGAGCTCAGCTGCAAAACGGAGGTATGTAGATAGTAAAAATATTTGACTTTAAATGCATAAAACCGCATAATATGCATCAATCAGTATTGATTTTTGCAATGAAAGAGAAGACATTGGTTGCATTATCTGACATGCGTCCTTCACAATGCTGACCCATTATTTTCCCTTTAACGCTAATATTAATGTAATTAAACACGTTTCTGCTTTGTATTCAAGATAAAGAATTTTCCTTAAATGAGGCTTCAACATAATGTAGACTTTAACTTTAAAATGGCCAATATATTCATTACTCAAGGTTGATCAGTGAAACACAATTAGAAATTCTTTTTTTTAAATCCGTTTCAACATAATTAATTATCCTAAGTTCTATAATGCAATACAAGCCGAAACTCAAGGCTAGACATAGATGTAGATAAACATTGGAATGTTTTTAAACATTAATCACTGCTGCTTTTTACGTTTTATATTTTGTAGTAATTATAAAGTAGGTAGATTTTAATAATATGATATGTGTATCGGTCCTTTATGCTTCTTTATAAACGGCTAGCTGCACCCCACATTTTCACCTGCATAAGTCGAGACTTCAGTTGAAATTTCAGACAATGGTATATCAGTACATTAATTAGCGAATCGGCTAACTCCATATAAGCAATATTTCAGGCAATGGCTATATTATAGGCTAGCTATATTTTTTCTAAGTTAGTATTTTGGTAATGTCCTTTATACATATTAATTAAAAAAGTACAATGTTTTTAGGAGTTAAACAAAAAAATTTAAAGGTGAAGTTATCCAAATTGCAAATTAAGGTATCAATATCATCATCATCCCAGCGTTAATCCCAGTCGCATCCGAAGCCTTTTCAGCTTTAGAGTCTGGGGTTCGTCTTACCAGTCTAACTGCTGATATGGCTAAACTTTGACATTTTCTATGAAGCGACTGCCGTCTGACCTCCACAACCCGAAGGCGACATCGAAGCATTGCAGTTAGACAAATTGTAGGACTTTTGAGGGCTCCAACAACCCGTAACGACTGCCACTAGATGTTCGTAGGGCAGCCGGGACCAACGGCTTAACGTGCTTTCCGAGGCACGACCAGACCAGTACAAATATTCATATTCATGCATACAAATACTTGCACTGTGCGGGGATCGAACCCGCGCCACCTTGCGCAGCGGCCGCGTCCGCTACCGCTACGCCACGGAGGCTGTCAATTATTAAGGTATCAATATACCTACCTTAATTTGCCAATTGGGTAATGCCACTTTTAGTAAAACATTTTTTTTTATTTCCTAAGAAAATGATTATGTATGCAATTCAGTTTAGGATATAGTGGACAAGTGGTAATTGGGCACCAAATGTAATGGATGTGGCTATTAATTTATAAATAATGAATATTTTTTTATAATCATCTCTAATGCATGATTGAACAAGAAACAACCTGTAAGAAGATGGTGGATGGTTGTCGATTCCCATGTCCTAACCAAAAGCAATCCTTGCACGCTTCTTTAGTCAATATGTGCGACATGATTAAATGCGTCGCTGTGTCACATTTCTATACTAATAATGAAGCTGAGGAGTCGACTACTACAACACACGAAAATCGATCACAACCCACGAAACCCCTGTCTGAAACAAAAGCCTCCAAGCCCCCTATTGGCTCACTCAATAACACAGCATGAACAAGAAGCATCATTATATACTCGGTTATCAGATGTAGACTCGGATGTTACTGGGTACACAATACTTAGAAACTAGTGGTCTGCTGCAATGACATAGGTACACATGCCCAGATTTGCGTATTGCTTCTCTGAATGTCTATCCTGCTTCATTACCTGCCAAAAATGGTAAAATGGACGCTGAACGTTCATTTAGGGGTATTTATGTAGCCTGTAGGTATACAACATACAGGGATCAACTCAAGAGCATACAACTACGAATACACTAAAGCATCGATTGAACTGCACCAAGTACTACGAATAGCGCTTTTCTGGAATCGGAGCACACAGGGGACGTCCAATTTGTCCAAGGGATTGTATGTATTTTCATAATCGGCCTATAAGCCTTTAACACTCCTGGGACACAGGCTTCTTCTCGGTGAAAGAGAGTAGGCCAGAATCTACTACGCGGGCTCAGTGCGGGTTCGTTGAATGTATTTTAATTTTCGCCTATCTTAACGCCCATATTTTTCAACATAAAGTTTCCCACGCAAAAGGCGTATTCAGAACAACTTACACCGTGACTATTTTAAATACAACGAGGAACTGTGGATATCTAACTGGGCAACAACACAACTGCAACAGATATTGGTTGACTGACGGAGAATGCCAAAGGCATTAAATCCGCCTTTGTACCCTTTTTGTGCGTAAAGTTTCAAATAGAATCGACAAAAGCGAGATCATCATGTAGGATAACTTGGTTCAAGGCACTCTGAAATACCAATTGGATCACATTAGAACTCCATATGCAAAACGAATATTCCAAACAGCTTTGTTTCTTTCTTTTCTGTTGTTTTGGAATGTTGTTCAGTGGCAGTGGCTCCATGTAATATAGTGGTATTTAGCTGCATCCGGTTAGTGCGAAAGTCGAGCCCAACGAAAAGGCTGGGCAGATGATGAAGACACGGATAGGTTACAAACAAATTTCTTAAATCAAATCAAACATCAAATCAAATACCAAAATATATGTAACTCTTTCTTGTAACGTCTTTGTACTTTCGAAAAAATTTTTTTTTTATCCTTTATTTCACTGTATATACATTATATATATAAATTATATTTTTAAATCGTCATCGTCATCTCAGCGTTAATCCCAGTCGCATCCGCAGCTTTTTCAGCTTTGGAGTCTGGGGTCCGCTTTGCCAGTCTAACTGCTGATTTTGGCTAAACTTCGACATTTTCCGTGAAGCGACTGCCGTCTGACCTCCACAACCCGAAGGCGATATCGAAGCATTGCAGTTAGACCAATTGTTAGACTTTTGAGGGCACCAACAACCCGTAACGACTGCCACTATATGTTCGTATGGCAACCGGGGCCAACGGCTTAATGTGCTTTCCGAGGCACGACCAGACCAGTGCAAATATTCATATTCATGCATACAAATATTTGCACTGTGCGGGGATCGAACCCGCGCCTCCTGCGCAACGGCCGCGTTCGCTACCGCTACGCCACAGAGGCTGTCAAATTATATTTTTAAATATTTCTACATAAAAAAATACATATAAATACATTTAAAAATATAAAAAATAGTAGCCCACCGGTATCTTGAACAGGGTCCAAGCTACCGGCGGTCAGGGCTCCAGAGAGAGGAACTTCCTGACAATGCGAACCGTGTCCAGAATTACAGCTTTCTGAATCAAGCCCTTGATCCAGCTGCCTAACGAGAGCCTCCTGAGGTGTTGGTCGAGGCTCTTGGCTATTAAGCCATTGGCTGTCACGACTATCGGTACAATGATTGTTGAATCCACCTCCCACATGTCGAAAACCTCGTGAGCCAAGTCAAGATACTTGATTTGTTTATCTTTCTCGGCTTTCACGAGGTTCTCATCATGCGGGATGGTTATGTCAACAATCATTGCACGCCGCTCTGATCGATCCACCATCACTATATCAGGCTTATTGGCAACAATAGTCCTGTCAGTGATGATGGATCGATCCCAGTACAATGTGATATAGCCATTTTTGAGAACTGGGTCGGGCGTATACCTGTACTACGGCCCCTCCGATTCCACAAGGTTGTATTTAAGAGCAAGTTGCTGATGAATGATCCTGGCTACAAGGTTGTGTCTATGCAAGTACGCTCCGTTAGCTAGACGAGAACACCCGGAGATAATATGCCTTATTGATTCCCCCGGCCGGTGACATGCCCGACAGATGTCAACTGTGCCGGCTTTCACAATAAATCTCCGGTAATTGTTCGCCATCATAACTTCGTCCATAATTGCAAAGACAAAACCTTCGGTTTCCCCAAAGAGGTCACCGAAACGTAGCCAGGCTACGGACGCTTGAAAATCAACATCGGGCCCGTGTAAGGCTCGGAAAAAGCGTCCGTGAAGCTCTTTGCTCTTCCATACCTCCATGCGATCATTTGTGTCAAGCACTACTGGTTTACGCCAGTTCTCTTTAGCCAAGGAAAGCGGAGTGAGGCCCTTGTCAGCCGCGACCACATCTCGATGCATCCCCACGTCGGTTTCTAGGAAATAGTCCCTGAGACTGCATATCTCGCGATTGTGGAGAGTCTTGGCATTTAAAAAGCCACGACCTCCACATTTTCGCGGGATATACAGCCTCATAACCGATGACCGTGAGTGATGCAATCGATTTGCAGTCAGTAGCGTACAGACCCTCTGATCCAGGGCGTCAAGTTCGGTTTGAGTCCATTTGAGTATGCCGAAAGAGTACATCAATACCGGCATGACCCAGCCGTTGAAAGCGCGCACCTTGTTTCCGCCTGATAGAAGACTATTAAGTACTTTTTTCAGGCGGCCAAAGAAGCGTTCCTTCAACGATTGCTTCATGTCAGTAACATTGATACCCAACGCTTCCGACATACCCAAATACTTATAGGTTTCGGATGCGGAGAGGGCTCTAAGGTTTATGGAACTCGTGAGTTGGGTTCCCACGGATTCCATAATCTCTCCTCGCTTTACATGTATGACCGTGACCGCACATTTGTCCACACCAAATTCCATCCTGATGGAGCTACTGAAAATTTCAGTAATTTTCAGTAGCTCGTTCAGTTGTGAATTGTTGGGAGCAAAAAGTTTCAGGTCATCCATGTAGAGGAGGTGCGATATAACCTGACCACCTCTCCTCAACCGATAGCCTAGACCTGAATCCTCCAATAGTGTGCTTAGAGGATTCAATGCTAAGCAAAACCAAAGTGGACTCAAACTATCGCCCTGAAATATTCCTAGCTCGATCCTTATCGGTTCGCCATTCCTCTGAATATTTCGACATCCTGGATAGCGAAGGAAGTCCTCGATGTCCTCATACACGTCATCAGAAAGGTGCGCAGAGTTGCATCCACTTTATACAACTCCAGCACCCGCATGAGCCATGTATGTGGCACTGAGTCATAGGCCTTCTTATAATCTATCCAACATGTCGACAGATCCTTTCGGGAACGACGAAGCTGTTGGCTAATGGCCATATCAATAAGGAGTAGCTCCTCCGCGTTTGTACCCTTTTTGTGCGTAAAGTTTCAAATAGAATCGACAAAAGCGAGATCATCATGTAGGATAACTTGGTTCAAGGCACTCTGAAATACCAATTGGATCACATTAGAACTCCATATGCAAAACGAATATTCCAAACAGCTTTGTTTCTTTCTTTTCTGTTGTTTAGGAATGTTGTTCAGTGGCAGTGGCTCCATGTAATATAGTGGTATTTAGCTGCATCCGGTTAGTGCGAAAGTCGAGCCCAACGAAAAGGCTGGGCAGATGATGAAGACACGGATTTGTTACAAATTTGTTAAATCATATCATACACTATGAATTATTCCTGTTTCGTGGATGCATTTACAAACGTCTAAACTGACATACACAAACCACCAGACCCGGAACTACTTTGTACCTGTAGGCATACCAATATTTGTTCGGCAGCGCAGTAGTCGATTGTTCAGAGTGCCAAATTATTTCTCCAGGACTAGTTCTTTTCAATTCGGTGTATTTATACTGCACTTTTATTTCAGATCGCCGGCCAAACCCACGCGGACTATGACGCCTGCAGTATGAAAGTTTACCCGCCTGACAGCCAGGAATGTGGGGCCATGACGTTCGGGCCCCTGTCGCCTAACACTCATATCGGGGGCGTCACGCTCCAACCGTACATCATGAAAATTCGCCATGGCGAATTTAACACCTTTGATATGAACCACACGGTCCTGAATATTATGTTCAGTAATATTAAGTGGAAAAGTAAGTTTATATGAATCTTATTTGACTTTCCTTTTAGCCTCTTACGGCCGAACCGATTTACCAGTCTTGCCATACTGTAGGTAGAAAAACTTATCTCTGCAGAATAATTTCGTAAAACATTATCAGTAGCAAAGTGTTTCAGTTTGACAGCTCAACAATATTCATTGCGTTATTTTTACATACACACACATACACACGCACCCCCTCGTACGCACGCACGCACACACGCACTTACACACGCACCTTTCCCCATACACTCACACCTTACATTCACCATTTAGTTAATCTTTTCTCATTTATTTGCTTTTCTTTATACATTAGTTTCACTGTTCTTTTCCACCAATTTGCTTATTAGTAAACCGTTCCGATTTCACTAGAATTATGGCTTTGTATCTTCCGGTGAATCACTGACTTCTAAGTCACAGGCCTTTAGGAGTCAGAATACCTATATGTATAATTTTCATTAAGATAAGCCGTATATTTACAAATGCTAATATTAATCTACCGCTAAATTATTGTTTATAACAATGCGATTTTTTGTGAAATGAGACAATAAATATTAGAATATTTACTATATAAATTATTTAATATAGATAACTTCAGACCTTAAAAAAATTGCTTCGGTACTAAAAACGGAATTTAAAAACTATTTTAGTTTGTGTAGAAGGGGATCTGCGACATAATACAGTAAAGTTTGCTTATCTTTAGAGATGACATCATCATTCATCAGGCGTGTATGTTATAATTAAAGTTTATTTCTGTAGATTCATACGTCTATTTTTTATGAAGTGTTTTGATAGAGTTTTCCTGTTGCGAAATATTTCATTGTATAGTTATTACTACGGGTATTAAATTGTTACTGTCATATTATGCACTAATAAATAAGTATTTTGCAGTGCTTATAATTTTTTTTTACATATTATAAACCAGCGCTTGACCGCAGTCCTGCCTGATGGTAAGCAGTGACGCAATCGTTGATGGTAAAGCGCACTAGTTTATTAAGAGCCTATTCACTCTAGCCTTGAAGACACTCAAATTGTAGTCCGACGGAAACACCGCCGCTGGCAAATTGTTCCAGTCCCTCGATGTACGCGGTATAAAGGAGGAGGCGAAACGCTTCGTCCGGATCGTAGTGGTGTTAACAACGTAAGGGTGGAAACCAGCCGTACGACGGGTCGTCCTCTGGTGGAACGGAGATGGGGGAATTAAATCATGCAATTCCCTCGCACACTCTCCGAAATGCATCCTATAGAACACCGAAAGGCTAGCTACTCTACGCCTGTGCTCTAGGCTTAATAGGGCTTATGTTTGCGTTTCGTAAATTTTTTTGCTGCAACAAAACACAAATTGATGTTACTGAAACGGTGATGCGCGACGTAGACAGAGAATGCTGTAGAACATTGCTACAGAAAGAGACAAAACAAAAATAAGCTACTTATTTAGGGTTACCGCGTGAGGAAAACTTTACCCCGCAATTTGTTGAAGTGGACAAAAACCTGAAAATGACCCAGATAAATCGATTACCATCAAAATCAAGTCATTTATTCAAATTAGGCTGAGAATCAGCACTTATTGAACGTCAATATTACATAAGACAGTCCCCCAAAACGCCCGCCCATCGACACCTCACACCTAGTGCTTTCGCTGGGAAGAAGTGGCGGAACAAACTCCCCAGCAGCACAGCAGTCTGTTCATTTAAAAAAACACATGATTTTATACAATACTATGTGTAGTGATGAAAACAAGAAAATACAACATTAATGAAATTATTTGCATCGGTTTAAGCAACTGATGTAAGGATCAGAAGACTAGGAACATAAATCTTCTTCCTGAACTCAAATAAATTGCGTTAAGAGCACGAGAGAGTGACGATGGATGTTTATATGGTTTTAAATACTTAACATTTTTTTAGATGATAGTAGTATCTGGCTACGTGAATAAATAATACAAGTTTATTTTCAATTAACATTTATTGATATTACACTATTATTAATTTAAATTAGTGGATACACTCTTATCCACCTACATAAGAGGAGAGACACATTCACACCGATCTGAAAACAAATTCAGGATTCCATTGATGGAGGAGCGCTAGCGCGCCATCTTGAAAGCGCATCGTTTCCGTATCATAGCGGCGGACCCGTCAATCCTCGTCTCTGCAAATGTCCCTGATTGACCTGATGTTGGCAACCCCAAGAGCAACCTGAATGCGTTATTGTTAAGGCTCGACCGAGATAGATTTTTCATTCTCGGCCGAGACCGAGACCGAGAATAAAATAATGTCTCGGGCGAGACCGAGAATAGACAAAACGTAAAAAAATATATTTTATTGCTGTAAACTTTTTAATACACTATTAACTGTTAACGATTTTTTTTTTAAATAATCTAAGTTAAATAATATAATATTATAGTAACATGAAACTTTCATGCATTATTATTATAAACAATTACAAATTCTGCACGTGCAGGAACGGAGTGAAGGCGGCCGGCCGCCAGCCGAGATTTCAACCAATCACAATTCAGCTCTCTCACGCACTTACACCAATCGACTTCGCGCTGTGGCGAAATTTGAATGCCGATCCGAACAAAGTTACAATCTCGATCATGACCGAGAATCTCGGCGATAAGTAGCTGTGAACCTAGACAAATTTCTCGGTTGAATTTGTAGCCGAGAACACCGAGACCGAGACCGAGATCTCGGTCGAGCCTTAGTTATTGTATTGTACACTCAGCTCGCAAGCATCGATCACACTTGGACCGGCATTTTATAAGTTAACACAATGTTGATTTTCTTTTTTTTACAGCCATGAGATTCCGCTTCCACGATAGATACAGAGGCGTAAAGAATCACTGCAGAGATATAAAAATGTCGAACGAGGTTACCATCAACGAAGAATCTGTTCTCTACTACGACTGTTACTGGCCGAAAACAGACGAGAAAGATAGTCAGAGTCATATTCTGGACTTCGAGGCTACGGCTGAAGATCAAACTGTCAATCGGGGACAGTATTACTTCAACATACCCTCTGCGGAAATGCTTAGTAAGTGAAACGTCTGATTTTTTTGGGAAAATAAAGATCCAACGAAAAGTGGGGTGAACTTCTTAAGTCAAAGAGCATTTGTTTTAATGACTTGATGACTATGTAAACGTATGCGTGTCTTTTTGTTTTTCATTCTTTAAACACATCGACAGGCGGATATGCCGCGGCCCTTTAATGCTCTTTAACCATGTAGGTATAAATCCATACTCTCAAAAAAAAAAAAAAAATTGTCTCCAGTTCACCATGATTCACAAACCCTATTATTTTCTAGGTTCATCGACAACCGAAGAAAGATGGAAGCCGTTCATATACATAGAAATATTCCCGATGATCATGCGTTTGCATATAATGCCACCTCCACCACAGCTTAAAATTCACGCTTACCGCATCGAGGTTGTCACTGAGGAGAACAAAAATCCTAGAGTGGTGATGTCCACTAAAAAGCTTCTGAAAAATAATACCGAGGAAGTGACGTATGACTATAACTTTGTGGGGTCGAATGGCTCCTTCAGCTTTGTGGTCACCCCGCTACATGCGAGATGCGTTGCGAAAGAAAGCATTGGTTGTAGATCTGTGGCGAGTCCTACGATTATGATAAGTGAGTATATATTTTTATTTGTAACTTACTCCATCGGTTAACTAACTAAAATAAACAAAAAAAAAAAAAAAAAAAATAAAAACTAGTGACTCGCGTTAACCCATTCTACGTAATACCAATTCTATTCAGTTGTGATGTTACGTCTTAGTTCTATTTCTTTTGTTTATGCGAAACTCGAAACACGTGTCTAGTTTTTATGTAAAGAATCAATGTACAAAATTTATTGTATTTGGTGGTCCCAACAAAAATATGGTCAAAGCTCCGCTCACGCGGGCGAGCGCGGTGCATTGACCTCTGGCAACAGCTGTTGGCCGCGCGCAAGTACTATGATCTATTGTAAGCTGCGTGCGGGCGCTAGGTATCCACACTGCAACAATTTCTAAATGTATTTGGGGAAAAAAATTAACATGGTGTAAAAATTATTGGAATCGACTCATAAACAAAAAATAACGTTGTATAATAGCTATGAGAATCAAACGAGAATTATTATTTAAAGAAAATCAATTGAAGTTTCTAGTCAATTTGTGTGACATTTTTTTCCCTGATTTAAGCTATTCACTAAAAGCACCAATTGGTGGCTTTACAATGACTGTGTACTATCCCTCTTTCCAGGCAGTGAACCTCAAACCCTGAACATATGTATAGCGAGTGTCACAGCACTGATTGTGGCGACGCTCTTCGCTTATTACATCGCCTTGCGCGTTATCAGACGGTATTGTTGCCATGACGAAAACGACGCGGAAACAGGTAAGTTTCACGACATGTTATTAAGACAAGTTTCGCATTTAATGTCATAGAAACTATTAAAACAATATAAACAGCCAGAAACTTGTACTGGACCTGCAGGGTAATTGAGTAACATACTGTTACGAATGCACCTTATGTCGGTGGCATAAGGTTCAATATTGCGTGACATGCAGTACTTAACTTTTAAGCCCCATAACTCGAAACCTAGACATTGTTGAGGTGCCGTATAAAAACGCATTGCTAGACCTAAGGTTACCTATCGAATGGTACAGGTCTCAACAATTTTGTCAGCAAAGTGTCGACATCGAAATTTCCAGAAACACGTCTCCGATGAATTACCATAGGTACCTACTGAATGTACTCGAAGTTATGCGCTATTATTATTACGTCTAGACGAATCTGGAATGTTCGATCAGCTGACCTATATGTATAAAGCGCCGTGATGCCAGTAGGCAGTCAGTCTGCATTCGACTAGCGATACGATAACAAGCGATAGTTAAGAAGCGATCTTTGAGAATACCTACTGCGACAACTGTAACGAGAACTTTGAGTACTACCTTCGTTGCCAATAAACTTCGCAACCCTTAACCGGCGTTTTAGTACCCTAGCCCGTAACAATACTATCAGTAGCAATCGGTTTCATTTTGACAGTTCCACAACATTCATCGCGTTATTTTATGTTGTTGAGCAAACACATTGGCGAACATATAAAGCAATGGATGAGCAAAACTATCAATATAGTAATAGTGTGTTATGCAATTAGGGCTGGAAATCTCCCAGAACATGTATAAACTCCTAATTACTAATCAAAGTATAAACAGGGACTTATCTCTAACTATTAAATAAACCACGCAGTAGACACCGTCCCCCCCCCCCCCAGGTCTGACTTGCCACTTTTTATTTAAATAGAAATAAAAAGATTCACAAAATTTAAATTTAGTTTAGTTTGGGAATCAGGGCCAGTGGCGCGAGCTCAACACTAACGGATTAATTTGTATTGTGTCAATGTCATAAAGGGTGTATCTGACATCGACGCACAAACGAGTACCATGGATCCAGTACATGATTCTGAACCCCCCAGTGGTGGAATTTTTCGTCGGCTTTTTCATGATTTAAAAAAAATATGTGTAGTTTTTTTTCACTTCAGACCGTTCACAATTGCTATACTTTTATAACCCAATAACATTTTAAAGTAAAAATTATTTAATTCGCTAATTACATAAAAAAGCGCAATGAAAACAAAACCCGAAAAACTGTCTTATCAGCTGATTTAATAGAGTTCCCATCAGGGATCAACGTCATACCTACAAACCCGCATGGCGGCACGCTTGCAACGTTCAAAAGCCGAGCCGACACTTTTTTTTAAACACTGTGTATTTTGTAACCGTTCATTAACGACATAAATGACTATCACAATTTTATTAATGGCATGCGGTCTAGCCTTTTCGTGAAGTTTGCGTTACGATGTCAGATACACTCTGTATAATGTGTTGACTTTGGCCCTGGCCTTGACATCGGGCAATGGACAAAATTATCAACATTGAGTTACAGGCTTTTGACTATATCGTATGTTATGATTTTTTTTTTTGTTATTATTTTTTTTTTAATTTGTATATATTGTTTTCCTTTCTTTCTGAACTCCTTCCTCCAATCACTGCCACTTCATAGTCCTCAACGTACGCTTTTCACATTTAATACGTGGATACTTACAATATGTTATCCGTCTATTGGACTAGTACAGGGCAAAGGCCTCTTCTCGTATAGAGAAATGATCACAGATGACATGCTTAAGACGGGTTGCAATAACAGAGAAATAAGAAATAAACGTTGTTATTTTTTATTTCTCTCTTATTGCAACCCGTCTTGAGCTCATTTGCTTAAAATAAAGCATAAAACAAAAATGAAATGTTTGAGATAAACATGTGTCTCATCTCAGTATTACGCTGCGACAACCCTACGCAAGACAGAGCCCTAGCACTATTTTAAATAAGACTTTTTAATACATCACCATGTCATGCCATCATCATGTCTTTTTAATACATAAACTCATCCGAGTTGGATTAATCCAATCCCATCCCTTAAGCGGTCCACATTTCACTAAAACTTAATTACTAAACGAAAACAACTTTGTTTCCAGCCAAGATGATACCAACACCGCCGAAAATCCTGGTAGCATACTCACCCGCGAACCGACTGCACGCCGAATGCGTCTCGTCATTCGTCACCTACCTGCGATCTGAATTCGGCTTTATCGTCATGTTCGACGGCGACATATCTGCCACCTCGCACGGAGATCCCTACATCTGGGCGGAGGAAGCCTTCAGGTTAGCCACACATATCGTTTACATCGTCGGACCATCCGAAGAGGCCAATATATGCAATAACATCTACGACAAACCAATAATCAGCGCTCACAAAAATATCGACACCCTAATTTTGTCATTCGTCAAAGCCAGCAGAGCCCTGAAATGCCCAAAAGAAGTCATCAATGTCTTGTTTGAACATTCAGATGGCCCTATTCCCGTTGAGACTCGACTCGCGAAAACGTTTACCCTACTCACTGATTGGCAAAAACTCATATCATATCTATCCAAGGACTTGCTCCCTAAAATCCATATTCAGCGTTCGGAAAAAGGAAGGTGCTTTTACGATGACTTGAAGAGAGCTAAGAAACTGCTGGGCGCGAGAAATGATGAAATGATCGTGCAATTCGAGCAGAATAAGAATTTTGAGAAGAAGATATTGTTGTAAGTTGGTATTGTATAGGTTTTTGGGCACAGTTTAGAGTGCGTTTGGAGTACAGTAGGGGAGAGAGAGATCGGGATCTTTCTAACATGTGTTTAAAGCTTCGTAGTTGTAACATTTTGTATGGCTACATGAGTTTATCATAAAAATGGTTCAATATCATGGTGCTGGCTACATTCTATCCCAATTTAATACGGGCATTATATAATATTTATCTATAATAATTTATAGCCTACATGGTAGACCTACTCAGGAACAATAAAGCTTGTTTCCAGTAAAAAAATAATTATTATTAACTTCGTAGATTACCCCCACATACATATAAATAAAAGAATTTTATCTCTTTAATTATAGATTTACTCTGGTTATTACTAAAATTTAACGATATTTCCCGCTGTGATTAGGTTACAATACAAATGTTGAAAAATCCCGGTCTTTAACGAAGCTCCGCCCATCGACTCCTGCGCATACAGTCAGCAACTATCACGCTGATTTCTCACATCGTTTTGAATGTGGAAACTTCAGCCTTTAGTTGTTCACTGTGTTTGTTGGTACACGTATTGGATGTGTAGTATTGTTACGTTGGACTAAATAATAATATGCATAGGTATCTGATGATAAGTCCGTGTTATATCAATGTTATGTAGATATTAAAGTTGTAATAAAAATTTGATCATGGTTTATCATTGTAGTTATATTTTACCAACAATATTTGAATTTAACATTATCTTGCTTGACTTTTTAGTTCATTATAATTAGGAAAGAATAATGTTAAATCCATATTATTATTTAGTCTAAAATCTATACTCAAATATTTTTCGATTGAATGTTCAGAAAAAAAATATTTTGCTTTACTTAATATAAGGCAAATATAATATATAAAATTGACTTTGATAATGTATTTATCTGTGTAAAAATAAAACAAAATAATAAAAAAATAAATGTTTATGAAGAGCGTGTATGTGGCTCAAAGAGAAATTATAAAAAAGATTTAGATTTATATTCCAAAACCGTACTTTAATGTTAGATACACTATTCGGTTGCGGACAAAAGCGTCACCTTAGATGTATGTCTGTCTACTTCTCGCACACAGATTGTAAATAACGCTCTCTCTTTCGCAACGAAATTGTTCTAACATTTAATACGATGCAATAGGCCTACTCGTTCACTTGTTTCGGGTTTGAAAGAAGCTCGCAATTTTTTTTTTATAATGGTGGCTTCTCGTAGTTGATATTGAGAGGTCGTGACTACTTAACCGGACTGTCCTGTAGTTGCTTTTTTGCGGATGGATGAGAAATCATCAAGTGACCTCTACCGCTCTGGGCGAACTGGAAGGCTGAAGGCTTGAAGGACGTTTCCGACATGGATCCGTTGATGTAGAGTATCTCTGTTCGTGGAGGACGTGGTGAGCGCTCTGTTTCCCTCGCGAGAGGAACATCCTCCACCCATGGCTCCGCCTCCTGAGTTGCCTGATGCGGACCACATCGACGATGATAATGATGCTTCGGTGCGTAGGCTGAATGCCAAAAATACCGCTTAAACACCCGACAGTTGATCTTGTGGTTGCCTTAACTAAACCCAAGCCACCTGCCAGAGGAAGAAGCACGAAAAATACGTACGAGCCTTATCTATCATGGCCACGTCGCCAGGTCGCGCGAAATAAATATGTACAGCTATATATTGGGTTGCTCACCTGGCGCCATCTTGGTCACCCTATCAACCATTCTTTTTGGTCACCCTGTCAACCATACTTTTTGGCGACGCGATCAGCAAAGCGATTCTGTAACCAATGTACTATGAAAAGCTGCGTGGAATTTGTTATCATTCTAACTTATGCTAAGGATTGAAACTATCAACAGCTCATTCTAAAGTTCAATTCACCTAACTTTTCGGCGGTGACGGTGAATTTCTATCTCAATCTGTCAGAAATGCCACAAAATTTCCTATATTTATTTGTAACTGAGATCAGCCCCCTAATCGGAGAACACATTTTTGTCAAATGATTGCGACTAGTTGGGACCAGTTGGGATCGTTTGGACCGCCCATTGGTCCGTTCGGTCCAAACGATCCCAACTAGTCGCAATCATTAGACAAAAATGTGTTCGCCGATTAGGGGGCAGATTGCGACTACATTTTTAACGTTTTTAATTACTTGTTAGCCTTCTAGAAGAAAACAAAGGAATACGTTGAATGAAGGCCAACGACTTCGTGACCACGTTCCATTTTCAAAATAAACGAAAAGGCAGACCTTTCAAGCCCGAAATAATGAACTACAGTCTTAGGCACTTATCTCCGGATTCATGAATATTTTTATGGTTATTTATAATTGTTGTCTTTACCAATACGATGCATATCTAATGGCTTTTAGTGATAGGTATTTTTATATTTCTTTTTTTACTTTTAATTTTTTTAAGGCATTATTCACTTTTTGAACGTCGCACCTCCAACCCACCTGAAAAATTCAAACATATGATGTACAGCTTCCAATTCCAAAGGAAATGAGAAAGCAGCGTTCGAAATTTAATTTGATAAATAAACAGTTAGTTTTCTATTAATTAAATTGCGTTTTAATCGGAAAGTTGGGTTAGTTTCTATTTGAACTATATATGTTTGTCGACTTTGTTTTTTATCTCTTTGTGTGCCCGTAATTGTTGTACACTCCACTTGTGACCTGGCTTGAAAATGCTTCTTAGGTATAGATAATTATAATTATTATTAAATATTCTGATGCTAAGTATGTACTTTAATATTATTTTCAGCGGTAAATTGTGCATTTTTAATTGATAAGTTCGCTCTTTAATAAAACTGTATCCATCTCCATAATAAATAACATAATCCGTCTACCATGTTCCCACTCCTGGGACACAGGCCTCCTCACGGTGAGAGGGAGTGGGCCGTAATCTACCACGCGGGCCCAGTGCGGGTTGGTAGATGTCACATGTTTTCAAAGTTTTCCTCATGATATTTTCGTTCACCGTTTTGAGAGCAGTGGTGATGAAATAATTTAAACAAAGTAAAGCGCCTGACGTAGTTGGAACCTACACCTTTTAATTGGCGATCGATACCACTCTAGTGGTATCGATCGCCAATTATCGATCGATAACACTAAGCTGCTTCTCTTGGATTTATCGATCAATAATACTAGGTTGCTGGTCTTGGATTTATCGATCGATAACACTAAGCTGCTGCTCTTGGATTTATCGATCAATAATACTAGGTTGCTGGTCTTGGATTTATCGATCGATAATACTAAGCTGCTGCTCTTGGATTTATCGATCGATACCACTAGGTTGCTGCTCTTGGATATATCGATCGATAACACTAAGCTGCTTCTCTTGGATTTATCGATCGATAACACTAAGCTGCTTCTCTTGGATTTATCGATGAATAATACTAGGTTGCTGCTCTTGGATTTATCGATGGATAACACTAAGCTGCTGCTCTTGGATTTATCGATCGATTCCACTAGGTTGCTGCTCTTGGATTTATGGATCGATAACACTAAGCTGCTTCTCTTGGATTTATCGATCGATACCACTAAACCGCTGCTCTCGGATTTTTGCATGTGCATAATAAAATGTCAGAATAAACAGTTCATAAAAGCGGCTATCTTCAAGATCAAAGGAGCGCATCTTTTGTAATTTATTACTATTAGCTGTTATATTTGGCTAAGCCGAGCATTGAGAGTCTTCGCAGTTGAAAATGCAATGCGCGAAGAAAAATCGCTGCGGGAAGATGCGGCTTTAGCATTCTTATTGTTTCTATGGTATATTGTTTTTTAATGTAAGTACATATATATTTTGTTATGTATTGTAATAATTTGGCGTTCAAAAAGTCGGAATATTACAAATACTTTCTGACGTATTTTTTTTTCTCTAATTTACATTGTTTTAGGTATCAAATGCCGAACAAAAAAAAAAACATTCATTAGTATACTATTTAATACATTGTGTAAACTGTTTTCTCCTGAATTTCCCGTATAAATTCTCCGTAAATTTGGTGTGCCATAAATTATATTGACTAAGAGCCGATTTTTCCGTCGCCAGATAACTGTTTTGCGAGGAATAAGATTGACTTATGATAGTTTTTGTATGGAATAAATCACACAAATTTATTCCTCGAATAATGTTATCAGATGATTGGCAAAATCGTTCTAAATTTCTGTATTGTTTCTTTGTGCAAGTTAGTGTTTGACCACAGCGGCTTTACACTGCACTAAATAACTAGAGAGGTGTAATGTAAGGTATAGATACCATTTTATATATTGAAAAGTCTGGCTACCATTAGTTTTAATTACGAAGACTCGATCATCGATATCGAGCGCCTTTGACTCATCGCTTAGCCCGCTTCAAGGTTGTAAGAACTCTCAACCAATGAGAGCACCAAACGCGCTCGATGCGTATGATCGAGTCTCGTGAAAACTCATGATAGCCACACTGCATCCTAATGGCGTAACACACTATTACCTACTATCGCTTGGAATCATTTTGAAGCATATAGCTAATCCATTGCTTGCATATGTTCAAAAAAATGTGTTACTCAACGACGTAAATAACGCAATGAATGATGTTGAATTGTCAAAATGAAACCCAATGCTACTGATTTTTTTTTAAACTTTCTGGCTCGGTTACTACACCTTTAAGCAAAGTCATTATTTTGAGTGCACTCTTATTTACAATAGAACACTTCAAACATTGCTACTGATAGTGTGTTACGCAATTATCTTGCTGAACAAGGTATACATAAGTATATATATGCGCACAACTATCGCACACTTGGTCTTCTCTATAATGGCCGTATACCGAGTGTTAAAGTAACCTTTACGAAGACGAGTCGCTTGTTGTTCCTGTTATCACGATCTTTTGCATAGCCGCTCCATACAATAAAAATCTACAGAAATTTCCAGTTTGTCCAGTTATGGTCCTGGGAACCTTCTGGTTACGAAGATTTTAAAGTTTTTTTAAAAATGACTTCAATGTTTTCAAATACTGCGATGATCCCTGTACCGTTTGCATGCGATTAATTGCGTACTGGATACCGTGAATTGCGAATTTTCACACTATATACCCTGTCTATAAGGCAAACCGAATTTTGACAGAAGGAGCTAGTGGTTGGATCAACACATAATACATTTATTGGTACGTGTACGGCATTATATTGTACGTAAGATGCCATAAATAAGATATAATTCAACATGATCAAGAAGTTTACTTATATTTTATGACGCATTCTAAAAATAACTTTTTCCCGAAGTAATCTCTGGAATATCGTCTTTTTAAGACAGCTGTCAAAAAACTGTCAACCAAGACTTATTTATACCCTACAGCTTGTAGAGTATAGACCTATTTATACCTTGTACACTACAGGGTATAAATAGGTCTATATCCAGTTTTTTTTTGTTTAATGTTTCTTGGTTGTGGTAGAAAAATACGGCTTCGTGAAGGTTCTTGTTCAATTACACTTTGAACATGCGCACAATTATTGCATACAAATCTATGGTCATGTATAATTGGCCGTATGTTAATACAGGAAGTGGCGGTGATCAACCAATATTTACGCCACAACCTGTACTTTTATGAAATGAAAACTTTTCCCTTTCTCTTGTGTCTTAGTATCACATTGATACGTGTATTTTTATTGCTGGCTGCATTTTCTAAAAGCTTGCTAAACTAATAGATGGTGCCCATTCATTGGCACTAGGGTTGTAACGGAGGCCTTTTAGCGGAGGCGGATGCGGAGGTTAAGGCCGCTGCCTCGAATCTTGCGGGCAGCGGGGCGGCGGCGGCGGCGGCTTCGCGGGAGCCGGGCGGGCATCGAAGACCCGTTCTCTAAACTAGCGGGTAGATCGCGCGTCACTATAGCCGCGTAGTATTGTGTTCACGATTGTGTCGACGAGATATTTGTTTTTATTCGCGAAAGAAATGTCTGAACAATGGCGGCAGCATCTTTTTGATTCAAATTTATTCCTAAGGCTCGATCACCACTCGCTACCCGCCCGCTGCCCGCAAGATTCGAGCGCGAGAAGTACACCGCTCGCTGCCCGCCATCGCCCCGCTGCTGCGCCGCTGTTTTCGAGAACCGGTCCGTTTGATTTTACGCATAAGATCCTGCCGCTCACTCGCCGCTGCCGCCGCCGCCCCGCTGCCCGCAAGATTCGAGGCAGCGGCCTAACAGAGGCGGTGGCGGAGGTGAAAGTAGGTATAGAAAAAAAAATATGGCTAATTAAAACAAAATTTTTATTTTAAATACGTACATTAATAGTAGTACACTTAGTAAAAAAAAATACCTTCTAGTAATGAAAATTAAGGAGAAACAAATTGTATTTGCTGCATTGCCATCTCGCACTAGTTGATTCTTGACCATTTTGCGCTCAAACACGGCCGAATGGTTGTCGAGCGTCGCGTTGTTTATTTTATAAATACGTAAATAAACCTCCGTTATAACTCCGCAAAAATTGTGCGGAAGCGAAGATACGATTTCTTGCGAAACTTCCGCAGTAACGGAAGCGGTGGCGAAGCTCCGTTACAACCCTAATTGGCACCTATTTCATATCTATTCAAAAGACAAAAATATGCAGTCTATTATATTATAATATACTCGTATTATACTTTGGAACACCCGTTTTGGGTACCTTTATGTGATATTAAATGTATGTCAGTCTTATTTAATATTTACGCTGTTATTTCTAATATTTAAATATTTTTAGTTGATCTTTCCAGTGTTTCCAACGGTACATTTTTAAATGTCAGAAAAAACCTTGCATTGTTCTGTTTTATAATGATCCAAGCGTTTTTTAAGATCTTTCGAGGACACCCATTTATTTTGTATGGCAAGCTTTGCTTAATATTGCTAGTATAATGAAATTGTTATTTATATTTTAAATTAGCAACTCTGGTTATTTAGTGTACTTTTTATATACCTGTTTCCTCGTTGATCTCATTGGTAAACACTGTTGGAGTGTGTTCTATCTTGATACAGGACCTTTCAATTATTAAGCTCAATATAATATTATACCTTGTGATGTATTTTTATAAATAAAGTCGTACATAACTTGAATTTTGTTGTTGTTTTATTTTTTTATTTATTAGATTTCCCTCGGGAATATCATTTATTTTTTCAATAAAAGGTAGTCTATGTCCTTTCTCAGGGTCTAAAGATTGTCTGAGCCAAATTTCATCAAAATCGGTTGAGAGGTTTAAGCGGGAAAGTGTAACAGACAGACAGAGTTACTTTCGCTTTTATAATATTAGTATGGATTGTTTTAGTTTGCCCCGGATCTTGATTTAGGTGAATTGTCACAATTAACGCATTTCTAGAGACCAGTGGCGAAGAGTCCATACAAGCCGATTCCCACCGGGTTACCTTTCAAAAATCAGTTCCATATTCATACAAAAGTATTTACATTCTATTTCATTAACAAAGTATTATATAATAGTATAGTCGTAAATTAATCAGCGCTTAAATTTTTCGTACATTACATTGAAGGCAACTCGACGAATTACAGCCTACCTCGGTCAAACGTTTTACTATGAGGCGAAAAGAGACAGAGCGTGTCAGACCATCTCTTTCTAATGCTCGCTAACCGTCCGTAAAATTTGAGAAAAGATAGGCTAATGCCAACCGGCTTGCAGTTCTCTCCTCTCCTCTATTAGAAAGAGACAAAGAAACCACGCCACTATAGAAAGGAAACACGACAAAATTAAAAAGAATTAGCGTTATAATGAAATCCTTCGCAAATCATATTCTTTTTATTTTGGCATATTTTCGTGTTCCATTTCGTTTGGTGAAAAATAAATTATTGTTAGTATGTGACATGTGTTCGTTTTTCGTGTTTTTCGTTTGTTATATTTTAATATTTGTGTTATTTAAACTGTGGCTGATTCTGTAAGGTAATTTAATCGCAGATTTGGTTAAATACTGTGGATTTTGTTTGTTATTATGGCTTTAATTCATATAGAGTGCTGCTCAACAGACTACCTGCTGAAAGAACTTAAAGTCTTACGTCAGCGTCGTTAAATAAATTGGACACCTATGAGCTTTTTTTACAACTCCAGAATACGTCTTTGAAAGACGCATTTTCTCAAGTTTCGACTCTTTGCAGTTTAATTCTGACCCTCCCCATTTCAGTAGCTTCAGCTCAGCGGTCATTTTCTGCTTTAAAACGCATTCACACATATGTGCGAAACTGCCAAAAAGAGCAGAGATTGTCCGATTTGGCTATCATGTCAATTGAAAAAAATTTGCTTAATAAAATGAAAAGTAATCCGAATTTTTATAACAACATTTTAGCTCATTTTGTTAAAAAAAAAAACAGACGCATTGCATTACAATATAAATAACGTTGTGATTGTGTATAATTTGCTTTATTTTTGCTTAATATTTTTGTTGGTTTTGGATCGGTGTTTGTGTGGTTCGGTTTTTAACACTTTATTATTTTTGTAAATTTTTATTTTATTTTTTCTTGACTCTTATTCCCTAACAATAGGTACTTAACTTAGTACTTACTAACAAGCATGCATGTGTGGTATGGAGATGCACGTCGAAAAAGGCTTTTCTCAAAGCCGCCTTTATCATACTTGAAAGACACTGTTATCAAATCATCAGTCCTTTTTTGTATGGTGAAGGTGGGGCTTTTAATACTATTCTTATCTGAAGACCTCCTCCAAGATATTGTTACGAATGGACCTTATGTCGATGGCATAAGGTTCAATATCGCGTGACATGCAGTGTGTCACTTTTGAGCCCTATTTCGCCAGACCTAGACATTTTCTAGGTACAATAATAAAACGCATTGCTAGACTTAGGACGGCCTATCGAATGGTACAGGTCTCAACAGTTTTGTCAACAAAGTGTCGACATCGAAATTTCTAGAAACCCGTTTCCGGGAATTACCGTAGGTACTTCCGAGTGACCTCGAAGTTATGTGCTATTATTATTACGTCTAGAGGAATCTGGAATGTTCGATCAGCTGGGCTATATAAGGCGTCGCGACGCCGGCACACAGTCAGTCTACACTCGACTAGCGATACGAAAACAGCGACAGTTAAGAAGCGATCTTTGAGAATACCTACTGCGACAACTGTAAAGAGAACTGTGAGTACTACGTGAAGTAACATCTGTACTGTTATTGTGTGATTACGACACGGACTTCGTGGACATAAGGGAAGACTTCGGTGCGACATCAGCTACGTTCTACTTGTCATTGCCTACAATCGACTGTACCTTCGTTGCTAATAAACTTCGTAACCCTTAACCGGCGTTTTAGTACCCCTAGCCCGTAACAACTGGTGTCAGAAGCGGCATGCCGGTCACGCCAAGGGAAGAGGAAGGAGTTCGTACGCGACGACAAGCAGCGATGGATTTGGCGCGTCAAGAGGAAGAATCGCTGGGTGTCCCTGCACCCGAAACAGAAACGGCCGTCGTAACACCTATTAGTGCGCCTACTACCACTACTATTCCCGGAAGCAGTGGATGCGATTTATCGGCGCTGCTGGCCCATTTGACGGTGCAAATAAAAAGTATGGCAGAGTCACAGGCAGCAACCCAGGCACAGATTAAAAGTGTGGCAGAATCCCAGGCAAAATCCCAGGCAGAAATCCAGGCACAAATCAAAAGTGTAGCAAAATCCCAAGCAAAAACCCATGCAGAAACCCAGGCAAAAATAGAAAAATCCCAGCAACTGGTACTAGAACTTAATGAAAAGTGGGAAAAGACCAAAGAAGTGGTCAACGAACTTAGAATAAAAACAGCTCAACAAGATGCCCGTCTGGACCAGCAAGACACGCGCATAGACAAACAAGATGCGCGTATGGACCAGCAAGATACGCGCATAGACAAACAAGATGCGCGTATGGAGAAATTAAACAGTACGATCATGGAGTTTGGGAAGGAAGTAGAATTTTTGCATGAGAAGGTACAAAAAGGGGTTATTAAAGGTGTGGTACCGGTACCCAGTGCTTTGCCGACCTTCCAAGTACCTCATTTTGACGGAACAACGTCATGGGTGGCCTTCCGCCTTCAATTCGAAAAGGTCGCAAAAGGCAACAACTGGGACGACGATCAAGCGGTAACCGCTCTTACGCTTGCTCTGCGTGGTGATGCGGTACAAATTCTCGAAAATATTTCCGGCGATTGCAATACCCTAGCCTGTCTGCTAGAAGCGTTGGAGTCTAGATACGGGGAGAAACACCTCGAACACGTCTACAGGGCTCAACTCCGCGACCGCACACAGAAGAGCAGTGAGGGTTTGCAACAATGGGCAACGGAAATAGAACATATTGTTCGGAGGGCGTATGCATCAACACCGGGATTAATTGATGCTACTACGGTGCAAGCTTTTACCGATGGAATCCGAGATGCGGAAGTCAGGGCTGCAGTTCGTCTGGGCCACCATCAGACTCTGAAGGCAGCCTTGACACACGCTCTGGAGGTGGAAGCAGTACGTCAAGATGGCCGACAACACCACCGCATTCGTGAGGTAACCCCAATAATAAAAACTCGGCAAGGACCAATCTGCTATGAGTGCGGCGAAAAGGGGCATATTCGGATCAATTGTCCCAGGAAGTCTAAAGGAAGAAGTACTTCTGGGACACAGGTGGAAGCTGAGGATTTAAACTAGGAACAGCCAGGGCTATGGGGCGGATACTGGCTGGTCGTCACGAAGCCCCCATTATAACAGTATCACAAGTGGGTGACGGAAACAGTCTTATTATAGAAGGAGAACTGAATGGTAAGTCATGCAGTTTCACGTTGGATACTGGTGCATCAAGAACTATTGCACGACCGGAGCTATTTCCTCGGACCATAGCATGGAAAAGAGGGTCTTCACAATGCCGATTACAAACCGCCACCGGCCAACCAGTACTCGTCCTTGGTGAAACGAACGTGTCCTTGAAAATGGGTGATAAGACATTCACGCACCCTGTTTTAATAGCAAATATTACAGATGATTGCATAATAGGACTGGACTTTTTGAAGAAACAGCAGTGCGTCCTTAATGTAGCCAAAGGAGTATTGAGTTTTCCAGAACAAGAAGTATTTCTTCAAGGTGGAAAACAAGGGTCAGTGTACTGTTTAAGGAGAACGGTATTACCACCAAGATCAGAAACCTTAGTAAATATTAGACTATCACCAATAGGATGCCGTAAACGTTGCATTATAATAGAAGATTCTGGAGATCACCCAGACTGGATAACAGCAAGGACACTGATGATGATTTCCGATAAACCAAAAGTACGAATTATCAACGTTAGTAACAAAGAAATAATTCTTGAAAAGAATTGCATGGTGGGTGTGTGCGATCATGTAGCGTCTTTGAGAAAAACAGAGGCGCACGAAAAGGAACGTGATAAGAAGTGGCAGGAACATGTATCGACACTACTCGAAAATTGTAAGGGTAATTTAAACAAGTTCGAAAGTCACAAAGTTAAGCAACTGCTGCATAACTTCCATGACATCTTCTCGAAGACCGACGGTGACGTGGGAAGGACCGGGCTCGTCAAACACCATATAGATACGGGTGATACACAGCCGATAAGACAGAGACCACGTCGTATCCCCTTTGCAAGAGAACAGGAAGTCACGGAAATGTTAAGAGATATGGAGAAAAACCGGGTTATAGAAGCATCCACCAGCCCTTGGTCATCTCCAGTTGTCCTAGTCAAGAAAAAGGATGGCAGTACAAGGTTTTGCGTTGACTACAGGATGTTGAATGATGCCACGAAAAAGGATAGTTATCCTCTGCCACGTATAGATGACACTTTAGACTTGCTAAGTGGCATGAAATGGTTCTCCACGGTTGACCTCAAAAGTGGATACTGGCAAGTGGAAATCTCTCAGCAGGATAAAGAAAAGACCGCTTTCACCACTGGTCCTGGAAACGGTCTCTGGCAATTCAATGTCATGCCCTTTGGACTGTGCAATGCTCCAGCTACATTCGAGCGCCTAATGGAGCGCATCTTGGTGGGGTTGCTTGGTGATGCATGCCTGGTCTATTTGGATGACATCATCATTATGGGACGAAACTTCGCAGAACACCTACACAATTTGGAGAAAGTGTTCCTGAAACTGCGTGAAGCGAATTTAAAACTCAGTCCTAGTAAGTGTACACTATTCCAGAAAGAGGTTGGATACTTGGGACACATTATTTCGGCGCAAGGAATTCGAACAGACCCTGAAAAAATAAAAGCCGTGTCGAAGTGGCCTACCCCTCGTAATAAAACTGAGGTACGCTCTTTCTTGGGTCTGTGTGCATATTACCGTCGGTTTGTGAAGAACTTCTCCGAGTTAGCGAAACCGTTGCATCGTTTAACAGAGGAAAAGTGTCTATTTGAATGGAACTCTGACTGCGAACAGGCATTTGCTCTACTGAAAACTCACTTGTGTGAGGCTCCTGTACTAGGTTACCCTAGTAGGGAAGGCCGATTTTTGGTAGACACAGATGCCAGCAATGTGGGTATTGGAGGAGTTCTCTCTCAAACACAAGGAGATAGGCAGGTCGTTATCGCATATTTCAGCAAATGCCTTTCCAAGCCAGAAAGAAATTATTGTGTTACCCGTCGAGAACTTCTAGCAGTTGTTAAGACCTTACAACACTTCAAGAAATATTTGATTGGGAGGCAGTTTACACTTCGTACCGATCACGCTGCCTTACAGTGGCTCCTCCAGTTCAAAGACCCAGAAGGACAAGTAGCACGGTGGATAGAGCAGCTGCAAGAATTTGACTTTGTCACTGAACATCGGAAAGGCAAGTCACACAATAATGCTGATGCTTTGTCTAGACGACCTTGCGAAGAATCTTGCCGACATTGTGCCAAACAGGAAGAGAAAGAGAACGTAAGGATTATCCAGGTGAACGCTTTGGACGAAGACTGGGATAATCAATCATTGGAAGACGCACAAAAGGAAGATAGTGACTTGAAGACAGTAATCGAATGGAAACAACGTGGCCAGAGGCCCGCTTGGAGTGAAATATCAGCGCTTAGCCCAACAGTAAAAAGTTACTGGGCTCAATGGGACAGCCTGATAATTAATAATGGAGTTCTCAAGAGGAAATGGGAATCACCCAGTGGTCAGGAGGTCACCTTACAGATAGTTGTCCCCTGCGATAAAGTCGCGTCAGTGCTAAGACAGGTGCACGACGGAGTATCCGGAGGACATCTAGGAGTAAAGAAAACCCTGGAGAAGGTGAGAAAAAGATTCTATTGGGTGCATTGCCGCGAAGACGTAGAGGACTGGTGTAGAAAATGTGTAGCCTGCTCCTCAGTAAAGGGACCGCAAACGAGGGCCAGAGGTCGGCTGAAAGTGTACAATGTTGGTGCACCATGGGAAAGAGTTGCTGTCGATATAGCTGGGCCATTCCCTGTTACTGAAGAAGGGAATAGGTATATCATCGTCCTGCAAGACTATTTCAGCAAATGGCCAGAAGCTTTTGCAGTACCTAACCAAGAAGCTCATACAGTCGCCAAAAAGCTAGTTCACGAGGTGTTCTGTCGATTTGGCGTTCCCTTGGAGTTACACTCTGACCAGGGTAGAAACTTTGAGTCTTCACTATTTCAAGAGGTTTGCCGACTACTCGGGATACATAAGACTCGTACAACACCATATCACCCTCAGTCAGATGGAATGGTCGAAAGATTCAACCAGACGCTAGAGAATCATTTGGCCAAAGTAGTGGAAGAACACCAGAGGGATTGGGACCAATACATTCCACTCTTCTTAATGTCATACCGCTCTGCAACACATGATAGCACAAATTGCACACCGGCGAAAGTCAACTTCGGCCGAGAAATTAGACTACCCATAGATGCACTAACCGGAACACCTCCCGATGCTCCTATCCTAGCCGTCGACTATGTGGCTGACCTGCGGCGTAAATTAGATGGAATACATGAGCTAGTGAGAGAGAATGGTCTGAAAACCAGTGAGAAGATGAAGATCCGATACGACCGCAAAGCTAACGTGCCCGGATTTGAAGAGGGGACTTTGGTATGGTTACATAATCCCATTAGAAGAAAAGGAAAGAGTCCAAAGTTCCAAGCCAAATGGGAGGGTCCGTACACGATAGTAACCAGAATAAACGATGTCACCTACCGGATTAAGAAAGGATCTAGAGGGAAGCTGAAGGTCGTACACGTAGACCGCCTAGCTCGCTATTATGGATCAAATCATGCTCGGGACGAGCATGACTAAGAAGGGGGCAATGTTGCGAATGGACCTTATGTCGATGGCATAAGGTTCAATATCGCGTGACATGCAGTGTGTCACTTTTGAGTCCTATTTCGCCAGATCTAGACATTTCCTAGGTACAATAATAAAACGCATTGCTAGACTTAGGACGGCCTATCGAATGGTACAGGTCTCAACAGTTTTGTCAACAAAGTGTCGACATCGAAATTTCTAGAAACCCGTTTCCGGGAATTACCGTAGGTACTTCCGAGTGACCTCGAAGTTATGTGCTATTATTATTACGTCTAGAGGAATCTGGAATGTTCGATCAGCTGGGCTATATAAGGCGCCGCGACGCCCGGCACACAGTCAGTCTACACTCGACTAGCGATACGAAAACAGCGACAGTTAAGAAGCGATCTTTGAGAATACCTACTGCGACAACTGTAACGAGAACTGTGAGTACTACGTGGAGTAACATCTGTACTGTTATTGTGTGTTTACAATACGGACTTCGTGGACATAAGAGAAGACTTCGGTGCGACATCAGCTACGTTCTACTTGTCATTGCCTACAATCGACTGTACCTTCGTTGCTAATAAACTTCGTAACCCTTAACCGGCGTTTAAGTACCCCTAGCCCGTAACAATATCCTGCAGTAGGTAAGTGTTTAAGTGTTTATTTTTTTGGACCGGCTTCCCTTTGTCAAAATTTCACCCTTCGCCACTGCTAGAGACATACCGATATTAGTACTGAGGATCACATTTGATCCAGCCGTCCCTTGCTGTCCTCTCTAGCGACGCCCTAAGCCGAGGTTCGTACCCCACAGGGGGTGCCCTTAGTGCGTAGTCGCCTAATTTTAATTTGGATTTAAGTGCCCCTGGCTGGAGGCTTTAATTTTAATTAAGGCATCCACAGGAAAGTCCGATTAAGTAGTTACGGTCTCCTAGTAGCCACATACGAGATGCCACATCAAAAAAAAAAAAGAAATTGTACTGGGGATGTTACAAACAAAATCGGTTTCGAAAGAACAATTTCTGTGTGTTATACGGAAGTTGTATTTTCTTTGTTGACCATTGCCACCTATAGCTGACATAAGCCGTGGTGGCCAGGAAGCATGCTTCTCTGTATTCGGGTTTATTGAATTTATAACGACACGACCAGGGAGTATACAACGTTATTTTTTGTTTAAGCGAAACCTCAATATAGTTTGTTCAGAAAAAACAACTGAATCAATTCCAATCATTCTTAGACCATGTTATATTTTTTCTCAAGTACATTTAATAATTGTTACAATATGGTTACTGAGCGCGGAACGCAGCTTACGCGTGCGCATGCCCGTGCTCAGCTGACGCCACAGGTCATTGTACCCGGCTCGGTGGACCATATTTTATTGGGACAACCAAGTAGGATAAGAAACCCATAACTTTGTGGTTTTTCATGATATCTTCTTGAAATGTTGTGCATATATTTTTTACTTAAAATAGGTTCTGAACACGTGTTTAGTTTCGCATAAACAAAAAATAATGTTGTATATCTCGACCTTAGAAGCATTAGGTCGTATGTATAGATTGTCAGATCTACAGATACGACCTACTGCTACTTATGTCGAGCTATACATTACGACCTAAAGCTTCAAAGGTCGAGAATTATCAATCTCAAATATTTCAAGGAAATCGAAAATTTATGAGATAATCAGCAGGGAAATTGTATAACACACTATCAATAGCAATGGATTACATTTGTTTTGTCCCCCACTAGGTACTCCTGTAACGGTCCTGTAATGTGGGTCAAACAGCCCAGACCCAGAACAACTACCTACAGGCCATACAAATATTTGCTCTGTCCAGCAGCCAAAAAGCTCAGCCACTGCGTCAACCGTATCGTCAAATTTCACTTTGACAGTTCAACAACATTCATCGCGCTATTTACGTTGTTGCGATTAGCAATATGCTTCAAATTCAGAGTAATAGTATATTATACGATTCAGGTGCAGGTCTTAAGGAAGTAATAAATAATAAAACGCAAGCCATATCATTATCATTTTGGTTTATTTATCACGACGTGGGTACACCAAATCACCAATATGGAATGTTGTATATTTATACAACGACGTTAGTCTTTTTAATATAATATTGAATATACATAAACTGAGCAATTTTAAAGGAAGATCAATACATTTGCGATAATTACATTCCAAAAATAATAATATAGGTATTAAAATCAAAAATGAAAGTTACCTAATGATAAAATAACTTAATAAATAATAATTATTAAAAAAAAAACAGTTTACATAACCTGGCGGGTACGTTTTGTACGGCATCGTATGGGCATAACAAAATAAAAATTATCATATCTGCTAAACGCTCTAATTGCTCAGGAATCTGAAGTTAATATATTTATTATATAAGAGCAAATCTATGTTAAAACGTTTGTATGAAGTTTTTTATGTTATATCTTTACCTTAGAAGCATTAGGTCATATTTATACCTCAACTTTCGAAGCAGTAGGTCGTATGTTATAGGTTGGCGGAGCTATAGACATGGGCGTACCCAGCTTCTGGCCTAGGTCGGAGAGTCAGGCCTAGGGGAAGGCAAGTCAGGCTTAGGGGGGGCAAGTCAAATTTTTAGAGTGGGTAATCTGTGTATTTGTAACAATAGCTTGAAAATTTAAAAGAGTGTCCAAGGAGTTTCTTGCCCGTTCTTCTCCATAGGTACCTACTCTTTGGAATGGGCGACTAGCTTCATCTTATTGACTACCGACCTTCTAACAATTCAAAAGTGATTTTTTTTATTTTGTGTATGCTATAGGCGCACGCGGTTTTTTGGCAATTACATGGTACATTTTGCTAGTGTCTACTGCGTGGTCTATTTAAAAGATAAGTCCTTGTTTATACTTTGTTTAGTAATTAGGGGAGTTCGTACATGTTCTACAAGATTCCCAGGGGGGTACCTGCCTCCCCCCACCCCCCACCACATCGATACGCCCATGGCTATACATATGACCTACTGCTTCTAAGGTCGAGCTATACGTACGACCTAATGCTTCTAAAGTCGAGTTATATATTATTGGCTTGTTGAGCGCTTTGGTGTATGCTGTAAGTACAGCAAGCAATTGTTATGTAAATCAATAAATTATGAGCCAATTATTGGGCTTAATGATCATATTCTTTGGCGTCATTAGTTTAGGTCGATCGCTTGAGACGTTGCCTGAGGCAGCTGCGGGCTGAGGGAGGGGTGATAGTTGTTACAAGTTTTTTTTTTTTTTTTTAATAGTTATAAACTAGTGCTTGACTGCAATCCCGCCTGATGGTAAGCAGTGATGCAATCGTTGATGGTAAAGCACACTAGCTTATTAAGCCTATTCACTCAAAAAAACTGAGTGAATAGGAAGGAAGACGGCAGTTGAGCGAGGTGATGCAATGTTTAACCCAACAACACGACCAATGATGCTGCGCCAGAGGATGATCTGGAGAGCCTTCACGACCAAACTCCCGACACAACAACATTAGGCACATCGTACCTGGCACACATCGCAACACAACTGCTCAGACCCGTTCTCCGTACGGCTTCACCAGACATCATGCCGGAACACGACGAATCGCTTGGCGGCAAGACTTTGTCTGGTGGGTGGTAACTTATGCCGGCGGCTGATGTTGTTGCCTACCACCGAGAAAAGTTGACCAAACAGAGCTCTCTCTTCATCACCACACCCCTCTTGCACCGCAAGGCTAACATACGAGAACTTTTATTACGCCCATACACTCTACTACAATTAATAACAACAACAAACCTAAAAAAATATTAATGACTAATTAGTTTATAATGAAACAAACACGATTATGCGAGTTTTCTAGCCTACCCCTTTTTTGAAACACAAAATAATTCATAGTTATTCTGAAAAATGCTTTAGATAACACATTCAATTAGTATGGACGACAGTAGGTCAAGCTACTTACCGGAAACTGGCAAACCCAATCAACCTTGAGTCATAATGCTTTAGCGATAAAATTTAAAATTGAATATCGATTTCTTTTTTTTAAATACACTCTGTACATAACCTGACCCGTAACAATAAAAGTTCACCTTCCATTGCCCTCAATAACCAGTTCACTAACACATTCAGTACCACCGACTCGCACGGAGAGTTTGCGTGGACTCTCCGGGCAAGTCGGTGGCACTGAATGTGTTGAAAACTCAAACCCATTGTACAAAATCATTGTTACATGACCTGCAACACTACACCAAGCGGGGGTTGTCCTTGCTTACACTTGCACAGTGCAAACAGGGACAATCGTTGATGCCTCATTTCAAAAGTAAAATACGGGCCTCTGTGAGTTAGCTTCGGCCCCTCGTACGCTTTCCAAACATCCCAGGATCCCAAGAATTGTAAAAAGGCTCTTAAAAACAATCACGATGCTATTAATTAAGTGAGCATCCATCTCTTCCAATTCGGCTCCTAAGCCTGTCAACTTTATAACTATACATACATACATAATAACGTACTCGTGTCCTTCGACGGATCTCACCGCCATTTTTGTGGCGAGCCTTTATTTTAGCATAGCTACACATTTCAAGCTGACGGGTAATTATGCTCTTCACACAACTGTAAATAGATTTTCAACTCTATTGCTAAACCGTTAAGGTCCAAAGTTGATTAGGAAAATTTTACAGTTTCGGGTAGCTTGACCTGCTGTGTCCATAATATCCTGTAATCTGTAAAAGGGTGAGTAGTGGTGTACTTTTAGAACCCCCACATTTCACCAGTTATGTCTATTTTCCATTTAATCCGTGCATAAATCCCAAATATGTTAAGAAAGCACAATAAAGGAGACGGGCGAAAGTTCATACAAAGTTGGGCCTGATTGTACAGCAACGATTATTGCATTAAATCATTTCAATATTATTACTATTTAAAAAATAAAACTTTATTAAGAATGACAGATTCGGAGAAAAAAGAAATAGGGTATTATTAGCTTGCACAAAACTAACCTCAATTGCGTTTTTATAAGTTTTCTTACAAGCTGTCAGCGCTCTTATGGTACAATTAAATAATTATTCAGACTTTTTTATAGACTACATTTTATCAGAATGTATTTTTATGACATTAACACATCGAGAGTGTGGTTTCCAAAGGGCCGGCGGCGCGGCGCTTAACTGCATATTAAATGTTACAAAGGAGGTTAAAAAAGAATTAGGAAAACCATTTACAATCTAATTATAGAAAACAGTAAGCAGGAATAAAAATCATATTTCTCTTATATCGATTTATTAATCATCCAATTCATCATATACAATTAATGCTGGCAAAGGTGGCGAAGCTCGTGAGGGAGCAGGACTCTCAGCGCCCTCACGGCCTCTAGCCGAAGCAAATGACGCCCTGATCGGGAGACAATATTGAACTCCCGGCCATCATAGGTGCTGGTATGAACAAAAAAAAAAAGAATCAAAATCAAAAATCATTTATTCAAAATAGGCTGAGATACAGCACTTTTTGAACATCGTTGTTACATAAGACAGTCCCCCAAAACGCCCACCCATCGACACTTCCTAGTGCTTTCGCTGGGAAGAAGAAGTGGCGGAACAAACTCCCCAGCAGCACAGCTGTCTGTTCATTTAAAAAAAAAAACATGACTTTATACAATAATATGTTCATACAGTAGTGAAGACAAGAAAACAACAACAATGAATCTCTTAGAGAAAAGTTCAAAGAGGTGAACATTCTGACTGTAGCTTCACAATATATATTTGAAAATCTTATGTATGTTCATAAAAATATCTCGAATTTTAAGAAAATAAGCGATATTCATAATATAAATACCAGGAACAAACACAATCTTGCTGTACATCACACTCGTCTCCACAGAGTAGGCAACTCGTTCATGGGTCAATGTATACACTTTTACAACAAGCTTCCCATGGACGTTCGAAACTTACCCATTAAACGATTTAAGAACCATATAAAGGCCAAACTTTGCAAAAAGGGGTACCTATTATAAAATCACAGATTATTTAGAAGACAAAAAAGCTTGGGACTGAGCTGCTCGCTCTGTTAAGCATTGTTAATTGTTATTAAGCAATAT